>CM060861.1:5836449-6436449 GCA_030737845.1 Acorus calamus | reverse complement strand
TAGGCTGCTGTAGAAAAATGGGCTGGAGCTTGACAACAGCTTGTTTTTACTTCGAAAAATGTTACACTCAATCTTTTTTTTATAGCTTTAAGCATGGCGTGTGCATGTTTTCATTGTTTTTTTAAAAAATCATATAACCCATTCAATATATATATATATATATATATATATATATTTATATATTTTTTAATAAAAAAAAGTAATATACATTTTAAGGCGCTATTTGCCTTATCAAGTATTTGTGTAGTTGTTAAACACGTGTCAGATGCCCAGCAACCATTGCTTTTAAAATGGACGGCTCAAGATGAACAAATAGTGATACAACAGTCATCATCACTTTCAAGAGGGATTTCTGAGTGGGACCGGATCCGGTCAATGCAGAACTCGCTCGGTCAGTTTGATCAGTATCGAATTGCACCACGTGTAAATCGAACTGCACCACTTATAAATCAAACTGCACAATCATATTGGTTATATTTTTTACTCTCTTATTGGATTCAATCAACTATTGAAAAAAATATGAACTCTTAAATATCATCGGTATCAAATAAGAGAGTGAAATATATAGTGTAGTTCGATTTATAGGTGATGCAGTTCGATTTAAAACGCGGTGCAGTTCAGTATTGATCGATCTGATCGAGTTCGGCACTGACCGAATCCCGTCTCTTTCTGAGTCGCTCATCTCTCCAGCGTCCATTCCTTTCAGAACCCTAGTTTTCCTTCTTTTCTGTTTTTTTTCTTACAAACACTCGGCACCTCTTCTTTGGGTTTACAAAGCTGCATGCGATGCTTCGTTTCCTCCATAAAAACCTAATCCAGATCGTTCGTAAGAGCGATTCGATCGAAACCCACTTGTGTTTCTTCCAAAACCCATCTCTCAAATCGATCTCCACCACCCCAAAAGGGAATGAAACACCCAAAGCTTCGGACTTTACGGTCTCCTATCTTGTGAACTCCTGTGGGTTGTCCATGGATTCAGCCCTCAGAGTTTCCAAAGGGTTCCAACTCAAAACCACTGAAAACCCTGATTCAGTTCTTTCATTCTTCAAAAACCATGGTTTTACCAATACCCAGATCGCCAAAATGATCTTCGTCCGCCCCCGACTCCTGTCATCCAATCCAGACAAAACTCTGAAGCCAAAGATGGACTTCCTCCGTGACGTCGGATTCTCGACCCCGGACCTCATATCCGTCCTCTCAAAGAACCCCAGTATCTGGACCAGTAGCTTAGACAACCAGATAGTGCCCGCCTATAGTTTCCTAAAGGGAATTCTTGGCACTGACGAGGAGGTCATCACAACCACCAAGCTTTCACCGCGGCTTCTCCACAATGACCTCCACAAAAATATAGGTTCCAAAATCAGGGTGTTACGGGACCACGGAGTACCCGATTCTAGTATCGTTGCCATGATCAAACATCGACCCAGAGTTCTTCTTAATGTGCCCCTCGATCGATTTCCCAATGCTATAACAAAAACTAAGGCAATGGACTTCAAACTTGAAAGTTTGTTTTTCTATGTGGCCCTTGGCTCCACATTGAGCTTAAGTGAATCAAATTGGGAGGAGAAAATTGAATTGTATAGAAGCTTTGGTTGGTCTGAGGATGATATCCGCTCAGCTTTCAAGAAGCAGCCTCAGATTATGAACCTATCAGAGGTTAAAATGAGGAAGATGATGGATTTCTTTTTGAAGGAACCTGGATTGGGGCTATCTGTTGTTTTAAATTGTCCGCATCTACTAACGTTTAGTTTGGAGAAGACGATCATTCCGAGATGGTCAGTTATCTGCATCCTGATGTCACATGGTATTCTCAACAAAGATGTGAATATGTTCAGCTTTTGCCGTTTGAAGGAGAAGGAATTTTTAGAGAAATATGTGACCAAGTACCAGCAGAAGGTTCCTCAAGCATTGCAGGTTTACCAAGGGAAGACAGTCATTGAGGGTTGAGACATTTGAGCCCGGAACTTGTTCGTTGGACGTGAGGCATAGTTAGATGATTCGTTTCCCAACTCTGGTGAGCAGTTGCTTTCTCCTCTGATGTGTGGTCCAGGTCTTTGTCTTGCAGTCCCTTCTTTCAATTCAATTCTGTTTTTCAATATATTGTGTGATTGTAGGTGTGAATGAAATATATTTCACTAGAGTTCAATTTCAGTCCAAGCATACACTAGGAACTTGCCTCATGCAATAGTGAATTGTGGAATTTCACTGATCATATCGCATAAATGGAATTGCACTGTGTACATGTTGAAGCAGAAGCACTCCATTGATATAATCCATTCTATGCCTATACATTGCATTATTAGAATACTATGTGCTTCCTAGAAGTCTATCAATTTCTGTCTTTGATACAAGGATAACAACCTGAATAATCTGAATTTTAGAATTAATTGTACACATGCGGCAAGTTTTATTAAAATCAAATAATTAATATACATATCCATCTGTCTATGCGTTTCCAAGAAGTTCATTTTGTTGCATCTCTAGATGTGCTCATATGTGTCATGATAGGAGGTGTCGATAGTAAGAAAAGTTTGGATGGTATGGGCAAAACTTGTATCTGAGATACATAAAGTATGGAGACAGACATGGGATACAACACGATATGAATATGATAACATGAAAAATCTTGAAAATTAGGATGCGGACACCATAAAGACACCCCAGTGAATAAATAAATAATATATGTATATGCTATATTATGATTATTTGGAACAATGAAGTACACAAACATAAACTATAAAAAAAATTGATATAAATACAGTGGTGTGTTAGTTATCAATTGCATTAAGATTTTTAACATCATTTAATTATGTGAGTATGAACCTTACAAAAAAAGTCACAATCTTGTGTTGCATGAGTGTCGTGCGTCCACGTGGTGTCCATCGTGTGCCAAACGTGTCCAAATCTTCAAAGAAAAAAAATTGAATTTTGGACACGTATGGAACATGTTGAACACATGTCTAATGCATGTCATGTCATGTCTACGCAGACATGATATATATTCATTAAAATGGTTGTGCTTTCTAGTGTATTGTATTAGATTTCTTACTCAACATTGTGCATGGAATTTAAGAGGATTAATATTCGATTAATAAGAAAACTGGGGCATTTTATGTGGATGGGAACATTGAACACATGAAATGCGAACCTGCATTGTCTTTGTTTTGTAGGGCTACTTTATACTATTTACAGAACTTTCTTTACCAATATGGTTGACAGTTCTTTGAACCATGTCTACATGATGCTCATTTGCAATAAATTCCATCTCCCAAAACTGCTAAACAATTGCATTCTTTAGTTGCTAATCA
Organism: Acorus calamus; assembly: GCA_030737845.1. NCBI lineage: Eukaryota > Viridiplantae > Streptophyta > Magnoliopsida > Acorales > Acoraceae > Acorus > Acorus calamus. The sequence continues at coordinate 6,433,141 of CM060861.1, read as the reverse complement.
TAGTAATGAGATTAGCATTGTTTTCATCTTTCCCCTCAACTTCAGTGCTTCCCCAAAGCGTGAAGCAAAGTAAGTATCTTGCCTCAAGTAGTAGTAAAGAGTTTCACAGAACATAGTGCTTAAAATGGAAGTATGGAACTGCATACTGTACTTACATTAAAGCAGGGCCATTCCATTGATGCAATCCATTCTATTCCTACATCATATCAATAGTTACAGGGTTCTGCATTTGGAAAGAATCTCAATATGCTACACAATTGAGGACCCCAGAGCACAATTTTTTTTTTTGGTTATTCTTATCTCTTTAGCTTGAGTTACTGTATAAGAAATTCCCCTTTCTTATATATGTAGGTTATAAGTATTCCCAAAACAGAGAAAAAAACTTCGTCCACCGTCCTAAGTCTCCTGAATGTCATTGCAGGAGGTTTTTTAAAATTTTGAATAGTTCAGCACGCACAGGCTTTCCTTGTGTACATGGTTTGTGAGTTTTCTGTTAACCTGAGGTTTAACAGATTTTTTGAACTCTTGTTGAGGCTTCTCGTCACAAAAAATAGTCAATATGTTCTTCTAAAAGTTATTTGTGGTGTATATGTATTTCTAATGAATGCCCACACCATGTTTTATGGAGAATGTAATAAGAAGTGCTGATATTAGGAGGTGATTTAACCTTTTTATTTGAAGGGATATACTTGACAAGTCGCAAGAGCATCATTCATCACATTGGGATTCTCAGATTTCCAATGCTTTATTTTTAAAGAGAGTTTTTTCATGTCTGATTCTGATGTGTTTCTTCAGAGAATGTTGGTTTGATGTGGGGCCGTTTGGCCCAGCCCGTTGCCGATGTCTTACTAGACAACTTGAGATTTTTCTTTAAAAAAACTTGTCCTTTTACATTTTAAAAAACACATCACATATATTTTTATTTTTTAAAAATAAGAAGACCATTTGACGGTTTATATGCACATGTTTTTTTTTTAAATGGAAAAAAATGAACTTTTTAGTTTTGTCATCCAATCCAGACGACTTAGGCCTCGACTCCCTGCACCCATTCATCTAAAAAGGGTCCAAAAAGAACAAAAACAATATTATTCTTTCTTATATTTGAGTTTTTCACTTAAAAAAACAAATTCCTTATTTATCGAAATTAGGGCAGATAAATGAGTCGAGCTTCGATTTGCTCAAGCTTGGCTCGTTTATTATTAGGCTCAGCTCAGCTCGGTTATGAACTTAATTTTGTGTTCAGACTCGACTCGTGAAAAACTCGGCATGACTCGTTTAACAAAAAATTAAAGCTTCATTTCTTGCAATTCCTTATTATGTGCAAGAAATGAAGCTTTAAAAAAAGGGAAAAAATGGAGGCTCATGTTCATGATTTAAAAAGATTCGGTAAAAAAACACACACACACACCCCCACAAATTCATTCAATCCCTGTTAAAAAAACTATCACTTAATTTTTTTTTATGCTAGTCTTCATTTAAAAATTTAAAAACATGTATGATTAACACTTTCATTTCAATAGGAAAGAAAGAATAAAATGTTGTTTTATTCAATAGAAATATAGGGTCATTATTCTGAACTCTTATAAGAATATAAGATGCTCAGTCTTAATTAATATGTTTATCATACCACAAAACAATCTGTTAACATTAGTATGAGTTTAACTTAAATACAAACTAAGGGTAGTTATGGCTCATTCTACCACCTATGGATCATCTTGTCCTTTTTCACCTGAAGATGAGTCAAATCTTTTTGGTACCAGTATCAAGTAAAACCTCTATAATAAAACTGAAGTTGATGTAATGGTGGATTGGCCAACAGAACTCATAATATAATCAAATTGTAACATATGACACTCATGATATTATGAGTTCTTATAGTTACTATGGGTTCTTATGCATTGTTACCCGCTTATAAGTGTTCAGATACATCTCTATCTCGTTTAAAAACAGTTTTATTGTTGTTATTCAGTGGCCTAAAGCTGAATTAAACATAGTAATTCAATGACTTTTTAGAATGTTTATTCCCTTCAATACAATTTTTTTTTTTTGTGAGATCTAAAAGAAATATTCAATACCAATAATATTTTTTGATGAGACTCTAATAGAGCCATGATCTTGCACCAACAAAAATTGTCATGGGATAAAGGGATATGTAAAATAATCTCAGATTCAGTAAAAAAAAAAAACACACACACACCCCCCCCCCCCCAAATTCATTCAATCCCTGTTAAAAAAACACACATATTCAGCCATATGAAATTCAACAAAAATCATACACATTCAAACATATTCAGACAAAAATATTCACACAGACTCAAAGAAAGATGAAATTTAAAAAGTTATTTGAGGAAGAGAGAGGAATAACCGGAGGATGATCGCAGGGGAGGGCTTCTCCGTGAGGTGGTCGTCAATAGGGTTACAGCAGGGGACGTGGAGGGGGTCACGAGGGGAATGTTGGGGGTCATCGAGAAGGCCACAGATGGACGTGAAGGGGGTTGGCATCACCAGAGGGTTTGGATTTTCGATCGAACTCTCGAGAGGTGAGAGAGAGAGAGAGAGGTGTACAAGATACTTGTGACCCTTATTTAAAAAAAAACACAAACCGTGCGATCGCGAGCTCAACAATCGCACGGTCCACGACCCTGGGCACATGCTGGGGTGCACGACCACACGGTCGCTCCCCAGCACTTATATATATATATATATATATATATATATATATACGTGCGGTGTGCGGTCGGTGCGGTATCACGATCGATATCCATCGCATCGGATATATACCGTTATGCGATGGACCCGCGATCGGACGACCGATCGCGCACCGCACCGACCGCACACCGCATAAATATATATATATATATATATATATATATATATATATATATATATACACACGATTATGGGCCGTCGATCACGGGTCCATCGCATCGGACGGTCGGGTGCGATTCACGTCGACCGTTGGATGCGATGGACCCGCGATCGAACGGCCCACGTCGCGGCCGCACCTGCCGTTCGCCGCACGCAATCATTTTCATATATATATATATATATATATATATATATATATATATATATATATATATATATATATAGAGTCGTGATATTATACGGTCGTGCGGTCGTGCGGTCGCGATTCACGGGCCGTCGATCACGGGTCCATCGCATCGGACGGTCGGGTGCGATTCACGTCGACCGTTGGATGCGATGGACCCGCGATCGGACGACGCACGTCAAATCCGCACGACCGCGCCGACCGCATATTATCGATATATATATATATATATATATATATATATATATATATATATATATATATATATATATATACTCGTGATTGTATGCGGCGTGCAGTCGGGTGCAGATTCGACGTGCGTCGTCCGATCACGGGTCCATCGCATCGAACGGTCGGGTGCGATTCACATCGATCGTCGGATGCGATGGACCCGCGATCGGACGACGCACGTTGAATCCGTAACCGACCGCACGCCGCACGCTATCACTCGACTATATATATATATATATAGTGAAATGCTGGCGTGCGGACGTGCGAACACGATCGCGGGCCGTCCGATCGCGGGTCCATCGCATCCAACGGTCGACGTGATTCGCACCCGACCGTCCGATGTGATGGATCCGTGATCGACGGCTCGTGATCGCGTGCGCACCGACCGCACGTCCGCACGCCAGCACCTCCCTATATATATATATAATTACTATATTTGAGATAGTAAATAAACTATTGTCCTTTTTTAAAATAACATAAGAGATGACGTATATAGTTTAGTTCACAAGTGTGGTACTAAATGCCCATCATCCACCATTGTTTTCAAAATGGACGATTCATGATTAATAGTATTGAGCGGTCATAAACATTTGGGAGACATTAAAACAAAAACAAAAACTCTTTTGCATGGGCGGGGTCTCGAATATTCATATAGATAAAACTGTATTCCGTATCACTTAGTGGTTGAGTCATATGGGAAGAAGTCGAAGTCTTTTCTACCTACCTTCTGCGGGTACAATTGGGTGGATATGAATTGCATTTTTTGACACCACGAGTGTGTAAATTTCTTTTTTGTTTTTGTTTTATTTTCTTAACTTAAAAAGCGTCTCTCATTTCAGATTTCTCAGTGATTGATCTCTTCTGCCCCCACTTCGTCAAAAACAGTAAGTTTTCTTCTTCTTCTTCTTCTTCTTCTTCTTCGTTTTCTTTCAGTTTTCAGTTTCTACAGCTGCGATGTTTCGTTTCGTCCATAAGAATCTGATCCAAATCGTGTATCGGAGAGGTTCAATCGAGACCCACTTGTGCTTCTCCCAAAACCCATGTCTCAAATCGATCTCCACCGCCCCAGAAGGGAAGGAAACACCAAAAGCATCAGACTTTACGGTCTCCTACCTCGTGAACTCCTGTGGGTTGTCCCCCGATTCAGCCCTCAGAGCTTCCAAATGGGTACAACTCAAAACCACAGAAAACCCAGATTCAGTTCTTTCATTCTTCAAAAACCATGGTTTTACCGATACCCAGATCGCCAAAATGATCTCCTGCCGCCCCAACTTCTGTCATTCAATCCAGACAAAACTATAAAGCCAAAGATGGACTTCCTCCGTGATGCCGGATTCTCGACCCCTGACCTCACATTGGTCCTCTCAAAGAACCCCACCATCTTGACCAGTAGCCTAGACAACTAGTTAGTGCCCAACTATCGTTTTCTAAAGGGTATACTTGACTCTGACGAGGCCGTCATCTTGATCGCCAAGCGTGAGCCATGGCTTCTCCATAGAGACTACAAAACAATTGCCCCGAGAATTCGAGCATTACAAGATCAAGGAGTGCTCAATTCCGATATCTTTGCCCCGATCAAAAGGAGACCTAGGATTTTACATACCGGGCATCCTGATCGATTTGCTGAGGCTGTAACAAAAGTTAAGGCAATGGGCTTCAAACCTTCAAGCTTTTTGTTCTACTCGGCCCTTGGCACTATATTGAGCATAAGTGATTCCAAATGGGAGGAGAAAATTGAGTTGTATAGAAGCTTTGGTTGGTCTGAGGATGATATCCTTTTGGCTTTGAAGAAGCAGCCTGAGATTATGCTCATATCACAGGATAAAATAAGAAAGATGATGGATTTCTTTTCAAGGGGACCGGGATTGGGGTTATCTATCTTGTCCAGTTATCCGCATCTACTGTGGCGTAGCTTGGAGAAGGCAATCATTCCAAGATATTCGGTCATCTATGTCCTGACTTCACAAGGACTCCTGAACAAAGACGTGAATTTCTCTAGGATTTGCAATTTGAAGGAGGAGAAATTCCTAGAGAAATACGTGATCAAGTACCAGGAGAAGGTTCCTCAAGTGTTGCAGGCCTACCGAGGGAAGATGGTGATTGGCTGTTGAGAGATTTGAGTCTAGATGGTTTGTTTGCAAATTCTGGTAATCAATTGCATTCTCCTCTGCTTTTGTAATTCACATTTGTCTTGCAGTCGCTTCTTTATATTGAAGACTTGGTTTAAAAACTTGTGTTTATTTTAGTATTTTGGTGAGATCATAGTCATTGGAGAAATTCCTCTCCCTTTTTTTATTTGAGTTCTGTTCAATCACCCATTACGAACCTGCCTCAAGTATAAGTAAAGTAAGGGTCACCAAAAAGCCCGTGGCCTGAAAGCCCGGTCCGCCCGGCCCTGGCCCGCAGGGCCAAAGCCCGGCCCGGGCCCGTTCGCGGGCCGGGCAGGCCCGGCCCGTTTTCAGGGAGGGCCGGGCTTGGGCCTGGTTCTGGGGCCCGGGGCCTGGCCCGTAGGCCCGCCCGAGCCCGGCCCGTTCGGGCTGGCCCGTAGGCCCGCCCGCGGGCCCGACCCGTAGGCCCATGGAGGGTGATCCATGAACTAGTAACATGTCATTTTTATTTGAATTGTGGTTGAGTTATACAAATTATTAACATTTATATAGGTGTCAACTTAGTTAGGTACATGTAATTATTTATTTTTATAAATAATTAATTCATTTAATATTTTTATTTTAAAAATTCAATAGATATAAATATTTTTTTCAACATTATACTTTAAATTTTGTGTTATTTTAACATTATATACAAATAAACAACGTAAAATAAAAAAATAAAATGTTTTGAATTTGGGCCCGTAGGCCCGCCCGTGGGCCCGAACCCAGGCCCGGCCCGTGAGGCCCGTTCAGGCCCGGGCCCGTGGGCAGGGCCTGGGCCCTTTTTTGCCACGGGCCGGCCCGACCCGGGCCCGTTGGCCAAGCAAGCCCGCGGGCCTGGGCCCAGGGCCGGGCTTGGGCCCTGTTTCAACGGGCCCGGCCCGGCCCGTTGCGGACCCCTAAAGTAAAGTATGCCAGACAGCATTGTTACTCCATGACATTATGCTCCCCATTGTTTTCAACACCATCAGCTGACAGACAGCAACTCAATCTAATGTGGATGAAGGATGAGTGTCCCAATTAGGAGTTCTGGTTGATTTTAAGGAGGAATGCCCCCTTTTGTAGTACAAGTTTCATGGTTAGGTACAGTTCATGAAATTTTAAAGAGTTCAGTGGTGTTAAGTTGTAATCTGTTTTAAAGCGTCTCACCCTTTTGATGTAACCAGATAAATCATGGAATCTCAACTCATTTTTCTTTTTCCTTCTTATATACATGATTCTTACTTATCAATGCGTCTGGCAAGGGTACATGATTTGTGAGCTATTCTTTCTCATCAGCCAAAAAAATTATGAATATGTTATTCAAGAAGTATTCTGTGGTGTATGTATTTTTTCTAATGAATATCTATGTTTTTATAGAGAATGTAGCAAGTTAAAATAGTGCTCTTCTGAAAGATGGACCTGATATTAGCAAGTGATGATGCATGCTATATATTTGAAGAGTTACACTTAGATAAAGGCGCATACTGGCATTCATCATTTTGTGAATCTCATCTTTTTCTAATGCTCAATGTAAAAGACCACCAGCTGCTTGTTATATATGCAAATAATAAAAAAATCCTCTTTTTTTTATCCTTGTTTTTTCTTTAGTCTCAACACTCCAATATGCCTCCTATGGATGATTTTTCCCGACACCCAATTGCCAATTTTTATCATTAGATGATATGGGACTAAAATCATGGTTTTTAAGTAAGATTCTTAGGGTGCGTTTGGTTGCACGATTGCAAAACCGATTTTGCAGGAATCTGCGATTGCAAACCTGATTCTGTAGGAAGCTCACTTTCTCAGCTTTTTGAAATCGCAGCTTTTAGGCACTATTTGCCTGCAATCGCTGGGTTTAAAACTGCGATTACAAAACTGTTTGGTTGCGCGATTGCAAACGCAGCTTCCTGTAATCGCAATCGCAGCGCAATCGCGCAACCAAACGCACCCTTAGGCCTCTTGGATATCACGATCCACTGATCTCTGGATGGGCTAAATGTCACATATGGATTTTTTTTTAATAAAAAAAACATTAAACTCAATCCAATTTATAATCCTCAACACAGATGTCCCATGTTTTATTGTTTTAAAAATCATATACCTCATTGAATGAGGAATTTATTATTATAAAAAACATAGTCCAATTAATTGAATGATATTGTTTATACAAAATGCAAAATAAAATAACATTCAATGATGTTCTTGTCGGTAAAGGAGATGGTCATTGGTGTCGGTATCGGATTTCGGAGGGTTTTCGGAAAAGGGCATCCCTTCCTCCGGTTCTGCAGTGTGGCGTGTGTGTAGATTTTTTGGGGATTTGGATCCGGTGCTTGTCTTGACAAGCACGGTCGGATCGTTTCTCAGAAGGGTGATGGGGTTTTGTTCCTTACTGAGGCACCCCACAACTTCATTAGGAAGATTCAGGGTGTTTGTGATCGTCACCTGCTTTTTTAAAAAACAGAAAAAGTTGGATTTAAATTTGATCGTCTTCGTGGGGAGTTTGTGGGTATCTCAATACAGTGAATAAAAAAGACTAACAAGATATATAATAAGATATACATGACTGTATTTGAATTTGAGAATAAAAGACAGTGTGTAACATAAACCTGTTTTTGCCTTTCAAGAGTTGGGGCAGCTTCGTATCCGTATCATATATTGGTGTGGAAGTAAATCAAACGCCCATCAGCCATTGTTTTCAAAATGGACGGTTCGTGATTAATGGATTCAATAAGTACTCCAACATAAATAAAAAAGTCTGTGTATCGTCCACAGATTTTTTACACTCTGATCAGTGGACCCTCTTGTGAAGAGATTTATCATCAGTGACTGATCTCTTCATCGCCCATATCGATCAAAACCGTTGAGTTTTTTCTTCTTCTCGTACCCCTTCTTTCAGTCTTCACAAGCTGCGATGTTTCGTTTCGTCCGCAAAACCCTAATCCCCATTGTGAGTCAGAGGGATTCGATTGAAACCCACTTGTGTTTCTTCCAACACCCATCTCTCAAATCGATCTCCACCACACCAAAAGGGAAGGAAGCATCAAAAGCTTCGGATTTTACGGTCTCCTACCTCGTGAACTCTTGTGGGTTGTCCACAGATTCAGCCATCAGAGTTTCCAAATGGTCACATTTCAAGACTACAGAAAACCCAGATTCGGTTCTTTTGTTTTTCAAAAGCTATGCTTTTACCGATACCCAGATAGCCAAAATGATCTCCTGCCGCCCCCAACTTCTGTCATCCAATCCAGACAAAAGTCTGAAGCCGAAGATTGAGTTTCTCCGTAGCGTCGGATTCTCGGATTCCGACCTCACATTCATTCTCTCAAAGAACCCCGACGTCTTTACCAGTAGCTTAGACAACCAGACAGTGCCCGCCTATGGTTTTCTAAAAGGTATTCTTGGCACTGGGGAGGCCGTCATCTCGATCACCAAGCGTGCGCCGTGGCTTCTCCACAATGACCTCCACAAAAAGATAGGTTTGAAAATTGGGGCGTTACGGGACCACGGAGTAACCGATTCTAGTATCTCTGCTATGATCAAAATGCAGCCCAGGCTTTTTCTTGCGCACTCTGATCGATTTACTGAGGCTTTAATGAAAGTTAAGGCAATGGACTTCAAACCTTCAAGCTCGTCTTTCTACTTGGCTCTTTTTGCTATACTGGGCCTGAGTAAATCGAAATGGGAGGAGAAATTTGAGTTGTATAGAAGCTTTGGTTGGTCTGACGACGATATTTTCAAGAAGCAGCCTCAGATTATGAACATATCAAAGGATAAAATAAGGAGAATGATGGATTTCTTTTTGAAGGAACCCGGATTGGGGTTATCTTTCGTTTCCAGTTGCCCTGCACTAATGATGCTTAGCTTGGAGAAGACGATCATTCCGAGATATTCAGTCATCCATGTCCTGAAGTCATATGGGCTTGTGAACAAAGATGTGAATTTGTCTACGATTTGGAAGATGAAGGAGAAGACATTTTTAGATAAATACATAATCAAGTACCAAGAGAAGGTTCCTCAAGTGTTGCAGGTCTACCAAGGGAAGACAGTAGTTGGTGGTTGAGATGTTTGGAACAATCTTTAATGTTCGAGTGAGAAATTATAGTTGATTTGTTTGCAAACTCCGGTAAGAAATCACATTCTCCTCTGGTTTGTACACACACTTGTCTTGCAATCACTTCTTTTAATCCAAGACTTTGTTTAAAACTCATTATGTTTTTCAATATATTGCTTAATCATAGTCATCAGAGAACTTCCTTCCCTTTTTCACCAGACACTGACATTAGTTCAAGCATACATTGGGAACTTACCTCAAGCATTAGTTTAAGTATAGAATTTCACAAATCATCGCAATGTGTACATGTGTTGAAGCAGAAACTTTCCATTGACATAATCCGCTACGTGCCTTCAGTGTCCATAGTTTACCTTTGTGCTGACTTATGATAAATTTGAATTGGTTTGAAGTTTATGGATTTTTTTTTTTGGTACAAGGATAACGACCTGAGTAATCTGAATCCTAATAATATTGGAAAGGCATCTTTAATTACATCAATATACATATCCTTATGTTAATATGTTTCTGGGAAGATCATTTGTTGTGTTCTAATGTGTCATTCGTGGTGTCCAGAAAGTACCCAAAGTTTGGGTGGTGTGGCTAGAATCTGTGTTTGAGATACTGAAATATGTGACATTTCAAATATGTGCACTTGCTGTGTATATGAGACACAACTGATTTATATTTATGTGGTTTATGTATTTCTTCTAAATTCTAATAAATATGGATGCCATGCCTTTATGAAGAATGTAACAAATTGAAGTTATGCTCTCATGAATGATGGACCTGATATTAGCTGGTGGTGCATCATATTTGTGAGAGATATACTATGCCAATTCAGTGTTGCATCTTGAAATTCTCCCCCGGGAATGTTTGCGAAGGCTTAGGTATCAAGTCTGATAGAGTTATTCAAATTGATGGATTCGGGGAATATTCTTTAGCAGTGTTGTGAATGGATTGCAGAAGTTTACATTTTCAAATCCAAGTACTGTTGCTTTTCATGATGCTGTAATGGAATTTTTCTATTTATCTAAATCTTGTAAATCTTGTTGTATAAGCCAGGGGAGTTACAATTGTCATCATCCCTCTTGTTGAGCTCTTTGTTTTTCCTCCCTAAGTGAAGAAAGTAACCTTGAGGCTTCGTTTGGTCTGGTCGTTAGTATTATAATGTGGAATTTGATTCCTTCCTAATATTACCAAGAAAGTTTGAAAATTCATACTTGGTTGGTGATTATTGGAAGAAAAGGGAGGTCCTGTTCGATTCAAAATTAAAACAGGAGGGAAAATATGATCTAATTAGATGGTGGTATTCTGAGAATATTGAGGAATTAGATTTTTAAAGGCCATTTATATCCCTTAATAGCATAATAAAAAAAAATATTACATTTCTATGGTTTGAAGCATTGGGAGACTATCCCTGTAATATTGATTTTAGAGTTCAAAGGTTCATTATCCATCCGCATCATGTGCTGTCTTTTTTGTTATTAATCAGTATAAATTACTCATCTTAATTGGGGCTCTTTGAGTCAAGAGGTCCTTTTTTATTCCAAAACTGAATATTAACCTTGTTTATGATTTTTTTTTTTTTACCAACTTCAGAAGAGAGACTGATCTATGCTGTGCGTTTCAAAATATCTTTCAACCTAGAATCCAAGCCACGACTACATTTGTTTGATGGTTGCATCTTTGTTTGTGCAACAACTATCTCCTTTTAGTAACAATATTTTATGGTGATGCAGTTGAATTCTGAGAAGTCTGGTTGAAGAAGACTGTCATGTACAAAAATGGAGCATTTACATGGATGTGGATCATTGTGCATGTAAAACACAGACCTGCAGTGTCTTTGTTTTGTAGGGCTAATTTAGAGGATATACATAACAATTCTCTTCAAGTAATTTGTATGACAATTCTTTGAAATTGTTGTGATGCCCCTCAGTGATTGCCCACATGATGCTCATTTAAATGACATCCATCTCTCCAAAAAGTAGAAAGAAATTGCATTTTCCATCGCTATTTGTCTTGTATGTTGTGGAATCTCATTTATTCAATGTTGTTTCCTTTGGCTTACCTGGTGTACATGGTTTGTGAGTTATTCAAAGAGGAGGAAGAAGAAGAAGAATTGTCATTCTAGTGTAACAAGTTTGGCATGTGGGAATACTTTATATTTTGAATATATAAAACTTGAAAATAGGGGTGGTAAACAAGCCAACCGAGTTGAGCTTTGACATGTTCAAGCTCGGTCCGTTTATAATTTGGCTCAACTCAGGACCGAGTTTAATTTTGTGTTAAAGTTCAGCTCGTTTGACTCATGAAATGCTTAGTTAAAGTTCGGCTCTACTCGTGTGTAAAACGAGCTCGAGCTCATGCTCATTTAGCTCAAAAAAAATTTGTTTAACAATTAAAACATGTAGAAAATAGATAATCATATTAAAAAAATTATCACTAATGCATTGAAGAATAAAGAGGTAAGGTTTTTTCTCCTCTTTTTCTTTCAAATAAATCAGTTCGTATAGGCTTGTGGTTTAATTTAGCTTATCTCGTTTACAATCGAATTTTTAAAATTATTCAAGCTTGATACATTTCTCTAATCCAACAATCCCATCATTTTATAAAGTGTGCTGCTTGACTTTATATACATTTAAAATGGAATAGCTTTATGGGTTGTCTTGGACTCAGAGCTTCCAAATGGTCCCACTTCAAAACCACAAGAAAATCAGAAATTGGGGTTCAATCCCCTTGTTCAAAATGGACGGTTGATGATAAATAATGTCAGAGGATTTCACCCCTAACAACAAATTGCATGGGCTAAACCCAACCCAATCCAAGTTTTGAGATAGTAAAATAAGAAATTGAAAGATTTCGTTAAAATTGTTTGTTTGAAAATTTCCCGAAAAGCTAATCATAAAGATTTTTAGTATTCAAATTCAACGCGAGTACGAATCCGTGTTTAACCTAAACATAATTCGGATCGTGTTTAGATTGAGAGTTCAAATAACCCGAATTCAACCTTAATTAGTAGATGTTACCATGCATGACTGATCTGAACTCTTAGTTAGTCCCCGTTTAGATAGCGGAATTGAGTTATTCTGGATAGATAACTATGTCAGTATAGATAACAAATCTACATGAATAAGAGATTTTCTGTTTGGTTGCGTTTTTTTTATTCTCATTGGAAAACGTAAGAATAAAGGTTGAGTTGTTTGATTGATAAAGAATAAAATATAAATAAAGTGTAAAAAAGTTGATTTGACTTGTGGGTCCTTTGATGTATAAGAGGTGTTAATATGTGATTTGATGTGATAAGATGTAAAAAGTTGATTTGACATGTAGGCCCATGCGAATAGATAAAGTGAGTATAACTTATCGTAGGGGTTACTTAGAATTGTTATACTCTCTTATATTCATTTAAACTAATTTAGTAATACTAAGTTATATTCTGTAAACAAACAATCATTTATTTTATCTATTTTTATACTACCCTTGTTCCCGTCTATTCCGTTTTTCAAACGGGGCATTAGTTCCTGGGTAATTCTGTCAACAATATTCTCCACTTTTACCCAAAAACAAAAGCTTTGTATTGATGGGAAACGTAAAAAAAGGCCTCTCTTTTCTTCTTCTTCAACCTGTCAGGATCTCATTTCGTTGAAGAACCGTAAGTTTCCTTCTCATCAACCCCCATTCGCCCCTATAATTTTTAATCTTTGGCTTCTGCGATGTTTCGTTCCATCCGTAAAAACCTAATCCCGATAGTGAGTCGGAGGAGGGATTCGATAGAGACCCACTTGTGTATCTTCCAAAACCCATCTCTCAAATCGATCTCCACCGCCCCAGAAGCGAATGAAACACCCAAAGCTTCGGACTTTACGGATTCAGCCCTCAAAGCCTCCAAAGGGTTCCGACTCAGAACCACAGAAAACCCTGATTCAGTTCATTCACTTTTCAAAAGCTATGGTTTTTCCGATACCCAAATCACCAAAATGATCTCCATCCGCCCTCATCTCCTGAAATGCGATCCGGACCAATATGTGAAGCCGAAGATGGACTTCCTCCGTAGCGTTGGATTCTCGGCCACAGACCTTGTATTCCTCCTCTCGGTGAACCCAGTCATCTTCTCCTGTAGCTTAAGCAACCAAATAGAGCCCACCGTGGGCTTCCTAAAAGGTATTGTTGGCACCGACAAAGCTGTCGTCTTGATCGCCAAGCGCGCGCCTTGGCTTCTCAACAATGACTCACAGAAGTCGATGGGATCCAATATTCGTGCGTTACGGGACTACGGAGTGCCTGATTCCAAAATCTCCGCCATGTTCAAATGGAAACCCAGTATTTTTCTTACCCAACCCAATCGATTCGCTGAGGTTTCAACAAAAGTTAAGGCAATGGACTTCAAACCTTCAAGCTCGTTGTTCTACAAGGCACTTGGCAGTATGTTGAGCTTGAGTAAGTCAACCTGGGAGGAAAAAATTGAGTGGTATAGAAGCTTTGGTTGGTCTGAAGATGATTTCCTCTCAGCTTTCAAGAAGCAGCCTCAGATTATGAACCTATCAAAGGATAAAATAAGGAAGATGATGGATTTCTTTTTGAAGGAACCCGGATTGGAGCTATCCAGCATTTCCAGTCGGCCAAATCTAATGCTATATAGTTTGGAGAAGACAATCATTCCGAGATATTCGGTCATCAATGTCCTGAAGTCACATGGGCTTCTGAACAAAGATGTGAGTTTGCTTACGATTTGCATTTTGAAGGAGGAGAAATTCTTAGAGAAATATGTTACCAGGTACCAGAGGACGGTTCCTCAAGTGTTGCAGGCCTACCAAGGGAAGACAAAGATTAGGGGTTGAAACGTTTGGGGCAATATTCTCTGTCAAAGTGAGAAATTGTAGATGATTTGCTTGCGAACTCTGGTAAGCAATTGCATTCTCCTCTGATTTGTATTTCATACTTGTCTTGCAATCACTTCTTTCGATTCAAGACCTTCACTTCTTTCAATTCAAGACCTTGTTAAAAACTCGTGTTTTTTAATATATTGTTTAATCTTAGTCATCAGAGAACTTCCTTCCCTTTTTTCACCAGACTTAAGTTCAAGCATACATTGGGAACTTACCTCAAGCAATTTTTTTTTTTTTTTTTTTGAGGATTGGTGTGCTCCTAAGATTTGATCATTGGTCATCCTTTATAGAGAGGGGGGTGCTAGCCGACTTTTCCAAAGCTCGGTTTGCACCTCAAGCAACAGTTAAGTATAGAACTTCACAAATCATATCATAAAATGGCATCACATTGTGTACATGTTGAAACAGAAACTTTCCATTGGTATAATCCTTTCAGTCTCCAGTGTTTACATTTTACCATGTGCTGACTTGGGAATAGATCTGATTTTGTTAGTAGTTTATGAATTTCAATTTTTTTTGGAGGTACAAAAATAATGACTTGAGTAATCTGAATCCTGGTAATAATGGAATACACACGAGGATCTTTAATGAAGTCAATATACATATCCTTATATTTATATATTTCTGGGAAGATCATTTGTTGTTTTCCTGTGTGTCATGGTGTCCAGAAAGTACACAAATTTGGGTGGTATGGCTAGAATCTGTGTTTGAGATACTGAAACATGTGACATATCAATTAAGTCCACTTGATCTGTATATGATGAGACCCTTAACTGATTTATACTTATGTGGTTAACTGATTTATACTTATGTGGTTCATGTATTTCTTCTAAGTTCTAATAAATATGGATGATGTGCCTTTATGAAGAATGTAACAAGTGAAGTTGTGCTCTCATGAATGATGAACCTGATATTAGCAGGTGGTGTATCATATTTGTAAGAGATATACTATGCCAATTCAGTGTTGCATCTTGAAATTCTCCCCCGAGAATGTTTGCGAAGGCTTAGGTATCGTCTGATAGAGTTGATTCAAATTGACGGATTTGGGGAATATTCTTCAGCAGTGTAGGAAATGGATTGCAGAAGTTTACATTTTCAAATCCAAGTACTGTTGTTTTTCATGATGCTGTAATGGAATTTTTCTATTTATCTAAATCTTGTTGTATAAGCCTAGGGAGTTACAATTGTCATCATCCCCCTTGTTGAGCTCTTTGTTTTTCCTCCCTAAGTGAAGAAAGTAACCTTGAGAGGCTCCATTTGGTCGGTTATATACGTTGAATTTGATTCTGTCCTAATATTACCAAGAAAGTTTGAAGATTCACACTTGGTTGGTGATGATTGGAAGAAAAGGTAGCTCTTGTTCGATTGAAAATCAAAACAGGAGGGAAAACATGATCAAATTAGATGGTGGTATTCTGAGAATATCAAGGAATTATATTTTTAAAGGCCATTTATATCCCTTAATAGCATAAAAAAAATATTGCATTTCTATGGTCTGAAGCATTGGGACCTTGGGAGACTATCCCTATAGTATTGATTTTAGAGTTCAAAGGTTCATTATCCATCGGCAGCAAGTGCTGTGTTTTTGTTGTTAACCAGTATAAATTAATCATCTTAAGTGGAGCTCTTTGAGTCAAGAGGTCCTCTTTTATTACAAAACTGAATATCAACCTTGTTTATTTATTTTATTTTTTTACCAACTTCGGAAGAGACTGATTTACTACATATTTAACATCTAAGTGCTGTGATCTGGTTGGAAAAGCATTTCAAAGTATCTTTCAACCTAGAATTGTTTGATGTTTACATCTTTGTTTGTGCACCATCTCCTTTTCGTGACAATATTTTATGGTGATGCAGTTGAATTCTGAGAAGTCTGCTTGAAGAAGATTGCCATGCTGAGATGTTCATCACTTCATCTGCAAAGCTTTGGAGAAGCTAATGGATGACACTATTGTGTCCCAATATCATTCAAGACTTCCAATCTTCTAATCTCTATAAATACATTGCAGTACATGTTCTGGCTATTTTTGAATGTGGTTTCATCCAAAGAGAAATTTGACATAGAATTTGTTCAGGAACTGAATACTAGTTCTCTCATGTTATGAATCCGGTCATTTATTTTCTTCTTTTGGTTTATGTTTCGTTCAAATTATGTATTCATTTGTACTAATTGGTTTAAATCCAATATTCATGTTAGGTGGTCAAAGAAAAGATCCATTTCATATCTTATTTAATAGATTCATTTAGACATCCATTTATACTAATTAGAATTTAGAACAGAGCATCTTTGATGTTACAGAAAAAATATCCACCCATACTAATTAATTCAATTCAAAAAACTTTATATATCGATTCAAATGAAATCTCTGATTTTACTTTTTCTTCAATTATTTCATGTATACCCCAAAAAATAGAAATGATAACATGTAAGAGTCAAACCGTTTCCAAAACAATATCCTGTAAAAAACACTACTAATCTTGGGAAATCAATGCTACCATAAATATTTCTCACAAGTTTTACAACACATGAAAAGCTTCTGAAGTTTAAGCCAAAAAAAAATTTAATATGTAAAACATTGCGCAGCCATCCTCCACAAAATATCACATAATTGAACACCGAGCTCATCATCATCAGAATAAAGGGGATAATTTACCTCCACAATGAAAAATTAGTCTCAAGGAGACTTTCTATTATCCTCAGCAGGGATCATGCCTTCCTCTTCTGGAGGTATCATCCCTTCCTCTTCCTCTTCTCCTCTATCCTGTGGCGATACGCGGTTTTGCTTGGGATCCCCTCCATATCCCTGTGGAGATGAAACCCAACACTGTTCGGGCGGGTCGCTCACCGGCTTGGATGGAGACCGAGATCTCTTCCTCTTCAGGCTTGGTGATCTTGCACTGTCCTCCCGATAGGGGGATTTGGGCTTTTGGTAGGGTGATGGAGATTTATGATTGGTTCTGGGTGAATGATTTCTGTTTACCACTGCTGGCGGAGAGCATTGACGGGTCGACGTGGATAATCCATATCGATTGGCGCTGCGGCTGCGGCTCCTTCCACGGCTTCGGCTGCGGCTCCGGGTCCTGCCACGGCTGCGATCTTTGTCTGCTGATCTGCGGTCATAACCTCCCCTGTCATGGCGCCCACGCCCACTCATTATTTCATCATGGAAGCTTCGTCCTTCGTACCTACATTAAGGAATTCAAACAAGGCGGATCACATGTTTTATCCCTAATGGAAGTTTTAATAATTGAGACCACTTCGTTAGCTTCAAAATATCTACAATGATTGTGTGATAACAGTGTCAGACTGTCAGGAATCATTGTTATTAGTACCTGTCCAGAGGCTCCCGATCACGATCATAGTCCCTATCTGATCGTCCTCCTCCCCTTCCGCCATAACCAGAGTCACCATTCCGGCCACCACCTCCATAAGACCGGCCACTGTCACGACCACCACCACCAAACCCGCCGCCACCAGAGCCCCACCGAGAGCGAGGCCTTCCAAACCCACCACTGCGTGAAGCCATATCACGGATCTCGGGGGGGACACGCTGATTTGCCCCTTCTAAGACCTTTATAAGATCTTTGGCATACTTCGCATCCTGATCACAGAAAAAAGTGTGAGACACCCCAGTGGCTCCAGCCCTTCCAGTTCTTCCAATTCGGTGGACATAGTCTTCAACACCTGTTGGGAAGTCATAATTGATGACAACCCTGCAACAAAAAGAAATCAAAAACATGTTGTAATGAATAAATACAGAATCACTATCAAACCAAGACCATTTCACAGTGGGGGAAGAAGCCACAGAAACTAGACCCACAAAGGTACTCACAAGGAATTGACTGATACCCATCAATTTTTGATACACCAACAGCCAAAAGATGCAGCTTCTAATCTTCTATTGATGCAAGAAAAATATAATTCAACCTACCAATCTAATGGGATGCTAATGATTAAGAGAAAAGCTGTATACCTGATGTCCTTTATGTCCAGCCCTCGTGCGGCAACATCTGTAGCTACAAGTATGGGGGACCTCCCTGTACGAAACTGACCCAACACATAATCTCTTTCCCCTTGGGATTTATCCCCATGGATGGCGGCAGCACCAAACTGTCGTGTAAGTGAACGTGCCAGCTGGTCACACATCCTCTTAGTTGAGCAAAATATAATGACCTTTGATCCTGGATCTTGCGATCTCAGGATCTGCTCCAGTCGTCTTTGTTTCTCCATTGGTGTTATCACTTCGACATACTGCCAGATGCCAGAGAAACATTACACAATCAAGAACAACAAATGAAAAAATGTTATAAAAAGTCCTTGATAAAGTGGAGCAATGAGCAAAAACAAAAAGGGACTTTTGGGTTTCAATCAAGATTAAACCACTTAAAGAGAACAGCATGGTTATTAATCACTTTTTAATGTAAATCATTTATCTCACAAGAAAAGAAAACAGGAGGAAAAAAACACAACAATTGAGCTTCAATACTAAAATTGTCGTCCCACTTGCACCTGGGTGATGGCTTTGTTGGCAACAAGTTCATCGATGCTCCCAATGTTGACCTGTGCTGGTTTGATCAGTAAGTCGGCGGCAATTTTGCGGACCTCCTTAGGCCATGTTGCAGTATACATGAGAGTCTGTCGGCGAGGTGGTATCTCTTTAACAATCTTCCTTATCTGAGGCTCAAAACCCATGTCCAGCATGCGATCTGCTTCATCAAGAACCAGGTATGAAACTTGACGGAGGCTGACTTTCCTCATCTCCAGAAAATCATTCAAACGTCCAGGCGTGGCAACTACAACATCAGCTCCCCTCTCCAAATCCCTCAGTTGCGGACCTTTTGGGGCTCCACCGTACAAACACTTACAATATCATGAAGGAAAAAACTTATTTCAGCAACTTATGTTACATAAAATAAAACAAATAAAACAAACTTCTCAAAACCATGATAGCACCGAAAGAAGCAATTATCATAGCCAACGAAGACATGAATATAAAATGGCTATCAGCATGAAATTATAGAAGCTTGTTCATCAATATAAACTTTCCCAATCATCCATATAATATATTGCATATTAACTCATAATCAAAGGCCCACATGCCATCAGATCAGTCTGCTCTCCAGATTATAAAAAAAAAAGAAAAAAGCATTGAACTTTTTCCCATCAAACAGGGACCACACATGCAGTAATTCCAAATATTCTACACTACAAAACGATATAAGGATTTTTCCTGTCTTACAGATAAATATATAATGCTAGCACTCTTTCAAAGGATATTCAATGTTTTAATCAAACTATAAATAAGAAAACCAAAGAAATAGATAATAAATCAAATGTAAAATCTGATGGAGACAATTATCTGCACAACTGTAAAAGCACAAGTTTACAACACGATCTCTCAGATAGAAAAGAATATGAGATAGAGCAGAAGACTGACCGTGCATGAAATCCTAGATGATCGACCAAACTTCACAGCTTCATCCTGGATCTGTGTCGCTAACTCCCTAGTAGGAGATAACACCAATACTGTTGGACCCATCTGAGAATTGTTGCGCACACGTTTAATGTGAATGAATCCTGGTATCAGATAACCCAAAGTTTTCCCTGAACCTGTCTTTGCAATCGCCACAATGTCACGACCCTGCAATGCAATCGGCCAGGACTGGGCCTGGATCGGTGTAGGGGCTGTGAACCCAGCATGGTGCACCTGGAAAGCAAATAAAGCCCGATCCCCATGAGGAGCGGTACGGGTTGGAAGTTTATCATTCTTGTTCATATTTTTCTTTTCAGAATATTTCGGAGGATTAGCTACTGCCGGAAAAAGCGTATCCTCCACATGGAATCGGCACTACCGCCGGAAAAAGTGTATACCCCACATGTTAACGGCAGCTTGCAGATGCAAGCTGGAGCAGGAGAAAGGGCTTCTTCCGTTCAGCCCGAATGGCAGACCGAACCATTACCGGCACCAGCACAGGCCACAAACCGGTGATTGGCAAGCTCTACTCAAAATTGGTCCACCATATCGGGCACTTCAGCTACATGTAAGCCCCCAAAAAGAGGGCACACAACGCGGCACAGTGTACGACATTAGCTCCTCCCTGGAGCAAATATCGCACCTGACAAAAAGTAGAGTGGGAGAAAAATGCACATGAGTCTGAAGTTCATGGTTGGACCTCCAGCAATCATAATGCTCACACAGGAAATATTGTGAGGTTACCCAAAGGACCAAACTCTCAAAATCCCTCTAGTCAAGAAAGTGCACAGAGTGGTACGGACCAAGATGCAATTGTAGTAAAATCATACCTCTCTAAGAATCTCTGGTGGGAAACCAGTAGATTCAAATGTCAGGAATGGTGGGGGCACATTATCTCCCTGAACAAATATTTAAACAAGATAATATTATGAGAAGCAGCCATCAAGAAACAAAACAAATATTTAAACAAGATAATATTGTGAGAAGCAGCCATCAAGAAACAACATATCAACTTAAATTACAAAACAAGGTCAACATAGAACAAAATTGAAGAAAGAAGTAAGAGTAGAATTATGAGCCATTGCCAAATAAATTACTATTGATCATAATTGTAAACCAAATCTGCAAAGCTATTCAGCTAGATATGCATATGAAAATATTCCTACCCCTGACAGTATGCATACAACCCAATCGAAAGACCACAACATTATTTGAACTGCCACTCTAATATCTTAGAAACAAAATGAGAAAAATGTACATGCATGTTCAATACACTCAATCCTTCAACATGAAAGAAAATGAAAACAACATAATAATCAGTGATAAGATGAGGAGAGCAAAATCAAAGCATTTAAATGAAAAAGAACACCATTAAAAGAGTTAAAATTACATATAAAATTTAACACAATTCTAAGATATAGAGACTTCTGAAGAGATAAACTCTTATTCTTCTATGTCAAACACAGCATGACATTTTGAGATTCACTTTACACTATGGCCATTATGTTATTGTCTTGTTAAACATATTTTTCATTTTATTCCTCATCAAGGATCAAGCTTGCTACTCATACTGTCATTTTTATTATACCAAGCTAAAGATTACAAAATGAACGAAACTAAAATTGCATATAAAATACTATTTTGCATGATATTGTTGGGTACTCAAAGCACATGACTAGCTATAGCCGTCCATGAACTATGCAATCACCCAAAATATATTACACCAAACAGATTACATCAACCAGTCACCAGACAGACAACCTCATAATCCACACTACTCATAGTCCAACTCTTCAAATAACTGATGAGATTCAACCAATGCATAATATCTTTAAGGGATACTTACAGAGACGGTAATCTCATGATGGTGGCGATAAGACTCAACCGACGTACCACCGGCAACGTCTCCATGCCCTCGGAACCGCGAGCTCTGCAAACCATGTCCATGCCCGTCATGGGCCACACCATTTGGCACAACATGACCACCGCTTCTGCCGCTCTGGTTCTACAACCAAAAAAAGGCGATAATTTTCCCCAAAACCTCAGCAGATCTAAAACGGGAATAACATTTAAAACAATACCTGGTGACTCCGTCCACCGATCTCCGCCGACTGCTTCATCCCATCGTCGTACCTCCGATGCTCCTCCTCGTGGTGGTGCTTCACCTGGACGGACGAAGCCACGACCGTGGCGGGCTTGGGCGGATTCGAAGGCGGAGGCGGCGGGGGAAGAACGGCGGGCTGAGCCGCCACGGGACGCTCGTACTGGGTGACGTTGGTCACGGGGTTCCAGAAGTAGAGGTACCCGGTGCTTCCGTCGACGAGGCCCTTCCACGGCTTCGGGAGGGTCGGGTCCTCCGGGGCGTATCGAGGGCCGTTCGCGGTGGTGGTCATGGCCATAAAACCCTAGATTTCGATGGAAGAGGAGGAGGGGGGAAGAGATTCGAATGTGAAGATTTATCGATTTGGGGGGGGGGGGGGGGGGGGGGAGGGTTAGGGTTTCGATGGCTCGATTGGTCCTCGGTCTCTCTCTCTCTCCCCGATGAAAAATGGGAATTTGGGATTTTTTTTGAGGAGACGAGACGACGACGAAAGAGACTTTCGATGGTACTTCGTTTGCTATTATTTAACATTACGTGCGTTTAACTTTTCATATCACGACGAAAGAGACTTTCAATTAGCGATTCGACCGCTAACAAAACAATGTTTTTTAAAAACTTAAATTTAAAACGTAAGATTTTAAATGGAGTGGTAAACGAGTAGAATGAGTCGAGTTTTTACATGTTCAAATTTAATTGTTTTATATTTAGGTTCTGTTTGATTTGGGATCGAGTTTAATTTTGTATTCAAATTCAACTTGTTTTAAATCGTGAAAAACTTAATTGAAACTTGTTTATACTCGTTTGTAAAATGAGCTTGAGTGCGAGCTCGAATCAAGGCTCAAGTTAGCTCTCGTTTAACTAAAAAAAGCTCATTTAACAATTAAAACATGAAGAAAATAGATAATATGTCAAATATAGACCGTCGTATTAAAAAATCATCTGAACAATCATATTCGAAACAAACTCGTATAGGTTTGTGACTTGGCTCGTTTACAACCGAGCTTTAAAAATTGTTGAAGCTCAGTTCATTTATATAATCGAATGAGCTCGAACGAGCTTCAACAAAGCCGAGCTCGATTCTAGCTTAAATGGCTCAACTCGTTTACCACTCCTAATTTTAAGAATCTCAACATTTTAATTGCATATCAAAACACAGCATACGATAGAATCTCATCTATTTTATAATAATCCAATATATATTATGTTATCATAGTTTATAGTATAAATCGGGTTGTAAAATGAGTTGAGTAGCTATAAGAACAGGCCCACAAAGATGGTTGGAAAATGTTAGCTCAATTCATTCAAGCTCCATATGGAGTCACATCTTTTTAATTTAAATGTTTATACACTTGGTCTGTTTTGCAATAATTTTACAGTTTTATACACTATAATAATATAATAAATATATATTGCATCATCATAGTGTGATTTTTTTAAAATAAAAAAATATTATATTATATTTTAATATATACTTCATTTTATATTTCAGTATATACTTCAACTACAAGTATAATTTTTTTTAAAAAAAATATGATGTGGATAAAAAATGATGTTGTATAAGGCCATAGGGGATTGGACATATCATTTTCTTTTATCATTTTATAAATAGTATACTCACATATTGAGCAAATGAGTATGTATTTTTATCAAAAAAATTGTTTATATACTCCTACTAATTGCATAAGCTCATTTATAGGGTGTGTAAAAAAAATCTACAGAGATACATATCTAGTAAATGTAGGTGGCTAATGAAGTATATGGGGTTATAAATGATGGTGAAGTACATATATTTTTAGATAAATCTACCATTTAAACTTAATAAAAATACAGTTTTAATCATCATCAAATTCTATCTAACTATCCTATATTTTTTCTAACAAAATATTATTTGTTTTAATAGAATAAATAATATTTTTGACATATGTAATATGAAATTCTTTTTTTACGAAGACATATTTTTGTTACAAACGAATAAGATTCTTAATATATTAATAGTATTCTTAATATATTAATAGTATATATAACAATTATCAAATATCATTTTATGTATTATACGCCAATGTCATATTCTTAATAAAATGATGATAATAGTAAATGTATTAATACAATTTAATAACATTTAGTATTAAAAAAATTCTATTATTAATCTAGCCATAACGATATTAAAATAATTATTAGTAAATATAAAATAAATTACAATTTATTAAAAATTACTTTGGCTTTATTTTTAATATATTTATCATATGTCAAATTTCATCTTATAAAATATGATTTTAAAAAAATATAATGTTAGATACATCTCAAATACAATTTGCACATGTTTTAATTTTTTAAAACCAATAAATATTGTATATGCCTTAATGAAAAGTTTCATCGCCCCATTTCAAATTGAATAGAAGACAGACAACGCTTGTTAGAGAGGTTGCAAAATTGATTTCCTATTATTGTTGAGTTTAAAATAGTTCAGTTTAAAAGTAATTCTGTTGGATTGGGAAAGAGAGGCGGTGGGGTTAATGACTTTTTAATAAACAGAATAAATAAGTTTTCAGTTTTTTTGGGTAGCAGATTCAAAAGATAGACATGTGAGAATAGTGGTGCAATTTTGATCAATGAAACTGAATCCGAACCAATCTAAACTGATTTTTTTTTGGATTAATAGATTTTTTTGTTTAATTTGAGTATGGATTGAAAAATTAACAAACTGAATTATTTTGGTTTGAGTTTGATTTTACTTAAAAAAACTAAATTATTTGAACTGATCGAATTAAATTTAAACACATAATTATTCATAATTAATATTCATTTAGATCATTATTTTTATATTAAAAACTATATTTTTGTTATATCATTAATATTTATGAAAAAAATAATACACTAATTTATACCATGAATCCATACCCTTTTGATACAAACTCAAAAAAAAATACTCTAACCAACCCCAATGAAAAGGAAGAAAAAAAAATGATTTGTATAGAATCAAACAACCCAATTTGCTTCCCTAAGCCCCCGTTTGGAGTTGGTATAACCCCCGGATAACCCTGAATAAGTATTTTGGGGTGTTTGTTTACCCCGGATAACACCAGATAAATTATGCCAGAATAAACCCTGATAAAGTTGTATATGGATTCCAATCAAACCCTAGAATAAAAGTTATCCTAGATTATTGCACATAAAGAATATGTGGGGCCCACTGTCAAATCAACTATCACCACCTATTATAAATCACATGTCAAATCAACTATCATTATTTTTTTACCTTTTATAAATCTTTATCCATACTTTATTCACATTTATCCAAACAACAAAACATTTATTCTTACGTTTAACAACGAGAATAATTCAAAACACAACCAAACACTTTATTTTTTTTTATACTCACTTATACTTGAATAAATCTATACCATAGAATAAAATCTATCATCTTTTTAAACAGGGCCAATAGTCACTCCCAACATCTATTCCAACCCCGAATCATTTGAAGCCCTGAATCATTTGAAAGGGAGTGAGGGTACGGACATCAATGATATCCAGGACCATCCGCCACATTTTTATATTTTTTTTCTTTCTATAACCACATTATTTATTTGATATTTTAAAATAGATATATTCATATTTTTTTATAAAAATAAAATTTCAGTGGAGTGAATCCGTGAAGAAAAAATAAAATAAAATAAAATAAAAAAGGACGGTGAGTTTAGAATATGATGGGTTTTAAATATATAAAAACGGTGGATTTAGTAATAACAGATTTTTAGGATGGTGGGATTAGAAACATAAGTGGTGGGACTAAACGTTCCCATCTATAAAAGGTCACCCAAACGAAAAGAGTTGTAAAAGAGCAAGTCATGGAGGTTTGTGAGAGAGAGGGAGGTGGGGAGGAGGCGATGGAGATCGATAAAAGCAGCTCGAGATCGACCACGACCGTCGATGTGCTTCGTAAGTTCCTTTCAATCCAACAGAGGAGGGCGGAGGCTTACGCGAAGCTCCGTAGGTAAACCCTGTGGAAGCATATTTGATCTCTAATTCGGCACTTTTTGGGTTCTTTTGTTCTGGTTTTTATTGGTTGAATGGATGTTGGGTTTCTAAAAATCTGATATTTTTTTATGTGGGTTTCATTTGTTTCTGGGTTTGGATCTCAATTTCTCATGTGGGTTCTTAAAAATCTGATTTTTTTTTTTCATGTTGGTTCTTTGGTTGTTGATGATTTGGTCGTGTTTCTTCTTGGTTTTCTGTTTATTGGTCTCGGGACGATTTTGAAATTGTAAAGGTTATAATTTTGTTTTCTTAGGGCTATGTTGATTGAATCCTTAAATGCCTCTTATGAAATCCAATTTGATTTATTTATTTATCTGTTTTGCATACCAAAGGAATTCCTACATAGATTGAATACCATTCCCGCACGGACCACACTGAATCTCCCTCCCTATGTGGAACAATATATCCTTATTTTCATTTCAAATTGAGACAACTGTTCGCAATTTATCATAATTATTTTTTATACCAAACAAGGATAAACTATTATCCCACTCACTTATCCTCGTAATTATCTCTTATCCCAACACTTATCCCCTTACCAAACTAGCCAAGGCTTTGTTTGGATATGTGTTTGGGCAGATTCCGCGTTTAAAAAGTGAAATATTCTCAAATGCCAATCCAAACACATTTCTAGCGTTCAGCTTTTCAACTCCCTATTGATTTTCAAGTAAAAAAAGCCAGTAATTGGAAAGCTGACAAAATAATGGTTTTCAAAAGATGAGTATGAAGCGTGGGATTTTAAAAATCCTAGCATTTCAATCGTACGTCCAAATGTAGCCTAAGCAATACATACTAATGAAAAGTTGGAAACTAAGAAACTCCAGTGATTTTTCTTTTCATTTTAAAGAGAGGACATGCATGGTACACAATAAAATGTGAATGGTGATGGCATCTTATAGTGATCTGAAATTAGACATAAATCCATGTTCCATTTTCTGTGACTGAATTTGTTTATTGTCAGCTAATATTATCATTAGATTCCCAGAAAAGATGTGTTAGCTTTTCTCATGAATCACCCTATGCATGTGAACAAATACTGATGAAAGGGTGGAAACTTTCTTACAGGGGGTTTTCTGATTATGTGAGTGGTGGCGGGGAATCAGAATATCAACAGCTTTGTGGAGAAATCACCGTTGAATTCAATGACTGCTCGAAGCAGGTCAGTTGTTGGAGCCTAATTAAATTGAATCTAGAAGAATTTCATGTTTTTTTCTAACACAAAGCATCATTTTGCAGGTACTTGATATAGAATCACAGTTTCTGAACCCTGAAACCTGTCGAAATGATCTCGCTGATTTGTTGAAAGCTGTTCAAGAGGAGGAGAAAAAGAAGTTACAATTGGTATGTATGTTTTCTCGTCATGAATATGGCTCTCATAACTATCGAAACAATGTTTTAGAAGCCACTGAAGCGAAGCATGAATAATCTCTAAACCGGAAAATGTTTTTTAACAGCTAGCAAATATATGGAACTTCAATTGTAATATAATTTGGAAAACCAAAACGACGTGTTTGTGTTTTTATTTATAATTTAAAACAAGCAAGCAAGCAACGATAAACAGGACGACTGTTAGATTTGTGAGAACATAGATCCATCACTTTAGCCCCCTTTGGCAGCAGGTTTTTGGCTAAGAATACCAATGCACATGAACTAAACCCCTTTTATCTTTGCAATCTTCGTATGTTAACCATAGTTTGTTTGACTGGCATTTGTCACTTGGTATAATCTTTATATATTTTGAATAGCAGTTTACGTCTGAGTAAAATGTGTGATAATGTACAAGAGAGTAGAAGATTGATCGGTGCACCTTTTTTTTTTAATACTTTATGTAAGGGTATTTATTTTATCAATACCAATGGATGAAATGGTATAAATCTTATTCCATCTCTCAAGTGGATTAGTTAAACCACTATTTGAGGATCAAAAATGGTATTCTAATAACAGATGTATTATCATCTTTATTGCCAAATGGTACTCTTAATTCAAAATTCCAGGATTTGAATTGATGACATTTCATGGTTAGATTATCATTTTAGCTCTATACCATAATTATACAAGTAAATATACCATCCCCAAAGGGGCCCTTCCATGCTACATAATTAGAATATGGTATTTCATGTAAAATGAAGATTGGTTCGTTATGAATTTGAGTAGAGAAATAACTTGTCCTCTTGAAGTATATATAGAGCGGAGGGAACACTAGTTAGCAGTGTTTCTAGTTAGCAATTGAAACACGTGGTACTAATCTTTCTCTTTTTTGTCATGCAAGTCTTTCAAAAGATCTTAAACATACTATATTACTGTCAGTTTGAGATTCTCGTGTTGATGTCTCTGTGGTACTCTAATCAAAGCACCTTTGAATAACTTTTTACTTGATCTACAGACGGTAAAGATTCAGCTTTTGAAGAAGGCGGGTCGACCATCAGAGCGGCTGGTCAATCACAATCACTGCAGATTTAGAACTCCGACGGAGCATCTATGCATGCATGTTCATGAGATCACTGAAGATGAAGGAACTGCGGATGCTGAAGCCGATGCAGAGTATGATGGGGCCTTGAAGGATGCCATCATGGGACTTCAATATGCTGTTACGAGCATTAACGAACACCTAGAAGAAGTCAGATATGAGATCAATGACCTGGAGACTGAATGATCGTCTGCAAAACTCGTGCCCCAATGAATAGATTCTTCATAGACCTGATGAGATGGTACTGCAACTTTTGAAATCCCAGGCTTGTGTGAAAAGTTCCCAGGGTTTTGAAATTTAAATGTTTCTTTTGTACTGTGTTAATGTTTTTTTTATTATTATGTGGGATTGCAGATAGAGTGTGTGCAATTCTTTAGTTGCCGTTTGAAAAAAGATATATATTATTCTGGTGTTTATAAATCTTCTCGGAATAGATACTTATGCTAATGGAATAAGTGATTTTTTTATCTTGTTTTGTTTTTAATTATTCTTGTTGAGAAATATTATAATAAAGTTTTTGTTATTTGATTGATTATGGATAAATTGTGATTAAAATGTGAATAAGAATGTTTATTAAAGATGAAAAAATGATATGACCTATGAGTCTTTTAATTAATAAGAAGTGATAACAATTGATTTATAAAAGAAGTGATCTGTTGATTTGACATATCAACCCTTTTTATATCAATGAAATAGATTAAATGGAATAATACAATTTCAGAAGGGATCTACAACACAAATACCAATTTATTTTCTTCTATTCTAACATAGCTACACTCATCTATTCCTTTCACTCACACCTTTTTAGGCTTATTTCCACACTCCCCCCTATTCCACTACCCAAATGGCACATTAAATTATAAGCCTTACAAATCATCAGTCAACTTTCGTTTCAAGATCATTTGGATTGGGTTTAAATTATATTCCTGCCTTTGTATATATTTTTGGCTGCCGTAATATATTTTTGGCTCTCCTCCCTCTGTCATGAATGTGATACTTTTGGTTTATAATATCTGTAAAAATAAAAGATTTTCCATAATAAAAAATCAGGATTCAATAATGATTAAATATTTTTTTTGGTAAAAATCAAAATGCTACCAGATGTAATAACACAATCAATACATAGCACACCATACAAGGCATTGAAAGCTGCTAGCTTTGCCAAATAGTCATATATTTTAAAAAAAATATATCAAGCATTGCATCAAATAAAATTACATTAGACAAAAAAAAACCCACTAAAATATAAAACAGAGAAATGCATGAAAGGGGAACCAAGAATAACTAGAAATGAATAGCACAAACATATTAATCAGCAAGAGCTGTATCCAGAAAGAAAAGAAAAAAAAGAGAAGACATTGTCTTGATACAAAAATTTTCATTGTTCTGTAATCCAAAACACCCACCAAACTGTAAATTATATGTCCCTCTTGATTCCACCACGCTCAAGGATCAGTTTTCAAGCCTAGAATAAAAGGCGAGATTATCAGAACATGTGAAGAATAGGCAGTGCATAAAATAAACCAAGTAAAATTTACATGCATTACCTTGCTCGCGATGTTGCTTGAAAGCCAATCAAGACCCTCATACAGCCCCTCACCAGACGTAGCACAGGTGCTCTGGATGTACCTGACGACCAACAAAACAAGATTTTTTGTCACAAACACAAACAAATTCATAAATTGTCAGGATAATTGCAATTGGCCGACAAAGATTTCAAAGCAAAGCACATTTCAAAAAACAGTGATGCATGAAAGTGTTGTTGCCTTGTTGGGATCTTATTATTCACAAGTTCAGTTATTGCAATTCCTGTTCTTTGTAATAAAAAAAGAAATGTCATGCATGTTCAAAATAAATACACACTAATAAATCAATAGAGCACATACTAGTTTCAATAAGCAGGAAGTGAACCTGACATAGGTCCCGTTTGGTACCAATTTTTGGACCACTCTGCTTTGCAGACAATTTTTTTCACAAAAGCAGCCTTGGGATTTTTTGCTTGTCGCTTTTGTATTTTGGAGGATAAGGATGTTTTTCCCAATATACAAAAGAGGCTTTAAAAGAACAATATAGCAAGAGATACAAAGAGACCAAGACACAGTTTCCCAAAATAATCAAGTCAATTGTGAAATTCCCAGATGCTTATGATACTTTGAAGTACATATCCCAATACGTCTTCCCTTCTTTTTACTTGTTAAATTAAATAATATTGGAGAGATCCTATGAATGGGATACAACATGCTGTGAAACGAAAACCAATTGCAATTAATGCTATTTCTTATCTATTTTTGGTAAATATCATGTGACTGTAGCGACAGAAAAAAAAAAGCATTTGAATAACCACAATGTGATTTTCAGAAGCACAACTACTTGATATAAAATATAAACACCATATATAATCTAATCATCAAATCATTTATAACCAAGAAACATGCATTACCAGTGCCTCTGGCGAAGTGAGTGAAGCCCAAGCTTATCAGTAATTTCAGCAGCATTCATTGCATTTGGAAGATCTTGCTTATTTGCAAACACAAGCAGCACTGCATCTCTCAACTCATCCTGCATTTATCCCAAACAGTGTTAACATATCTACCATTACTGAATATGTTTTCTTTTATAAAAAAAATGAAACTGTTTCCTTTTGACACTTTATATCAATAACATTTTCCATCAACAACCTAACCCAAAAAATGTATAGTCAGACTTATTACAGTGAATCTGATCCATAGTTCAAAACCATGTGCGGTGGGGTCCGCACATGGCATATGCGGCCGCATGTACCGAACATGCGGTCGCACATAGGGTAAGGTAACCGTTTGAACGGATTTCGAACGGTAAGAGACCGTTCGAATTCCGTTCGAACGGAAGTTCAAACTCAGAGGTAGGTTTTACCGTTCAAAGTCCGTTCGAACTGAACTTCGAACGCCCTCTTACCGTTCGAAGTCCGTTCGAACGTGCGCCGCATATTGGGTATAATGTGCGCCCGGGGGCGCACATCAGCATGTGCGGCCGCACGTACCGGTACGTGCGGCCGCATTTCAAACTATGATCTGATCTAATACAGTTTCCCCAACATAAACACCATAAGTGCCCACTACCTTAGAATTTCTCACCACAGAGAAAAATTATCTATAAAATCATCCAGAAATAAAATTTTTTTTTTACCTCATTTAGCATCCTGTGTAGCTCATCTCTTGCCTCAACCACACGGTCTCTGTCATTGCTGTCAACAACAAAGATGAGACCCTGTGTGTTCTGGAAATAGTGCCTCCACAACGGTCTGATCTGTTTCACATCAAAACACCATTTTATTAGTCAAAGAGCAAGCTTTAATGACTGATTTATCAAACTTAAGAATTCACTTTTTCACTCCATTATAAAAAGTCTGATGCATCTGAACATAGATAATGCACATTAAATGTAGAGAAAAATATTTTATAAGCTTGTGCCAAACATCTCAGATGGCAGATGAAATAAAAATAACAGAAAACAGAACTGGTTGGGGAATAAGGTTGACTGGCAGTTTTCCGCGTAACATGCAGAAATGTTATATGGACCTCAGATGGAAAATTGCAGACAATGCAGTGACTTAAATAAATGCCCTCTCTGAAATCCACAAGATTAAGAACAATAATATCATCTTTGGTTATAATGTACTCTAAGAATTCTACCATAAGGATTATAGCTAGAAAAAAAAACATCTTTACAGAGTTCATATAGCCTCTATAAATTACGAGTGCAATAACAAAGGGTCAAGTGCTTAATGATATGCACAACAATACCAACTCTGGCTAGGATAAACTATTGTGACGTCACCATCAGTATTATATCTAAATTTTTTTTGATATTTGTAGCCTGTAAAAAATATCACTACAGGTGCTTAATGTAATTAGCAGAGTGAACAACCATTCCAATGTCTATCATCACAAAAACAAGAAAAATGACAGCCACCGCATTACCTTGTCCTGACCACCGACATCCCAAACAGTGAAACTGATGTTCTTATATTCAACAGTCTCAACATTGAAACCTGTATTGAATAAGTAAAAAATGAAAACTAAAAAACATATTATAAAAGCTTTTAAATTATCTGAAAATTCCATAAGAAATGTACATGAAAAGACCCATCCAGCAAAACTGTCAAACCAGACCAAAAAACCACCAAAGACAGAATAGGCACTATAAAGGTACATAAGTACATAATATTGTCATGTGAAACTTGTGCTATGTAGCTCATGCCTTCGGTTGTTGATTATCGTAAATAGAATGATATAATTTCCTAATGGCTGTATTTATTCTCATGCACATCGAACTATTGTCAGCATGAAAAACCTAATTAGCACCCAACAAGAATGGTAGAATGAATGACATTGTTAAAATAGATCTAATGTCTCCTAGCAAAAGCATTTTCTGAATTTCTTCCCATCTCCTTATTTGAAACCCAGCTATTAGGAGGAAAAAAAAACATCATAAAAACATTTTCTCATAAATTCAATCTACTTGAATCTAATACACAGAAAACCATTCAAACACGAACATAACATGAACTTACAGACAGGTGATCTTAAAAATGGTATCCATAAGAAAGAAAAAAGAAAGGTGCCCACCATGATCCTCACTACAGTCCTGTATCATCAATAGCATGTGGGTTCTCGGAAAATTATGCTAAAAACATAGGTGCTATATACAAAAAGCCTCAAACATACATAAAACCGCATCACACAAACATAGATCAGCGAAAGTGAAATCATCGCAAATGCAACAAAACTAGAATACTCTTTAAAACAGTCCATCCAAAATTCTGATATTTTAGGTGAGAACTCATTGATCTGATTAAAATATCACACAAGCTTGACACCCAAAACAGATAAAAGCATTAACAAGATCATAAATTCTCTCTAAACACCAAAAGAAACATATTCCACGACAAAACAAAAAAAAAACCAAATCGATAACACGTCAAATCGAATCACACGAAAACTCAAAACAGCGAAAAACCTAAGTACGCATCAAGGTCACAAAAAAATGATGGATTGAAAGATCCCCGCCACAGATCTACGATTCTCAACATCCAATCCTTCAAGATCCAAAATCAGATCTAATAAAGAAAGCGTGAGAGAGAGAGAGAGAGAGAAGGGGAAGGACCGATGGTGGGGATGGTGGTGACGATCTCTCCGAGCTTGAGCTTGTAGAGGATTGTGGTCTTCCCGGCCGCGTCGAGGCCGACCATGAGTATCCTCATCTCCTTCTTCGCGAAAAGTCTGCTGAACAGCTTCGTGAACGTCAGCCCCATCTCTTCCCTCTCTCTACGGACAGATCGAACAAACACATAAACAACAGATCAGACACAATTCAGATCAGAGGAACGGATCGAGATCCACATCGAAAACAAACCAAAACCTGATAAGATCGGGCGATCCGAGAAGATCTTCGAGAGAGAGAGGAGGTTTCGAGGACGAACAGGGGTTGATGCGTTGGAGACCTGTCCGTCTTTGATTTTTATAGCGACAACGGAAAATAAAAAAAAAAACACAAAGCCGGATCGAACGTGAACGTAAAATGGGTAAACGAATCACGTCCGTTGATTTGATGATCTCCGATTGGGGGAATGTGTTAAAAGATGGCAACGCGTCTGAAATCTGGACCGTTCGTTTGACGAACCTTCTGATAGGACTTTTCAACTTGGGAGGACCGGAAAGAATTTGAATTTGAATTTGAATTTGAATTTCGTAGCGTTCAAAGCAAGCTAAATTTTTTTTTTTTTTTTTTTTTAACATGTGGGAGATAGTGAGGTTTTCTTTTCCTTGAATTATAAAGCAAATTGTTTGGATAAATTGATTCATACATCCACCAAAGAACTGATTCTGATTCTGTAACAAAATGATCCCCGTTTGATGTACAACTACATTTGGATTGGCATCCTATCCGTGTTGTTGACCTGGAAACCATTGAACGCCGAGGGGCTTTATCCAAACGGGTTTCCTCATCGAGCGTTTCAATTATCCGCGTTCGAAGTGTAAAATATTATGTTCTTCTATCGTCCTAAAAAAATGATTCCCAACAACGTGAGTTTAATGAACGCACACAGGACGCTGACTACAATTGGTTAACCAATCAAACAGGACTTTTCTCAAACACAAGTCATCCCACCTCTACTCCAAATGTAGATTGTGATGCATTTAGGAAAAGTCTCACATTAATTATATTGAATAAAATACAATTTCTTACCTTAGCACACAATAACATGATAAAAAAAAGGTACAAGTATAATAGAATTTTCAATAATCTTAAATTTCCTCGTTTTTAAAGTTTAGTTTTTTAGGAAAAATTCAAATCATTCCATATAAATTATCTAAAATCCATATAATAAAAAAAATCTCTTCCAATGTATTAAAAATGAGAAAAATCATTTATAAATGATTTTATCTCACCAAATATATTATAAAACCATTATTTACATATGATTTTTCACATCCTTATCACATTGTAAATGTTTTTTAGTATAATTTATTTTTAGTCATAGTTAACCAAACAGAATATTCATCATGTCAATGAAAATTTAACTCAATAAATTATTTGAATTTACATAAATATTTTCAAGTAGTTTAAAGAGGATTTCAAAAAAAAATCCGGGATTAATAGATTTCAGTCAATTTAGAGGGGGTTACATAGATTTTTCCCTTCCTTTTTTTTTTAGTTTTTATTTTTACATCCCCACAAACCATCGTATTTAGCGATCGCTCCTTCACTTCTTCGTATTTAGATTTTACTCCCCATATTTAAAAGATAATTCTTTTTTACTCTTTATCAGGGACTAAAAAAAATTAAATAGTTTACAGATAGATCCCCTCATGGAGTAAAAAAGAATTATCCTTTAAATCTGAGGAGTAAAACCCAAACACAAAAAGTGTAGGAGCGATCGTTATGAGGAGAAAAAAATAAAAAAACCTTTTTTTTAAAAGTGACTCAAGGTCGAAATTTCACCGCAGATTTAAACAGAAAGTGACGGTGGGAGCTTTGAACATCTTTCATGTGTCGGTGCAAAACAGCCCATGTTTCATAAACCCCTCCCTTGTCGTTCCCAAACGGCCTCTTAACAATTCATACAAGCTTTTTCAAGAAATATATAAAAGGTGATAAATTCAAGTACTTATCATGATCAAACCTTCTTCATCTCCACTGAGATCCCTTCACCACCAACAACAAAATGATCAAAACCAACCAAACAAAACAAAAGCAAAGCAACCACCAAAAACAATCACAAAATCCATTCAGACCCCCTCAATGATCCTGGCCCTGACCAGACTCCCCAAAGTGTTCCAACCCATCTTCAAATCCTCCCACCCACTCCCCCTCACCATCTTCTTATAAAGGTAACTCTCAAATGTCATCCTCTGCACATACTCATCCCCACACATCTCCACCAATGCCTCCCTCCCCCAATCACTCCCATAAAACACCCTCTGCAATCCATCCATGAACCTAAACATCCCCCTATACATCTCATCCCACTCTTTCAGATACCCCATCTTCAGCTCCTCCTCCCCCACCATCTCCCTCCCCCCCTCCGACGCCCTCACTATCGCATCACCGCACATCCTCCCCGACTTCGCCGCAAAGTATATCCCCTCCCCCGCACACTTCGTCACGTACCCCGCCGCATCCCCCACCAGCGCTGCCCGCCCCACCACCCTCCTCGGCCTCGGGTGCTCTGGTATCGGGTGCGCCTCCACCTTTATCACCACCCCCCCTCTGATCTTGTCGCGGACCCGCTTTTTAATCCCGGATTGGAACAGCTTTATCTTGGACTTGGCGCTTGCGGTGCCCGTGCCGACCGCGACGTGGTCGCACTTCGGGAAGACCCAGCCGTAGAAGTCCGGGGAGACGTCGGAGCCGACGTACATCTCCGCAAGGTCCTCGTAGGCCTCCATCTCGTGCTCCGGGAGACGGATGCGCTCCTGGAACTCTGTCAGTCAATTATCCGAAGAAGATTCGTATGTGATCCGAATCCATATCTTCATAAATACCCGAAATTCGAATATATGAATTGCGAATATGATATTAGTGTATCATATTTGAAAAATATTAATATGATATATATTATAAAATTATATATTTATATTATACCTTGTTCATGTTTATTATTTTTGTCTAAGTAGCTTTTTTTTTTAATTATATTTTTTATTATTTTCATTGAAAAATATAATAATAAAATTTTTGATGTTTAATTGATAATGAATGAAGAATGAGATATGAATAAGGATTTATTAAAAGTGAAATAAACTAGGTGGAATACATAGGGGATTTAAAATACTAATAGCGATTTATTCTTATATATTCTGGTATAGTTATATCATTTTATTCTTTTTAAGCAAACAATTTTTTTAAATCTCATTATCTTCTATTTCTCTCATATTCTCGTATCCAAACCGATCTTTATAATTAATCACAATCATAGTATATTTAATTATTAAGTTCTATGATATTTGAAAAAAAATAAGTTTTAAAATTCCAATTCTAATTTTCATATTTCTTCCGTATATATCACTTGATTATCCTTAATATTTAAACATGTCATTGAATGAAAAATTAATATCCAATTAACATCTTATTATTAAAATACGATACAGATTTATCCGGGTTTACCTGGAATGCGATCGCGCACGAGTACTCGCCCGCGCCAATGGCGCGCGCGACGCGGCTGTTGGCGCCATCCGCGCCGACCACGACGTCGACGGGGAGGGTGTGTTTGGTGTTGCCGGAGATGTAGGTGACGACGTAGGGGTCGTCGTCGTCGGAGGGGACGTCGAGGCGGGTGACGAGGGCGGAGATGAGGTTGGCGCCGTTGGACTGGGCGCGGGACCGGAGGAAGGTATCGAGGACCTCGCGGCGGAGCATCGGTATGTGCTCGTGGGGTTTTAGGGTTTTGGATCCGAAATCGACGGTCAGATTGGAGGGGGAGATGATGCGCATCTTGCGGACCGAGCGATCGACGAGGGCGGAGGGTATGTCGAACTCCTCGAGCATGCAGAGGGGGATGGCGCCGCCGCAGGGCTTCGCGCCGGCGGGGCTCCGCTCGATCAGGTAGGTCTCGACGCCTCCCGCGGCGAGAGCCGCGGCCGCGCTGGATCCGGCCGGGCCGCCGCCGATGACCGCGACGCGGAGGCTTCGGCCGGAGAGACGGGCGGCGCAGGTGATGGAGGGTTTGGGTTGCTTTGGTGGTGGTGATTGTGGTGGGGTTTGGAGGGATCGGCGGCTGGTGAAGGTGGAGGAGAGGAGGAGGTGGGTTTGGGTCGCCATTTTAGAGGCTGAGAAGATTTAGGGTTCCGGGTGTGTAGCTTCCATGTCTTTATCACTCTTTCATGTGTTTTAAACTGGTGTGAACAAATATATTATTTAAATATATGGAAAAATTAAACTACTTTTAAGAGACCGGATCTGGTCGATCTCGGTAAGTTCTGCTAGTATCGAACTGAACGAAAGTAAAAATTGAACTTCATCACCTATAAATTGAATTGCATAATTAATTATTGGTTATATATTTCATTTTTTTATTTAATACTGATGATACTTAAAAATTTATATTTTCTTTAATAGTTGATTGGATCAAATAAGAGAGTGAAATATATATCTAACAATTGATTGTACAGTTTGATTTATAAAATGCAGTTCAATTTTCACGTTGTCAAGTTCGATACTGACTGAACTAACCGGATCCGATCCTAACTGGATCAGACCCCTCCTTTTAATCACTTGTTATTTTTTTATGCTATGTTTGAAAACGGGTTTGAATAAGTTTTTTTTTTCAAAAACTGATTTTAAAATTAATTTTGTTACAACTTCCTATATATAGTTCTACAAACACGTTTCTAGATGGAGTCTTAAAAAAAATTTAGTATATAAAAACATATAGAGCACATAGATACACATGAATATACATGTTTACACAACATATGAGGATGCGTATTAAGAAGGTGATTTGTTATGGACAATTTGAATACCCAATACATTCGTGATTATGAGATCTTATTATTTTAAGATAACATATTAAATATTTAAAAATAAATTTAATAACAAAATATTTCAATCAAAATAATTTATCCGGGTTTACCTGGAATGCGATCGCGCACGAGTACTCACCCGGGTTTACCTAAAAATTATCACCATTTTATTAGATTTATAAGAATTACCACTAATTAATTTAATTTTTTTTACATTACGATGAAATTTTGAAATAAGTTTGAAACCAGATCGAATGTCCGATATTTAAAGCAGCTTTATTTTCCTGCAAAGTTACAAAATTCACCAATACCCAATATTTTTGAACTCAGTATTCTCCATCTACTGCACACATTCACAGTAAAAGCAAACTATAGAGCACAAACTGCTAATACCAAATTGAATCTGACTGTCTAATACATTACGATGCCGCCCCATCTCCACCGTTGATGCTTTCTTCGTCTGATTCTCCTCCGACGCCCTCTCCTTCAACCGGCACATCCGAATCTTCCGACTTGACGGGGCCTGGTCCTGCAGAGACCTTCACCATCGACGGGCGGAGGAGCCTGTCCCCGAGCTTGAATCCCTTGCGGAATTCTTGGATGATGATGCCTTCTTCATACTCTTCTGAGTCCTCGCGCATGATCGCTTCATGAAGCTTTTTTTATATCCAAACATGATAAAAAATAATGTTATTTCTCTTGGATTTAACTATCAGAACTGGGAATTGGAAAGGCTTAAGTAGTGTTTGAAAATGGATTTTGACAGCTTTTGGAAATCTTGTTGTAGTATGAATCAGCTTTTGGAACGCCCTAGCTTTTAGAGAAGGTGAAAAAATAACTTTTCAAGAAGCTAACAAAAGTACACATTCTGAAAAGCTACTTTTAAAGATGCTCTAAGTGATAAACTCGTTTCAAAATGTAGCCTTACCAGTGGATCAAAGGCATTGCCAAGGGTCTCCACAGGGACAACACCAAGTGAGCTCAATATCTCATTAAACTGCTTGTATATGCTCTGATAGCTGTTATTGATCTTCTCTTCTCCTTCTGTTTCAACCTTGATCTGAGCTTTAGCCCTTTCGAAGTTGTCCAATACGGGCAACAGACTCTCGACTACCTCACCTTGAGCGTTTTCCATCAATGAAAGCCGCTCTCTTTCAGTTCTCTTCCTAAAATTATCGAAGTCCGCACTGATCCTTAAAATTCTCTCTCTTTCCACTGCTAATTCTTCAGACTGTGTGGCAACTTTGCTTGCAAGGGAGTTTTTTTCATCTTCAATGGATTGTAGAAAGGCCTCTATCTCTGAAACAGTGGATTTGTCATCATTTATCAGAGCATCTTTGTATGATTGCAGAACTGATGATATTGCAGAAGAAGGTTTTTCTTCTGCATCGGCAACAGCACCACCATCCACTACATCCTCAACATCAACCTCATTGGCTGAATCATCCTGCTAAGCACAACTGTTAGTAATATATATATATATATATATATATATATATATATATATACACACACACACACATATAGATTTCCGATAATATGCGGTCGTGCGGTCGCGATCGCGGGTCCATCGCATCCAACGGTCGACGTGAATCGCACCCGACCGTCCGATGCGATGGACCCGTGATCGACGGCCCGTGATCGCGACCGCACCGACCGCACGACCGTATAATATCACGAGTATATATATATATATATATATATATATATATATATATATATATATATAATAGATGCAGCAATGAACTAGACTTGCTCAAAGTTCATTGTAACAAATATATATATATATATATATATATATATATATATATATAATAGATGCAGCAATGAACTAGACTTGCTCAAAGTTCATTGTAACAAATATGATAACACACACACAATTTATTTTTGAAATAAATCATGGAACATGTAATTTATTTTTGAAAT
Organism: Acorus calamus; assembly: GCA_030737845.1. Classification (NCBI taxonomy): domain Eukaryota; kingdom Viridiplantae; phylum Streptophyta; class Magnoliopsida; order Acorales; family Acoraceae; genus Acorus; species Acorus calamus. Next base: position 6,392,785 of record CM060861.1, on the reverse strand, counting down.
AAATCATGGAACATATACCCTTACAAGGGTTTGTTATAAGTAAAGAAACAAGGATTGTTAGCCAGTATTTGTTGATGAGATACTAAAATATATACATGCCTTGTTAGCTGAAATCAGTATAAACAAGACTTGTGTATTCTTCTGGTGTACTTTTTGTTTAATTTTTCATATGGAACTTCATGTTAGATCTAGGTCAATTGTCATGAACAAAATTACTAGTAAATGTGAGGCAGGCATATATCAGCCAAAGAACATTTGGACATGGAACCAAATATCTTTAATAACAGAAAGCAAGATTTATGAACAGAAAAGGGTGAAGAGAACAGAATAAATCACATACTGTAGAGGGTGTCATGCATATACAGACAAATTAAACAAATTGGTAAGCATAATCCAGGACACAAAAGAAATTCAACCAAAAAGCAGTCGTGATGTATGGATCCAAATATCTCTAAATTAACTGAACACAATGTCTGTGATCAAACATGCCTAGTCACAGAGGTGGTGCCATATAAGGTTTAAAATGAATAACTGCACAATTGATAGCCCCTGAATCGAAGAGAAAGGGAAAACACTGACTGTGGAGTAAAGGTACTGATCTATGAGCCCAGGCAAAAGCTTTCAATGGTGCAGAATTAGACCTTTGACATAATATATGTACTGATGAGGACAAATGGTGACACAACTCACTAATGCAATGTGATAGTGCTTTCCATGCTTGAATAATATATTATTGACATGTATGATATCCTACATAGAAACCATAATTTTTTGAGAGAGATGCATATCTTTGGAAGAGCTTGTGACATTTGATTCTCCAATTGGCTTATTTTAAAGTTCATCCTCCGCCAAATCAAACAGCATCCCTGTGGATGCTGGTGCAAATGCTTTTAGCTTCAAAAAGAATTTGACTTTTTATTAACTGTATGCTATGCAAACTTTGTCAAATAGACAGCAAAAGATTTGATCCTTTTTATTGGTGAAAGAATCCTCCCCACGTACAAATTAGAAAGAACCATGGGTTCTGTTCAAATGTTTAACCTTCATGATGTTTGGTTGCGTGCAATGTGCAGTGACACATATTAAAAGCCATTTCAGTTTCAGAGATGTCAGAGCATTCTCTTAAATAAGACTTCTTTCGTACAAGAGTTTCTTGAAGGAGATACAAAACTTCAAGCTTGATTCGTTCATGCAAGTGATCAAAGATATTAAAAGAAGACCTGTGTTAAACATATTATATTACTATTCAAAGCAAAATTGCATTAATCACATATATACCATCAGGCCTGGTAGAACGCAGACAGAGAAACAATCACGATCCTTAAACCACTCCCATGAATAGAACAGAATTTTGATATTTTGGTGAAAGTCTGGTCCAAAGAGAGAGGGTACTTCCAAGGGCAGCTACAGAAAATACCAGCAATCTTCCATAATTGGAACTTAACAGAAATGAAGTTACCAGTCACTATACTGGAAGAACCCAGATTTCCAGAAGAACAACATTGAATAAATTTACAATCCCATTAGCATAGATAATTGCCTCACCATATACCAACTTCCACAGTTCCTAAGAGCTTAGACAGTTATTGTACAAACAACCGGAGGAATGGAGAATCAGTCTATGAGGATTCATCAGGAGCATGAAAAGAGCAAGTGATTCATCACACATTCACACTCCATGCATCTAAGATTTTCCAATTCACTACACAAAACAAACCCGATCCACAGTCCTGCGGGATGTCATGAACATAAAAGATAACACCAAACCTTGCCTGCCTAACTGATACTTCGCAGGTCAAAACCTCATTTTTAACTTCTTTTAAGCAAATAAACAGAATATCTTCTTTTTTTTTTGCTCATTCATCCATTTTGGCTTCATATCGTGTAGCATATATTTACCAAATGGTATCATCCTTACATGGCTCAGTCCACAATAGATCAAACCAGACGAGATACACGAGTCCCTTTGTGTGAATTACACGAGCCATTTCATTCACGAAAAAGGATAGAGAACAATTCCATTTTTAACGAGCTATTAATCATTTAGTATTATATATAAGAATTTCACAGAGAACTCATCAAATAACTCAGTCTACATCAGACTCAACAAGCATTCCTATCTGGGTATCCAAAACTAATAACTTAACAAGTCTCCAACTTCCATTAAAATTTCTTTGCATGGTGACAAATACAGGACAAAATGGCAATTTTAATCGACATTAACATCGGAAACGATAAATTAAGATAAACCCAGAAACCAATTAGCATATAAAAGTGAAGTGGTAAGCAGACATGCACATAACAGAAGTGAAGCAATGCAAGCAAACGCATCACTTGTTGAAACAACAAAATTGCAGAGAGAGAGAGAGAGAACAATTCGATACCTGGGCAGCTGGGGCGGTCACCTCGGCCTCGTCGGTCTCTGTCGCCTCTCCATACGCAGCGAAGGCCGGGGGAATCCTGAATCGAAAGGTGGGTCCGTTGTTGAGACGGGAGAAGGAGAGCCCCGAACGCTGCAGAGACTTTGTGGGTCTGTTCTTGAAGGATAAGATTGAAAAGCCCTTCTTTGCATTGTCAAGAGAGAGTCTTGATGGGCTGAGGAGGAGTTGTGGAGACTTAGATAGGGTCGCCATTGAAGCGGAAGGCCTTTCTCGGGATTTTCGAAGCAGACGGACAGAGAGAGGGAGAGAGTGCTAGAGAGGGTTGGATTTTGGGGTTGGGAGAGAAGATTAGGGTGACCCTGCGGTGAGAATAGGTTAGGTTGGAACTGCTTGTGATTTTTTTTTAATGTTTTCTTTTTAAAAAAATGTTAGGACCCATTAAGATTCACCAATCAAAACTCAGATGTCACATATATATTTTTTAAATAGTAAACATCATCTCATATGTGATTTGAAAAAATGCATATCGTTCCATTTCGAGTTGAATGAACTCATTTTTAATGAGTGCAACAAAAATATTTAATTAATATATACACATCTAATGAGATATATGTTACACTAGATTGCTAACATGACACATAAGAATATGTTTTAGGCTGAGAAAATAACCGAGTGTAACAACACTATTTTTTTTTGGGTTGGTGAGCAGAGGAGCATTTGTGGGTCAGCAATGGTGGGCCGGGTTGGTTTTATAGGTTCACTAGTAAGCCCGTGGATCAACTTGAGGGGGAGGGGGTTTCAACTTTGAGGGCGGTTAAAAAAACCCCTCAAGATACTCACCCCACCCTTTTTTCTTTCCCACCCCCATTAGATTTTTACTTTTTCCTAACCCACCCCCAAACATATATATTATTATATTCCTAACAAACCCACCCTCTTCTTTATCTCCTCTTCACCTTCTCCAGAGTCCCGACCCCCCTATCTGTCACCCTCCAATCCTCCATGCGAACGCTCTGTTCCCTTCGTGCCGACCAACTCATCGACTAACTCCCCCATCGTCACATCGTTCCTCGTCATCCCCCTATGTCGTCATCTACCACTTCCACTGTAGTACTTATGTCATCTTCGACGGCCACTGCAACCCCGTCATCTCTGCGCCGTCATTTGCCGCTTCCACTGCACCTCCGCCATCTCCGCCTCCAATCCTCAGAGGCTCTTGTTCACCGATCGATATCAAACTCGAGAGCAGGTGAAGCATCATCGCGTATTCGGTGTGCTCGACGAGCCGCCACAACTCTGCCGTGGCGCGGGTGGTCACGAAAGCCAACGGAGCGAACCCAATCCGGAGGCACGACGACGCTAAGGAGGCCCCCGACGCACCTGGCGAATCTAGTTGAGGACGGCGTGGATGGACGGCTCCGATTATTCATCTAATTCGACGAACAAAAACCGTCCTCCTCTTGGCCGTCGTAGATGAAGACGATGGAGGGGTGGGTGGCTCTACTTTTAAAACCATAATATGTATTTTTAAATGGGGTTGGCTGCATAACTAGAGGGGTTGAAATAACCGCCCCTTCAACTTTGAGAGGGGATCAAGCCTAGATCCCTCAATTTTAATTCATATATAAAATTAGAGCGATACACTCAGTCTATTATACAATATGATAATATAGTATATATTACATTATTATAGTATATGAGATTTTTATAATAGTGTGTAGCATAATTTCTTTTTTTATTCTTTTAAATAAGAAAAAAAATACACTAGCATATCTTAATATATATTTCATTTCATATAACAATATGAACTTCAATAAGAGAGAACATGTGAGATGACATGTCAATCCGTCATTGCTATTGACCAAAACTATAGTATTGAGTAAAAATATGATTCATAACTTTTGGGATAAGATAGATAATACTCATGCAACAAATAGTTTACACGTGCTTTTGTTTTTTTTTTTGAATATGTACAGATGTATGTGCATTCATTTGAAATGTAATATATACTTCAATAACAGATTGTCTATGTGATATGAGCAAAGCGGGAAGGGTTCATCTGTCCTTGATCCCCGTGGGTACATGGGTGATTTAGAGGATGAGAAACGAGGTCATTTTCAAAGGGACCTCGTGCTACTTCGAGAACCTTTGGGAGATGACGGTACTAGCTATCAAAATCTGAGGCACGGGCTTGTGTGGGATCTCAAGCATTTCGATTGATGAGAACTCTTTTCGCATCACTGAGTAGCAGAGCTTCGTCACGGGTTGGGGTAAAAATCTTTTCTACCCAACCCGGTGCGGGCGTGTTTTGATTGCGACCGAGGGTCCATGTTTTGGCCCTTATTTTCATTGCATTCTAATTACTGTTTTTCACCTCCTATTTTTTTCTATCCCTTCTCATCTACCCATCCCTTTAGTCATGTTCGTTTTTTTGATGAAATAGAAAATGACTACATTTCACTCAAAAAAAGATTGTTTATGTGCAATTTCATGAGAAAAAAATTGTGTGCTTCATTTTTATCGAAGCATCAACTTTTTATTGAAATTAGTGCACGTGGGTTGCAAACAAATACAACTGAGCACTCTTTAAGATAATATTCTAACCAACCCACTTTTAACTGTATATAAATCATTCCATTAGTAATAAAATGTATTAATTCATTTTCAAAATGAAGATAACCCTTATGATTATAGGTGAACTAAATATAGGCCTAGTTGTAGCTGATTTTTTTTTGGTATATAGCCCCGTAGGACGATTATAGACAGGGCGAGGTTGATTACAGACTTTTCACGGACAGAGCCCGCTAAATACCCAGCCCAAAGGGCTGTTTTCTAACTTTTTCCATTTTGCTTCCTGCTTCCCTCAGGATTTGAAACCCCAACCCCCATTAAACGGGGATGTCTTGCACCACTGCACCAAAGCACATGGGGGACCTAGTTGTAGCTGATTATTGGAACCAAAGTGTTGCAATTTAAATAAGAAACATGATTTTAATTATTTTAGAAAATCTCACATCACATAAAATAATTACTACGCACTTTTATAGTCTCAAATTGACACCATAAAATGTTGTTCGTATTTTTCGTCAATGGGTTCATATTCTTAACATGCATATTTATGTAAAATTGTGTTAACCCGCAATCGAACCATGATATTTGTAGAGGCTATTTTCTGAGTCCAATGACAGCGCACCACGTGGCCAACCTTCCTATTGTCTGATCAACCAACATTTGCACATACATCCCTTTGGCCCATGTGCATCCAATGACCAGATCAATCCCAAGTCAAATTGGGATCAAATTCTAGCCAAATCAAAATTTGGAGAAATCAATACAGATCCTCAAAATCTTTAAAATCCAATGAATCACTTCCCATCCGATGGGATTAGAGATAAATCCTACTTTGATCCATGGGGACGATCGGCTATGGAACCAGTTTTTCCTATTGAGGTATGCGGAATCTTTTTTTTACAAAATCCTAGGTTGATCCTTCTGCTAACTTGGTCGTCAGAAAACCTCTTACAGATCACCCCCACCCTGTCATCAATGTTCAAGGTCTCGACTGACCAACGATTTGTATTATTAACCAGTCGGGCGAGCATCCGAATATGATTTTGTTCCCTCCAATAATGGAAAACATCATATATCTAATTCTATCTCAAGGATTGGGAAAACAGTCTAAGGGCCCGTTTGGTAGTGAGGTTCCATAACACGCATTTGTCATACGCAGCTTTTGAGGAGCAAACGCATATGTTAGTGTCTGGTAATGACCAGGAATGGACATTCATTCAGTTTGGCTCAAGAAATGGTGTTGAAGACGCATGTAGACACATTACCAAAACACCCTTCCTTCATATAAACCCCCTTCTTCGTAAGTAGGTTGCAAACCCCAGCCTCTACTTCTCCTTCGTTTAGCAGCAGCTGCAGCCCGTCAAGTCCCACCTGGAAGCAAAGAAACTGGTTTTTGTATGAAGAATATACAATGGCATGTATATAGATGCTTTAAAAAAACAAGAGGGATAGCCCCAATGAACAGATTGATTGACAGAGGAACGTCCCTAAAACCTTAAAAAAAGAAAAAAAAAAGACAATACATTAGTGAAAAATGTGGATAGTAATCATATTTTCATACAGATTAGCATATATTTACATACAACCATACATTTACAACAATTGAACATGAGAATAAAAATGTTCAAATAATCACCAAAAAGAAAAAGAAGGGGGGGGGGGGGTTGGTCCTAAATGATATCGACGGACTGAAACAAGGGTGAAGAAGGAGAAGATTATCTAAAATCGATTTATGTGGTGAAAAAATGGTGGTATTCGACTTCTAGATGTGAAGTTCACATATGGGTTTTGCAGGGGCAACGAGAGGAAATGGGAAAGAGGGGCTCAAAATGTTAGGGTTTTAAGTTTCATGTTTTTTTTTTAATTTTTATCGGGTCAAAGGTTGGAATCTTTGGAAAAGACTATAGATAGATTAGACATTTACCTAAGTCTGAAGTGGGTTGTGTTCATGCGTTTGACGAATCGTATTTTTCTGGCATTTTGTATTGGCCTATTTTTACGAAGGAAAATGCAGGAGACATTAATTGGTGTTGGAGACGCATACAGATGTTTAGAAGTGGGTTCCGGGGTTTGATGATTAAGCACCCCAGACGCCCTCAAAACCTAAAACCAAACGGGCCCTAAAGCTCAAGAAGAACGTGTGGGAATATGAGGAGAAGCACACATCATGACTTGGAATATGATAGTATGCTGTTATGTGAACACAATTGTTAGTGACAAAATGGATAATATATATCTTATTATATATGTAAGCATGCAACTTTGTAATATTACATGCTTGTTCTGTAATCTAGTCTTTCAAGTTCACCGTTTGAATAAGAACAACCTATCCATGATCCATGAATGAACGATGAATGATATGAATTAATAAACCTATCTAGATAGAATAATAGTCTGATAATAAATAAAAAAATGAATAGTTAATAACAATGTGAAGTACAACTCATGCAGGGAAAATGACACCCACATGTTGATAAAACACCAGCCAAACAAACACTAGCTCTAGCTGTACATCACGAGCTCCTCAAGAGAAACCTTAGAATTGATAATAATAAAAAATCTGCAACAGTACTGAAGGTTTTGCAGGATTCAAAGTTGGCTTAATTAATGACAAAATTTATTCATGTCAGAGAAGGATTATTTTTGCTCTAAATCCACCATTGTAAAGTATTATATAAATCAGTGGTTGAGGTCCACAATACTTTACAGTGCTGGAATTTAAATACATGTGCCATTATATATAAATTATATGTGCACAAAAATCAAAATACAACACTCCCAAAGATAATGTAAAATGCTATGAATATAAAAATAATGACTTCCATGTATTTGGGAAGTTCAAAATAATGCACGAGTATCCCTCTCATGATAGAAATTTTCTTTATCATACGACTATAGTATAGTCACCTGACTCACCTCAAGCTCAACATATCCTATGGTTCATCTGCACTTATTGTCTTGATAATAAAAAAGAGAGATTATATATTTTCTAAAAATATATTATCAAAATTTGATAATCACATGTGACAACATTGAATTATGCAACTCAACTCTCTATAGTTTAAGCCACTGGTTCACCCAGTTAATGCCAATTCACTGTATAAAATTTCTAATATAGGAAATATAAGACATATATGTCCTTTAATTTTTTTTTGTAAAATTATATTTTTTAAATAAATGTGTACTTAAAAACATCATAACATATCTTATTGCAAAAGGTGACTAAAAAATAACTGAGCATTAAAAAAAATATAAATGGATTACAAATAAGATCATACATTTGTAAAGTCATTAAAAAAAATATTAGACTCAATCATTTTTACATATTAAAACTTAGACCACATATGTTTTTAATTTTTTAAAATATCAAATATCATCCAATAATGTATATTTTTTAAATAAAAAATATACATCGCTTCATTTTTAGCTAAATAAACTCATTTATAATCAGTGTTAAAATTTTTTAATGATGTACATATTTTATTATATTAAAAAAAACATATAAAACTGTATTTTAGATTTAAATTTTTTTTTTTTTTTTTAAATCACACACCGCTTCTATGCAGAGGACAATTTCGTAATTCTACAAAATCCGAGTGCATCTTCTGTCACCTCGCACTACACCAGGTCACCCGGTCAAATCAGACCCCCATCGACCGGAAACAGCCGGTAAACCTCGTACGGTTCCTATCCGTTGCAACAACCAGACAAGATTGCTCTCTCCGTTCGTTTCAAAAAACATTTTCCCGTTTTTCCAATTATACCCTCCACAAGAACAAAAAATTTCAATATTATATTAAAATCGAGCTGTCACGCAAAAAAAAAAAAAAAGGAAAAAAAAAGAAGCGGCGTTGGAAACCCCCCTTTATTTATTTAACGATTTAAAAAACCCTAAATCCAATCGATTCGATCCTTTCCGAATCGCCGGAACCCTAGAAATCGGTGTCGAGGCGCGCCTCGATTTTGGTTGGCGCAATCACTGCTGTGGAGGAGGAGTTGTAGATTTTGATTGTGGTCGGTTCATCAATCGATCGAGGAGGATGAGTAGCCGAAAAGAGGAGGAGAAGAACGAGAAGATCATCAGGGGCCTTATGAAGCTGCCCCCGAATCGGAAGTGTATCAATTGCAATAGCTTGGTGAGCTCTTCAAGATTTTTGTTTTTGGTTTTGGTTGGGTTGGGTTTGTTTATAAAGGCGGTTGTTTTGATTTGGGTGGTTCTTTTCTTGGGTTTCGCAGGGACCACAATATGTTTGTACGAATTTCTGGACTTTTGTATGTACCGCTTGCAGTGGGATTCAGTGAGTACTCTCTCTCTCTCTCTTATTGATCGGTTGAAATTTAAAGAAGATAGCGACCATTATACAAAGTAGCGATTTTGGTGTCTTGTCACCTCATTTGGATAAATCGGTTCCCTGTTTACATCAAGTTGTGATTATCATATGTTGCATTTGATTGACACTAGTGTATATTGGCTGAAAAGATATTAATATTTCCCGAGTTATTGAGTTGCCGTAGTTTTGAAATAAACTGAGAAAAATAGGAGATTCTTTGATCATGGATAGAGATCCTGGTTATATCAGTAAATGTGGGTATTGGCTGACCAATGGGGATGCCTCTTGATGTGCTTTTATTGGTTTTGGATGAAGCATGGTGGTGGATAACATTCAAATGCTAGTGAAAGCTTTCAAGGAAAGAAACTTTTTTGCAATGGTTGTGTACAATGCAAAATTTTAGTGGTAGAGTTAACGAGGAGTTGTTTTTGTGGAAACCCACTACTCAAGATATGTGAAAGTTTGACAATAGTCTGAGTGGATAAAGTGATGATACAAGGTGAATTCATGCTAGCTGGACTACAGGAGTGATAATAGACATCCATGTGATTGGGACATGTCTCTTTCTTTAATTCCGTTGGAGGAAATGGGGTCAAATCTCTATTGAGCATTGCTTTCTCTCTCTGACCTCTGAGCAGACTTTTCCTTTTTCCTCGAGAAAGTATGGGAGGAATTGTACTTCAACAAGAATATGTATGGATTTGGTTTTAACTTTCCATTCATAAGAAGATAAATTTTGTTGTTTGAATTCTTCGCGAGGACATTTGTTGATGCTCAACCGGTATTTGAATTTGTGAAACTGTACCCGCTCACCCGTCCATTCTCAAACCTCATTACACTTGGGGAAATTCATGAACAGGAATTTGTAATGAAAAGAAGATGGTTGTTACTTAGATTGTAGATGAGGTATTATCAAGTGTTTGAATGTTTTGCAGCACTGTAAATTTGCTTGGTATTCATGACATGATGGAGTTGAGGAGGAGGATGTGGGATGATAAAGTTTGTGCATCAAAGAAGCCCATGAGTGTTGCTGACCTATGGACAAGGTGATTGAGTGTTGCATGAATGGTTTGACATTTTCAAGAAGAAAAATAATCTCCTTTTCAGGATTTGGGGGGGGGGGGGGGATGTTTAAAGAAAGTTTGCAGGACTTGATGAGGGTTGTTGATTATATTATGGAGCAGAGTTAGCAGAATTGCTCTTATGCAAAGTTTAGTGATGAAATGGCCAGATGGAGTTCCAAGAGCTTTTAGATGTCTGAGCTTGCGTGCCTACGTGGTGTCAAATTGCAGATGCATCTTTTTTTGGTCACACATGCATCTTATCTGCTGACTTTGAGCTCGTAAAAACGTCATTGATATATTTCTTATGTAACACCAAAGGTGAGAGGTGACATTTCATGTATTACTGAATCACAGGTATATGCAATGCATGTGCAACCAGGACAACGGATTGATGCTTATAAAATCAAATATTTAATGATTCAAGAGATTATCTATGCTAAAGTTCTCTACAGGTCATGTTTTGCTTGATCTGGGAATCAATTTTTCACTTGAATGACTGTTTGAGACTACTAAGATTGCATGAGTTATTACCTTCTAAATCCTCAGGAACAATTAAATATTTGATACATTGGTCATCATGTGAAAAATTTGCATTTTAAAGAAAAAAATGTAGGGGCAAATATTACCTAGAAATAACAGGATTGGATCTTTCTTGAGTTACACTGGTGAATATCTAACAGGAGTTTTCTTGAGTTATATTGGAAACACATATGCCTCCTATTTTGTTTAAAAAGAGAAAAACTTGCGTATTTTATGTTTTATGATACAGTCTAGTAAAAATAACAAATAAAATCACTCTTGATATGTTTTTGTGATATTTGTGCCTCACAGTCGTGTGTTTACTCATCATGTGATTTTATGTTTTACGATACTAGTTTATAGTAAAAAATTAAAATAACAAATAGAATCATCCTTGATATTGATGTTTTTGTGATTTTTGTGCCTTGCAGTCGTGAGTTTACTCATCGTGTGAAGTCCGTTTCCATGGCTAAATTTTCTTCGCAAGAAGTGGAAGCTCTCCAAAGAGGTGGCAATCAGGTACATATTTAGTTGATGACTTTCTCATTCAATTTTTACATATTTTCTTTCTCTCATCCTCAATAAACATTCTCTATCAGCGCGCAAGGGATATCTTTTTAAAGGACTGGGACATGCAACGTATGAGATTGCCAGATGGCAGGTAATATATATTGTGTCTGTATTCTGAGTTTTTTTATCCCAGCTGTTCTTATAGCCCCTTTCTTCTTCTCCTTTGTTCCAGCAATGTTGATAGAATTAGAGAGTTCATAAAGAATGTTTATGTGGACAAGAAATATGCTGGTGGAAGGACTTCGGACAAGCCACCTAGAGACATGCAGGTAACCTAATCTGAACTCTTAATTACTTAAATTGTTGTTCAGTTCTAGTACTTGACTTTGTTATAAACCATTTTTTGCACTGATCGTGGTTCTTTTTATGTTTTGCAAGCAATACCGCCTGCAAGATTTTTATATGACATGAATTTGTAACTCTGACAGAGCAGCAAGACCCATGAGGAAGACCACAGGAGGGCCAGTTCCTACCATTCATATTCACAGAGTCCACCATATGAATATCAATACGAAGATAGGCGTTATGGTAAACAAGCTGGTATGCTCAGCAGAAAGCCTGGGTCGGATCGTGGGCTTGAAGGGAAGATTTCTAGCTTTGTCTACAGTCCAGGTCGTGCAAGAGATCAAATGTATGAGGACAGGTTTGCCAATGAGAGTAGCTCAAGAATGTCGGACTATTCAGTTTCTAGCACAGGGGATCCTTTCAGATCACCAAATTCTCAAAGAGAGATTGAATACAACAGCCCTCCTTTGCACTCTGTAAGGGAAATTCTAGTAGACGATGTAAAACACCAGGCATCAGATACACATGCTGATGGAAAATCCTGGAGGGACACCGATGGATTTGCACATCGACAGGTTATTGTTGTTCACAACACGTGCTTTGATTTTGCAAAAAATAAGAGCTAGTTTTATGGCTATCTAATGTCTTTTTTTTTCTCTTTCTTCAGAGAACTGCATCTTCGGGCAGCTTTGGATCCTTAGATAGCAACTCCGCATCTCTGCAGTCTTTTAATTCAGGTAGCTTGAACTGTATCCTCATAGAGATTGTCACATTTTAATACCCAGCAGGCTAATAGTGTTTGTTTTCTTCTTTGTAATGGTCATCAACTTTCGCCATCCAGGCAGTCAGGACTTGTTTGGTCCGCCATTTATACAACCATCAGCGACCTCTTCAATCCAGTCTGTGGATTTGTTTGCTGATTTCACTAATCAGCCTTCCTTGGCCACCATTATTGAGAAATCATCAGCTGCCCCACCAGTTATACAACCATCAGCAACCCCTTCAATACAGTCTGTGGATTTGTTTGCGGAGGTCACTAATCAGCCTTCGTTGGCCACCAGTATTGAGCAAAAATCATCAGCTCCTCCACCTTCGGAAAACCAAGGGTGGGCGACCTTTGATATGCCTCACCACGCTGCACCCACTTCTGAATTGAACAGTGCCATTCTTGCTTCTGGTGTTGCAATCCCCAAGGGAAGCATTGATGGGTTTCATGCCATAGATAACAGTGTGCAGAGTTCATCTCTTCAAAATTCCACAGCTCATGTGCCTCTTACCTCAATGTCCGGTGATTGGAATTTAGATAAACATGTTGTACAAGCTTCCATTGCTCCAGATAGCTCCACTCTTCAAAATTCCACAGCCCAGTTGCCCTCAGTATCCAATGATTGGAATTTAGATAAACATGTTGTACAAGCATCCACTGCTCCAGTTAACTCCCAGGTAAAGAAACACCGCCATTCAATTTTTTTTTTTTTGTTAAAAAAAACTGTTCCTGTGCAGCATTTCCATCCAACCAAATTAAGGTTGCTGAATTTGACCCAAACGCAATACAATATTTTCTTTCTCATTATGTGGATTTTGGGATGTCATGCCCATTTATTTTTTTCTTGCAGTCATGGAATGCCTTTGATGATTTTATTGCAAGCTTCCCTCAATCATCGTTTGATAGTGCACCTCAGAAGATCGAACCTCAGGTTCAAGTGCATAATCCTCCGATTGTTGCTCCACATTCAGGATTGGTGAGTCCAGTGTTGAAGCTCATTCAACTTATTTAATGCAAACCCTTTGTTCAATTTGTTCTTATGGCTTTGACCTATTGCAGGATTTTGGAAAAGATGGGACGCAAAGATCAATTGCAGATGTTAAAGCTCCTGTGTCTAATCTTCTGTTTGACAACAATGCTATGGGATCATCATTTCCACCACCCGTGGTCCCATCAGCAGTGAGTAATTTTCTCATTTTTTGCCTTATTGTATTTGGAGTTTTAAATTGATTTCATATCGTCTTGCATTGTTGCTTTCTTTTTTCACAGGGAGGAACCCAGTCATACAATCTTGAGCGCAAGTCCACAAATCCATTTGATTTTTCTGATGATGCTGCATTGGAACCTAGCAATGTGGTAGGCCAAGTTTCCTTTTCTCTTAATTCAATAACTGGAACTATCTTGGTTTTTTTAATAATGGAACATATTTATTATCAAATATGCTATTTCTATTTCAATTCTACATATTATCCTGCTGTCTCATATATCTAGGAAGTATATGTTTGATCTACACTATTCTGCCAAGTACTTTTAATGTTGGCTTACAATGTACGGGAGAGAAAATGCTAGCTGTGATTGATGATTGTGAAACCATTTGCAATTTACATCAAACCATGTCAGTTGCATAATTTTCCAGAGCCCATGTTTACTAAATAATATCCATTTAATTGGATGCATTTAGATGTTGCATGGTCATGGGTGTTATGTCCTTCATTTGACATGAGGAGTTCCCCTAAAATCTTGTACCTCAAGTCATTGACCAACATTTGTCAGTCTTCCTCCCATGTGATGCCTAATTAGATTTAACAAACTTAATTCTCTTTCAAGAAAAAAAAATGATTTATCATTCTCCTCTTGATGCAGTTCTTGGACATGAGTTCTTTGCAATCAACACTACCAGATCCCCAATTTCCATCCACCTTTCTAGGCGGCGTATCTCAACCATGGTTTCCCCAAAATCCTGCTGTGCCATATGTCCCCGCTGTCCCCCAAGGTCGGTATCCAGTGAGGGGAGTGACATGTCATCCACGATGAAAACTTCTTTGTCTAATGTTACCAATCTGATCTTCATGATATTTCCAGGTAGCTTATCATTCATGGCAGCCACGGCACCTGTCACTCAGCTCCCGTAAGTTGTTTTCTTCTGTTCAACATCTGTTTTGAAAAAGTCTGGCCGATGTCTATAACAAGGACATTAGGCCAAACGATATCTTATGCCATCTTTTATGAACATTTTCAAAAAATTTATACCAATGATTCCTTTGATAATAATAATAAACCAATGTACTAAACATGGTTGTGTTGGCAGGAACGGACCTTCACAAGGTCCTGTTGCCCCTCTGAGTGGGAACCCATTTGCATAAAATCCCAGTGGAAGCAATTCGATGGCCAGTTGTGTGATCTGCTGTGGAAGAATCAAAGCTGTGTTTCATTCATGGTCAGTTGATGTATATTATATATTGCCAAACACACACTTGTAGGGTTTGATTGTTATATGTATTCAATGTGCAATAATTAAAAAAAGAAGGGGGGGAAATTATCATTTAAAATATATAAAAACTTTAAAAATATTCAAATCACTGGAGGAAATGCTAGAGAGTGTTTGGCTTTCACGGGGGTCCTCTTTTTTTATTTTTTTTTCTTTTTAACATTTGGAGAGAGGTTTTGAAATATTTGAATATTTGATGCAGTGTTTCATTTGTTTCTCTCTCAGTGATGTGCCTAACTTATTCGATGTTCTTTGAGGAAATTTTAGTTACCCCTTTTTCTGGTCTTGCTTTCACTGATCATGATGTTTGCAAATTTTTGGACACTTTACGCCCCGTTTGGATCACAAGTTAAAGGGAGTATAAGGGTGGTTAAGAATTGATAGGAAAATGGTTGTTTGTTTGCCAAGTATAACTTGGTATTATTAAGTCAGTTTAAACGAGTATAAAAGAGTATAACAATTTTAAGTAACCTTAGGATAAGTTATACTCGGTTTATTTATTTCCATGGACAAGTGGGGTCCACCTACAAATAAAAATAAATAAATCTTATCACATCAAATCATCTATCAACACCTCTTCTATATCAATAGGGTTTACATGTTAAATCAATTTTTTTATACTTTATTTATATTTTATTATTCATTAACCAAATAACTCAACCTGTATTCTTATATTTTTCAATGAGAATAAAAAAACACAACCAAACAGAAAATTTTTTATTATGTAGAATTGTTATCTATAGTTTCATAGTTAACTATCCAGAATAATTCAATTCCTCAATCCAAACGAGGCCTTAGTGTATTTTACATATAACCCTCCTGTAAAATCTATTTCATTGTTTGGATAGAGGAATTATGTTATTTAGGTTAAAAAACTACATTGTACATTTGGGATAGATGACTTGCCAGGATAAGTCATTTTATTTGGTGATTTGGCCATATTTTTAGTTATTCTTTGTTGTGAAATGTAATAACAAAATTTTTATTATTTGGATGATAATAAATGAGTTATAGATAAAAAATCAATAAAATGTAAATAATGATTTATATATATAAAAAAAGTTTTAACATGTGAGCCAAAAAGTGGTTTGACATGTATTCATTTATACAAGGGATATAGATTGAATGAAATAAATTAACTCCACCAAATTTGGAATATTAATATCAATTTATTCATATCTGATGTATCAATGGCAAGTGATTATTCTTGCTATTCAATATATATTTTTCTTTTATTTCACATTATGCAATGCTATTCTTCCTCTATTTGAGTGGTGTGGGACAAGATTTCGCTTGATTGAATTTGCATTTGATTATGTGCATCCGAAATTTTTATAGAAAATTATAAATAAAACGTTTTTTTTATGGTATTCAAAAGGTGTTTGCATAAGGTAAATGAAACATCTCTTGGGGGATTATGTGTAATTAATTAATGTCAACTAAAAGCCACTACTCATGTATCTGGATCGAGTCCAGATGCAGAGACCGCCTCCAACCAGTCCACCAATATCGAATTGTACAGTCATATGAATCAAACTACACATCTTATGAATCAAACTATACAAATACAACCAATTGTTGACTAAAAGTCTCTCATATTGGATACTGAAAGTATTGACTAAATATAAGCATGATTCGGTCTAATAGAAGAGTGAAACATGTATCTAACAATTAACCGTGTAGTTCGATATTGATGGGATTGACTAGAGCCCGTCCTATCCAATACTCAAAAGTGGTATATATCATATATGGCAAAAATGTGCTCAAGATATATGGAAATGACAAGTGATTGATCAAGTGGCGTGGCATCTGCCATCTGATACACATGAATTTCTCCTTTTAAGTTTTGTATGCTTCAAGTGCTATATCGTGCATGCTGTGTTTTTTGTATGGGTTGATTTTGGAAATAAATTTTAGAAGATTTTTTCTGGTAGTGTCTTCACTTATACGTTTTAATAAATTTTTACAATTTATGTTTGTATATCTGAATATAATCACATGTTAAGAAGAATACACAAGAATAATTATACATTTTTTCCAGGGTATAGCTCCAAGGTTTATTCTATCAAGATATAAATAACTATTACAATTTATCCATATCAAAGAAACATTTTTTTTTCAGACTAAACTTATTCGTCCCTTGTCCACATTCTCATCCGTGAAACAAATCAGGGCTTTGTGAATAACTCATCGACGCCATCATGATTAACAATTGCATAATAATAAAAGGTTAAACAGTGAATAGAAATTAAAACCTCATTTAATGATATTCAATTTCGGTAAATGCAACATGAGTTTGGAAAAAAAAAAAAACTTTTGTCAATGTTTCGTGGGGGTGATTGATTGGCCTCTCTCTCTCTCTCTCTCTCCCTCTCCCTCTCCCCTGCATGAAAATTTTCCCACTTCAAGCTAAGGTGGTAGGAAGAACCACCACTTCACCTTGGCATAATTGACCAATTCAGGCACAGCAGAAATTTAAACATCTGCCTCAGGTCCCCGTTTCATCCTCCAGGTTCAGTCCACTGCATGCAAGGATTTATATCAGAGTGCTGAAAATAAAGCATATATAGACAATAAGTTGTAACAAGTCGCATCGGAACTATGAACAAGTAATATATGCATGAAGTATACATTGCCCCAATAGAAGGTATTGTGTAGAGAATGAACATGTTAAACAGAGAGACAACCCTCACGCAACCTTCCCAAAGAATGGCTTCAAGATCCTTCTCTTACTAATCATCAGAAGCTCTTACAGATTTACTAGTGAGCAAGTTGTAACTATTGTTCACATGTTGCGCCTTGTCCAACTCTTATTGTCTGTGTGCGCGCTTGCACGTGTATTGGGAACATGTGTGTAAGAGAAAGTACCTCTCCATGGCTTCTCTCTGTAGTTGTTCAATATGATTCTGAATGTTGGCACACGCAGCTTCAATCTCTATATTCTTCACACAGAGCTCTTTCCATTGTGTAGTCAAGGCATTAAGTTCGACTGCCGTATTTTGCTGGGAAAAAAGTAGAGGCATAAAATGTTGGAATTATTCAGAAACAAAGACTGGAACATTCAACTTCATGCATTTAAATTCTGAACAGACAATACCTGCTGAAATTTCCTTTCGCGATTTACAGCTTCTATCTTCTCATTGTTTTGCAGGGCAATGTTCTGCAGCCTGAGAAACAATGTTATCATTGATTTAAATAGACTTTACATCCACAACTGTACATTTGATCCATGAACAGTATTTACAATGTTTTATTTATTTATTTAGTTAGGGAGAATGATAGGAGCCAACAATCCCATTTCCCCCGCCCCTAGTGTCCAGGTGGTGAAACACTGACATTTCTTGTTGTTAAACTTAACCTTATGTTCAATTTTGACTATAAAGTTCAACTGTTCAAGTGATGTGATAGAATAGGCCTCTTACCCATCTCTTTTTTTGTTGTTATTTTGGGGCAAAGTTTCTGAACCCAACCAATTTTTAGTGTAACTTACTATTTCTGTTTTAGATTTTGACTGCATAATTATCAACATTATATCATTCTAAACTTCAGATATATTCAATTTTTTGGGTGATGAGGAACCCCAACACTATTCTTTTCTTAATGTTGGAAAATCTAAATGCACAAAATCACCCACAAACCTCGTGCCCGGGAGAATTTGAACTTGAAGCCTATGGGGAGCAAACTCATGCCTCTAGCAAAAGGTGCAAACCTTGGGTGGGTGATATTTTCAATTTTGAAAAAAAAAAAACAATGCATAATATTAACATTTCTCACATTTCTATTAGTGTGAATAACTATCACATGGAAACATAACATCTTTACTGTGAAATGGCAAATTCAACACACCTGAACTTAAACAGCATTAACATCAGTACACTACAAAATTGACTTAGAAAAGAACGAAGCGTGTACAACTGTACATGCTCACACAAAGGAAACTAGTACAGCAATGATAGCAAACAAACCTGGACAAGAATGTTTCCAACTGTTTGTTCCGTTGTTTCCATACATCACCACCATGCTGCAGCATTAGGTCCAGATTTTCAACTCTGTCATGGAAATCAGTCTGTTCAGTTCGGAACATGATATGCACAGTCCATCCACAAATGCACTCAATAGCCTACACTATGAATGCACATGTTCACAACAGAAGGGCATATCCTGATGGTATGGGGAAAATATGTTGCAATGGCAGAAAGATGCAACAACATGATATGATGTGAGAAAATATACACTTAAAAAACATTTAGAAGTAATTCTACATTCAATTACTTCAACAAGCAATTAATGGCATACTGTTATCAAGAAAATAGGTTCATAAAAAGACTGCCCTTGCATAAAACAGGAAAAAAAACTATGAACTGAACAGAAAATAATATCAGCATTTCCAAGTTCTGCAATGCATATAGTGTTTATAAAATAAAACGAAAGAAAATTAATTTTCCCTAGCACATAACATATACTTCCAGGAATCCATCCCTCAGAGAAAAAAAAGAAAAGAGTATTCACGCAGAAAGATAGTGCATATATTTTGGAATGGTAGTGCATATTCATGCAGAAAAAACATGCAAGCAAGATAGACATTGAATATTGATTTAAATCACTACATTCCAAGCAATCATTCCCGTGGTAACATTGGGTGGAGCACTCTAGTCCATGAGCATCTCATGGATTTTTATTTTTATTTTTTTATATATTTTTTCGGATCAAAAGGGGTGGGAGTACCTCATGGATGGAAGGATCTAACCGTGAATTTGCCCTCATGAACCCACATGAGGGCAACCGTGAATTTGCCCTCATGGATGGATCAAAAGGGGTGGGAGTACCTCATGGATGGAAGGATCTAACCGTGAATTTGCCCTCATGAACCCACATGCAGGTCCAGCAATTTAATTTACATATAAATACAGACATACTCCTGCTCCAGCATTGAGAAACTTGGTATAATCCAGATTATTCTTACAAGATGAGAGACGTGAACATACACCAGTATCAATAAATTATGCTTAAATGAAGAAATTTCTTGTCAGCTAATTCTAGAGTGACGTTTACACAGAAGCCCTCCCACCCACACTCCCTTGGGAACATTCAGCCATGCCTTCCTTTTCATTTTATATAAAAAAAAAATGAAAATATGAAGAAAAAAGCACACCATGGATCTATCCACCAACAGCACTATGGCCTAAGGTTTGTGACTACAGATCATGTGCACAAAGAGCTGTGATTTAATATCGTGTGAATATCAACAATTTTACTTCAATATTGTTATCAAGTTCACTCCACGCCCTCTTCAAACGCTCCGGATTCTGGCATAGCAAGCAATTTCTTCCAAGCAAATATAAAAATCTATCAATATTGAATTTCAAAAAAAAAAAAAAGGTATCACAATCCAATCACCTTTAATGGATTGAGCTCTCCTTTTAGGAGATTCTAGCCAATAGCTTGATAAGGCTGCTGAGTTTAACATCCTATCCATAAAATTAGTCCCCCAATTCCTCCAATATCCACCACCCACCTCTACTCTTTAAATCATGTAATATTCCCTTCAATTCTAATAAATGACATGCTCTATCTGAATATATCGCAGACCATATAATGAATAAAATTAGTAGCACCAATTTCTGGCCCAAATGCACTCTTCAACATGTAAATACTCATATTGATAAATGAGGATTAATCTAGATCTTCAATTTGCAGCCAGCGTTCAAAATTTATTCATTAGGGCCACAGGTAATATTCCAATATTAAGTGGTCCATTTTCACTACTAGACATTTGCATTATTAGATTTATAGGTTATTTTTCAGAAATGACTTATGTGCTCCAATGGAGACACAGGTCAATAAAAGGCATTCAAGAACTAAAAAATGGTTGCTAATTCAGTCATCATAAAGATTCTTCACCTCTATCCTTCAAACCCGACACTATCAAGATTCTTGAGTTTGAAACAACGGAGGGAAGAAACAAGGGATCAACTCTTCTTTGGGTGCCTGTTTAGCATTCAGATTTGAGCAAAGGTTGGCGTGGCCTTAGGGTCAAATTGCTCTTTTGAAAACCTCAAAAGTATGTGAAGATGGTTCCGCAAGAGGCAGCTTGCAAAGTTCCAATGGTTAGTCTCTCATGCGGTGTGTTAGTATTTGGTTAGGACGCAACAAATGCATCTTCCAGCACAAAATAATCTACATGGAGAGTACTTGGGCGGCCATCTCATCAAATCTTAGATCACGGGATTTTTTATCCTAAACGTAGATACACCTTCCACCATCATGGGTAATGTGTGGTTCAGTTAGGAAAGCACAGGAGCTCATATCAAGCTTCAAAGGGGTTTTCTTCGTATAATTGTATCCCTTTTCCTTTAATTTTCATTGGAGATTCCTCGTCTCCTTCTGTTCCAAAAAAAAAAAAAAACCTTGAGTTTGAGATTTTGGGAGGTTTGTCATCATGTAGACAACTACATGCATAAATCTACATCAGTCCCATCTGGAGTTCTTTCCAGGGTTTATATGCATTCTATAGCCAACCCTGATAGATAGGACACACAGATGTTTAGTTTTATAATTAAACTTAAGTCACCCATAAAGTTTACTTTCATATAGTAACAACAATCCAGGTTCTAATCATACAAGGAGATAGCAACAACAATCCTGGTTTGTTATTGCTTATTCACTGAAAAAAGAAAGCCAATCAACAAGATCCAAAGTAAAGAAAAAAAAAACTTTACTGAAAATCATAAACAATAAGCAAGCTATCTACAGAAGTTCAAAATCCAAAATCGAAAGATTTACCTTAAATTCATGTGTTGAAGCACAGTCTGAGAATTCCGTAAGGTGAGCCTCCAAGCAGTGACATCATTCCTCTTATTTGGTGGAGGCAGTTCCGCTTTATACCGAGATGTCTCAGTGGGCACAGGAGGATTTCCAGCTTTCACGCGCTCATATTCTTTAGCAAGCATAGGGTGATCCTGAAACACAATGATAAGTATAATCCAACACATCATAAGTTCATGACTGACATCTTTTTGTTTTTTTTAGGAATTTACTCAGGATGCTTATATAAAGTCATTACCCCACACTTAAACACACATACAAAAGAGAAAAAAAGAACTAAATAACAAAATGGAGAGAGTTAACAAATTTGATACTTCCACACCCACATTTGAGATAATCAATTCCTCCCCCCATCAAGATCGTGCCTTTCTCAGTCACACCTTTTGATGATTACCAAAATCATTAAATCTAGTCAAGGAGTCATCTTTTGATCACAGAAGATTAAAATTTGAATGCACAAGTCCCAATTTTTCTTTTAAAAAAAAAACCACAGATTCACATTATTAACATATCAAAGCTCCAAAATCCCCAATTTGAAACAACATGTGGAGAATAAACTACATCACTATCAATCATATACGACTAGTTAATACAAAAAAAGGGTTCAAAACCTTTTTTCGATTTACATACAAAACCAAGTCAACAAACCTACTCAATAACCCATATTTAATCATAATTTAGACGAGAAATCAACGCATTGATCCCAAAATTTCCAAGTAAGCCCTAACTTCATGCCCGAAACCCTAATTCGGGCCGAACAAAAAGAAAATCGAAGGGGTTTCTGGGCACCTCGAACTGGAGTTCGCGTGGGGGAGGGTCGTGGAGAAAGTCGGAAGGCCTGCGGGAGCTCCTACGCATCTCCTCCTCGATCATCCGGTCCACCTCCGCCTTGACCGTCGGATCACTGTATTCATCGTCGATGTAAGGGAGGGCGTCGAGGATGGTAGTGGGGTCCCTCCCTTCGGTCGTCCTCCGGTCTGGGACGGTCCCGGTGCGGCCTCCAGCATCAGAACGTCCCCACCCGCCATTGTTTGTGGCCCTTCTCGTTCTTCAATGGCAGGAGTGTGGCAGGAGTGGAGACCTTTTAGGGTAGGAAAGTATAAACCCACCCCACTCAGTTTGCAACCCCACCCTAAAATAACAAACAAGTCCATGCAACATAAGTAATCTCATATTAGCTAGTGTTAAAATTATGAGAGAGATATAAAAACTTTCAAACTCACAAACTCATGTACATTCCTACCGTCAATATAGTTTAACCTTGATCCGATCTACTCTATTTAACCATACCCTCATATTATGAAATAACTAAATTATTCCTAATATTTCTATCATTCTGAAAAATGTTAATGTAGATATAAAGAAAATATAACTCTTGCAAGGGCAATTTGGTCTTTGCAGAATTAATTTATTTTTATGATTGTTTATAAAGACATTGATGTTTGCACAATTACACGGTGATAGAATATTTTGAAAATATTCCTTAAATTTGGGTGAAAATTTAATTTAGGGATGATAATTGGATTTTTGTAAGATTTTAGAGACTTGTACTATAATTTTTTTAAGGATTCATATGAGATTACTCATGTTTGTAAGAATGTGAATGTCTTAAACAAAAAAAAATAAAAAATTAAGGGTTCTCACAGTCACCCCCATATTATTTTTAGGTCCCTGATTTGTTTTGAGTTTTTTTTTTGTTCCCTATCTCTCAATCTCATTATTTATAGGTTTAATCTAACTCTTTCCGGTACTAACTTTTGTTTGACTTCAGAAAATACCCTTTAAACTTGGGTACACTGCTAGTCACTACCAATACATTGTTAGTCGATCTGGATACACTATTACTTACTATCCTGCATATATTTACAACGGTTTAAGTATCATCAGATCAACACGCACACAATAAACAATAATCATATATGATAATTTGAATTAATACACAGAGATATTCATTCATGATAGAATGACTATAATTACAATTGTTTTTCGAATGATTTTTTTCGTTTGAATGAAAATATCGTACTTTAAAATGACTTCCGGTGTATCGAGCCTCCATCTTTTACTAATTTCACTTACAATATCTAAATATGTTGTAATTCTACCAATATTAACTAGTTGTGTTTTTTCATTGTAATAACAAACTGCCATGAAGGATCCCACACCGACTAACAATGTATTGGTAGTGATTAACAATGTATCTAGATTTAAAGGGTATTTTCAAAAATCAAATGGGGTTACTAATGAAAAGGGTTAGATTAGACCTAGAAATATTAAATTGAGAAATAGAAACCATAAAAAATTCAAAACAAACTAAAGACTTAAAAATAACAAAAGGGTGATTGTGAGAACCCTTAATTAATTTTTTTTAAAAAAAATCTAGGGTGGGGTTGTAACATGAAAAAAAAAAAAAAAAGAGAGATTGGGGGGTGCCAAGGACGATGGAAGGCAGAGGAGGTGATGGACAAAAGAGGGCAACTACATAATTGGATGAATGAGAATGGCGGTGGAGGATGTTGGGAGAAGGGGGAGAGAGAAGAAGAGAGAAATAGAGGTGGTAGAGCAGTGAACTCCGTCAGTCACCAGTCCCTAGCTACCCTCCTCCCCACCACTCTCCGCCGCCCTCCCCCCCTCTCTTTCTCTCTCTCTCTCTCTCTTCCTCCCACTGCTCTCCATCACCACCCTCCTCCACCCACTACCTCCGCCATAACTTGACACTCCCCCTCTTTTTTTTCTTCTTTTTTTTACAGGTTGCAACCCCACCAAAAAAAAAATTTGGTCCCCCAATATGTCGGCCATTATACAACCTTAATTGTAGCCCTTACTATCGGTAGCTTTTTAAAAATATACACTCATCTACTGTACTATCTATTGTTATAAAAAAAAATTGAATTGTGTATTAAAATATATTAGTATATTTTTTATTTTTTTTTAAAAATTCATACACTTTAATAATACGGCACACAATTATACATTGTTATATACTGCATTATCATTTTATAAACAACTAGGAGTCACTTCTGGATTGTAGACATGAATGCAAAATAGAGTGATTGTACAACACTCTTTTAAAGGCTTGTTGAACATTATTACACTTGTTTATTTTACAACCTCCTATATGGTATACCCCGTTAACCACTTACACTTAAAAAGTTTTTTACACATTTACATTTAAAAAGTTTTTTTTACACATTTTATAAATGAATCCATATTGATCCATTAGAATACATATATCATATTTTTATAAATGGATTTTTAATTTTAAGTCCCTGTAAACATGCCTATTTAGAGATTGATCCTTCCCTTCTTAATATTTATTTTTAAGTCTCTATATTCACTCGCATATTTGGTTTTTAATCCCTCCGTCAAACGTCCGTCCATACACCGATAATTTGTAAAATGTGATTTTATTTTTAAGTCATTGTAAACTATGTTATTTAGTTATCAGTTTCTGTAGAATATGAAAAAAAGTATTTATTTGGAGGTTCAATGGTGACGAATGATTTCCAAAAAGTTGTTTACCAAAAAAAAACAAAAAAGAGTTGATGAACATCTCTTCTATTTTGTATTTGAAAATTAAAATCAATCATTTTGCACGCCCATGTTTGCATGGATATCCCTTAAATCTCTTACCCACCTCAATAAAAGAAAATAACCTCCTCCCCCACTGTTGTGCCCTCCTCCGCCCAACCTCACACTGTCACACACACACACTCCCCAAACCTCCCTCTCCCTTTCTTTATGTTATCCTCCTTACCAGTCATGGGACCTAATCCGGTTAGTACCGAACTCGATCGGATCGATCAGTACCAAACTACACCACGTATAAATCGAACTGCACCGTTTATAAATTGAACTGCAAAATCAATTGTTGAGTATATTTTTTACTCTCTTATTTGATTCCATCAGCTATTGGAGAAAATATGAATTCATAAGTATCATTAGTATCAAATAAGAAAGTGAAATATATACCCAACAATTGATTGTGCAGTTCGGTTTATAGGTGATGCAGTTCGATTTATAGGTGATGCAGTTTGGTATTGACCGAACTGACCGAGTTTGATACTGATGGATCCGGTCTCACCAGTCATGTCTTCCTCTATTAGAAAAGAATCATTTTCGGGGCGGTGGTGGAGGGAAACAAAAGGAGAGAGATTGTTTTTAAAAATCCATAATGTACCTTAATTTTACAATAAATGTAATTCCACCATTTACTTAAAATGATTCAATATTTTTATAAACTCAAAACTATCCCTCCATGTAATGTATAAAAAATCATAAGATATATAATCTAAAATTATAAAAAATTAACATAAATGTTAGAAAAAAATGTGTTATTAACCCAATAAAAAATTAAATCAAAGATCTAACCAACGTTGAGATCATAAACTTTGAATCTACAAGGAATAAACTAAACTAAAATAAATTGTGGTAGTACTCTTATTTATAAGCCACACTTGATTACAAAGTCAAACTAATAAATCCTAACAATTAAAATACTAACAAACAAAATCAATTCTTAACAAATTTATTCTAACAATTAAAAGATACTAACAAACTTATTCAAATTTAAAATAAAAGAGAATCTAAACTAATGAATCTAAAATAATTAATAAATCTAAAATAAATCCTAGATTTGTCCTACATCAATGCATGATACATTTTTAAATTTAAAAAAAATCAAGATAATAAATACTCCATGTGATTATTGAACAATTTCATGTATGCACCTTGAAAAAAATTTAAAAAAATATATAATTAACTTAAATTGATTGCATTAATATAAAAGTTAATTATTGAGGAAGAATTAATTATTGATGAATTCTTCCTCAAGTTTCCTAAAGACAATATATAACATATCCCATTTATAATATAGAATATATATTAAAAAAAAAACTTCAAAAACCCTTTTCGTCTCCTTCCCTCTCCCTCCCAAACCCCCCCTCCCCGAACACGATGGGATCCTCCATCAGCCACGCCGCCGCCGCTGCTCCTCCACCTCCGCCTCCCGATCCTGCCGTCTCTCCTCTCCCGTCACTGCCTCCGCCGGTCGGACTCGCCGTCGCCCTCCCCCCAACTCCCTCGCCGGAGGACTCCAAGGCCAAGCCCGAGAAGGTGGACTACAAGAAACTCCCGTGCCCCGTCCCGTTCGAGGATGTTAAGAGAGAGGCCAACAGTAAGTTCTCTCCACCAATGCATTGAATTAGGGTTTGTTCTTCTGTTTTGAGCGGTGCCAATCTGTCTTGCAGTGTCGTTGAATCCGGAGTTTTTCGAGGGATTGAGCTTTAATTTCAATAAGGCTCTCAACCAAAAGTTCTATCTCAGTCACAGGTATTGAATTTGAATCTTAACATGTGTAAATGTGTTCAAGAACCGTGACCTACGATTGTGATTGTTTGCAGTGTTTTTATGGGATCGATGGAGGTTCCGTCGCAGTCCAGCGACATTATCAAGGTCCCTACCGCGCGCTATGCGTTCGCAGCTAACTATGTCGACCCGAAGGTGCGTTGTTGTCGTTGTCGTGTTCGTTGGCTCCTGTCTTTTATGAATTCACTTGTTGTATGATATGCGATTTCAATGGTCTGTGTCTATGCAGTTGGTGTTGCTTGGGAGAGTAATGATGGATGGTAGGCTTAGTGCACAAGTCATGTGCGATTTGACTGATAACCTTGTTATGAAAATTGATGCCCAGGTAACTGGTGTGTTATCTGTAAATTAATGAAAGGTGTGTAATATCGTGTATTTATACGCCAACTTGTTCGTTCATTGATCTGTTGTTTCTTGTTTAAGCTTATGAATGAGCCACACTACTCTGAGGGAGCGTTCAATTTTGAATACAAGGTCAGTGCTCTGTTGTTGCCATTGCATGACCTGGTTATGTTTTAGATTGCCAAAATTATGACTGTTGTATGGCTCTGCATAGTTGCAGTTGCAAGATGAACCTTGGTTATTTGCTCCATGGCTTTTTCTTTTTTTTTTAATAATCTTGGTGCATCCGGGTGTCATTGAGAAACCAAACATTTAATCTCAAATGCACAGGTGTCTGTTTTTGGTGTTACTTCTCATATCCTTT
This sequence comes from Acorus calamus, assembly GCA_030737845.1. Taxonomy (NCBI): domain Eukaryota; kingdom Viridiplantae; phylum Streptophyta; class Magnoliopsida; order Acorales; family Acoraceae; genus Acorus; species Acorus calamus. The sequence continues at coordinate 6,364,915 of CM060861.1, read as the reverse complement.
TTCTAAGATGAAAATGTCTCCTCAAGAAAAATTATCTTAATGTTATTTTCTGCGGTGGTACCGAGAATTGGTGGTAATGCTGTTTGTTTGTTTGCTTGCTTCGCTATGGGGAATCTCAACTAAAATTTGCCTCCAATGGATTATTCTCTCGGCTGATGTATAGAGTAGTTGCCGTAGTATCTTGTCCGGATCCTGTTTTAAGAACAACATTTTTATATCTGGCTTAGATAAAACCAAGGTCTCCAAAGAACAAGCATGATGCATTATCTTTTATTTATTTTAGGAGATATTAACCTCTTCCTAGAATTTATGTTTCAGATTATTGATTATACATTAAACTGAATCACCTGTTGTACAGGGTAAGGATTGCAGGACACAATTCCAATTTGGGAATAATGCATTATATAATGCAAATTATATCCAGGTAATTTATTACCCATCTTCTTCGTAGTTTACTGTATCTGCATCTTTCATTATTTAAGAGTTTTAGCTATTCACATGGTTATCTGTGCTACAACCAACTGGAAAAGTTGATATCCACATGCTGTATCTGGTTGTACATAAATCTTTCTTCACATCGATCCACTCATCATGCAGACGGTGTAATGCATATCTTGGGAAATATGTGGTTCTCCCGTTCTTTGGTCTTTGCATTCTGCTCATTCATACTTTTCTTGATTGGTGATGACTGATGCTTTTATTTTTTTCTGCTCCATGCTCACAATTACTGTTGTCCAGTGCATGATATTATCTTGCAATACATTCATTTTTTAAATCTTTTCTCGGGCTGCATTAGTTTCCTCTCTCAATTTTGGTGGTCAAAATTCTGTTTCCTGCGTATTTATTTTATTTATGGTTGTGAAGGTTTTACTTTTCTTTTATTCTATACCACTCTTTATGTTCTCTGAATAGTCATGGACTTTTTAAATGGGTGGGGTGAAGTATAACACGGACATGGGTGTGTGCCAACATCTGATCCTGTACATGATGTTTGATGGGTGGTTGATAATTTTTTTATGTTTGTACATAGGATAATTTTCTAATAAACAAACCATATAGAACTCATAGTGAAATAAAATATGAATGTGGGATGTAGCTTTGGTTAAAAAAAATTGACTACTCCCCTGCACAGATCTGCAGAAAACCCAACACGGGTGTTTGATATGGGATTTTTTAAAGGTAAGCGCTGGGACTCCACCCATATCTCATTGTTTCAAATTCTGTTGTCTAACCATTTAGATATGGGATTTCTTTAAAAACATTTGTAGCGTCTTTGTTATATAGTGCTTATAATGTTCTATATTCTCTTGTCCTGGAGATGTTTGCGGGCCAAAGCATGCCCAATTTGATTAGCGGACTATGTTGTTTAACCATCGTACCATCTGAAACCAAACAATTTGGTTTCCGTTCATCAGCTTGTGTACTTGAAATAAATTGTCACATGTCACTTGAATATATATGGTGGTACCCCACTGTGACCTGCAACCAATTTTCAAATACTAGCGATATGCAGACCATCTAGTGCCATGAATGAATTTATTTCTTCGTCGTTTAGGAATCTTCAAGAGTTTCAAAGAACATATTATGAGCTTGAGAATTTCTCATTGAATAGGCTGCCACAATCTCTGAGAATCCTTTTCCGTTTGCGTGGGTGTTAATTTTGATGGGTAAGTTGCTCTAGAACCAGAGGTCTCCAGAATGCTTTTGTTTGTCTTTTCTTTCACCTTTTTAATAAAGTTCTTTAGCTACTAGAATGTTTAAATTTCTTGATCATTAGGATATATGAAAATTATTTTCATTCTACTTATTATATCTGTAGATGTCTTGATCTGCTAAATGGCGTTTGCTTTGGTCCTTTTATAGTGATTCATTTTTGTAAAGTAATTAGTAAATGCTCTTGGTTTTGTTCTGCTGGTTATTTAGAGGTGTTTATCTTCATTAAAAGGAAAATGAGTAATGTTTTCTCACTAAAGTTTTTATCTTGCAGAGTGTTACCCCAAATTTATCTTTGGGCAGCGAAGTGTTTTGGCGTGGCCAGCAGCGGACGTCTACTATTGGTTTTGCTGCACGATACAACACAGATAAGATGGTATTTACACTACATTGTACAATTTTATAGACTCCCTAACCTTTTTTTTTTAAACTACGTTTTAAAAGTCACAAGGGGCCTCTGAGGTGGTCAAATGAGGCTGTGACTGGGCAGGGTGTAAAACAGGGAAATTGAGAAGGGATTGTGCTGATCAGTCCAACCAGTAGGAGGGGAAGGGTTTGACGGGATCAGCCCCCCCTCCCCCAAACAACAGTCAAAAAACGTGTGCGCATCACGATCAGCGCTTGATCGTGGAGGGGAAAAGGAAAAAATCAAACAGAACAGAAGTAGCAAAAAAAGTTAAAAAAAAAGGAATAAAAAAAAGGAACACAGGAGGAAGGCATATTCCCTTAGATTAACAAGCTATAATCCACCTAGGGTCTAAGTGCGCGGGAGGGCTTGTAAAACACCTAGGCAGGTGAGTGGGAACCATATTTTGATTCAATAATTTTGAAACAAGCCCTACTTCAACTTTTTTTTCTTCTTTTATTAAAAAAAAAACTGATCTTGAAGTATATTTTTGTTCTTTCATGTACAATGTGCTTGAGAAGCAAATTATGGTTGAATCAGAATCACGACATGTCAATTATGACCACAATTTACTTTTGATTAAGATGTTGAGCTTATGTCAGAACATATTATGTATGCCAATGAGAATCATGCTAATCTCAGATTTTTTTTTTACATTCAATTTCTGAGTTTTTTTTTTAAATAAAATTTGTCTTGTCCTTCAGATGCAGTCATCCAGGAATGAGTGTAATTCTGCCAAGCTTCTTATAATATCTTGATGATTGTAAAGTGTACTATGTATCAGGAACTGATTATTGAGACTTCCCATATACTTTGAAGTTAGCCAGAGAGTATGCTAGGTGCAATGTTAATAATTTGGTGGACTAACTCCAATGTTTGACCTTTTCTTGCTCCTGCAGGTTGCAACAGGTCAAGTTGTCAACACTGGATCAGTGGCTCTGAGCTATGTGCAAAAGGTATCCGAGAAGGTGAGAAGTTATACACTATCAAAAAAATAGCTGTTGTTTTGTTCATCTGTATCATCTTTGTCTAGTTTTACGTTGTTGTCTTGTCAATCATGCAGGTTTCTTTAGCATCTGAATTTATGTACAATCCGGATACAAGAGATGCAACTGCAAGTTTTGGATACGATTACAAACTTAGACAGGTACTTCTCTCTTCCCATGCTATCTCATCTCAATAGAAGAAAGGTTTTTAAATTCTGATGTATATCTGCATTACATGCAAATCAGCATAACTGCTCATAGACATATTTGGCATTGTTTTTACGGTAAAGTAAATTTTTGTTCGAGGTCCTTCTTTAGGATGCATTACTACCAGTGATGTGTTCTATATACTATTTAGAATTTTCGAGAAAATATTTTAATTATTCATGCAGACTTGCTGTTTCTTTTTTGTATTTTGTGATGTTCTACATAATTCAAAATTTTCAAACAGGTCAATTGCAAGTGCAACATGATGAAATTTCAAGTAGAAATATCTACAATTTATTATAGTTATCTAATATTTAACTCTGGTCTCATGCAGTGTCGCCTAAGAGGGAAGATTGACACAAATGGCTGTGTGGGTACTTGTCTTGAAGAGCAGATGAATGCGAGTGTCAATATCAGTCTTTCTGCTATGGTGAGGACAATGTTGTTTAATGATGATTCCATGAATTTCATTACTTACCGAGCCTACTTCATAACAAGTAAATAAATCAATATGGTAGGATAAAAATGAATAAATAAATTTCAATTACCTTGTTCTTTCTTCTTCTTCTTCTTAAACCACATATATATGTGTATGCAGATCGATCATTGGAAGAAGGACTACAAATTTGGATTCGGTATGACAATAGGATAATAGATGAAAGGTTTATGTGTTGACTCCTGGGAAGATTAACCATTTTTTTTTTCCGTTCTTGTTAATGCTGGGGAGATATTCCTTCTGATGCGGAAGGTGAAAAGAAAGGAAGATACAGAAACATGAGAGGTTTCCCTCACTATTTTTGTAGTTTTTTTTTATAGTTTTTTTTCCCCAAATAACATTCGGGAAAGAAGCCCTTTTATAAACAATGAATGCCACAGCTTTTAGTGGCCATTAAAGAAATTAGGCATTTTGAATTCAGGTTTTCTTTTGTTATGAACAGCTGAACAGGTGTGACATCATAATTATTTCAAGGCAGAGTAGAACTGTAGGAGTCGGTACATGTGTCATGATTGGATATTGATGATACTGATAAAATCTAAATCTAACTGGATCTGGACTGACTAACAGAATAGGCTGATTTTATATCATGAAATTGTCAATTCTGTGGATTAAATCCTAGTCTCTGTAAATTCAGTTATTGTTTAATAAATATTTTATCAAGAAAGTGTATAGGTGTAAAAAGTGTTAATGTTTATTTGTATGATTCTGCGGATAATCACAGTGATGGTATAAATGTGGTGGTATAACGAATCTGAGACCTTCATGGATCATTTATTTTTCATAATTTTAATGGGAATGCATGAGTTCCTACAAAAAAATATGTGAAGACCAGTCTCAAACCATAGAAAGGAACCAAAATCAATTGTCACGCATGAAATTCATTATCAAAATTCTGCAGAATTCTCTGTTGCATGTTCCCTTTTTTTATTTTGTATTGATGGGTAGAGTTGCAATGCTCTTGTGACCCCACTCATCTTTAATACACAATCCAGTTCAAACCTTTGCAACTTTTTATCAATCATGAATGGATTGCATTCTCTGAAATATTTTTTTGGTGATGCATGAAATGCTTAAATATTGCATATAAAACTATTTATCAAAAAAAGGGAAAAAAAAGAAAGATAAGAAGCTCAGATGCGTCAAATTTTCATCTTTGTAAGAGATGAAAATGTAAGAACCAGACAAAGACGCGCTTTTCGTCATCGCTTCTTCAACCGGATTCGAAACCGAGTCCACTGCGTGACTTGGTTACATCCTACCGAAAACCTATAGGGTCTCTTATGCGTCAATGGCAGTTTTCTTTTTTAATATGCGAATCGTAACTCTCCGCAATTATAAAAAAAAAGGAAAATTTTAAAAATAACCATAAATTTTTTTTTTCAAATTTGACCCCGTGATAAAACTATTAGCAAAACTAGCCTCGAGCCCAATTTGTCCCCGATCAGCACGCCTCTCACACGCATGCGCGCGTGCGGGTCCATGCATGCACGGGCCTCCCACAGGGGGAGACGTGATCGTGAATCATGTCTCCCTGTGAGAGGCCCGTCCATGCATGTTGAACCCGCGCACGCGCCGATGCGTTGGCGTGTTGACCGGGGTCAAACGGATTCAGGGTCAGTTTTGCTAATAATTTGGTCTCGGTGTCAAATTTAAAATTTTGTTTTTTTGGGGTTATTTTTGAAAATTTTCCAAAAACAAATCCTTATTTAAAACTAAAAGAGTGCACTTAATCATAAAATATAAAATAAGCTGAAAAAATATACCCAACTATATATAAAAAAACTTAAATTTATTTTGGGGAAAGCTCAATGTGTGCAGGTTTCATCAATTCATTAGATGAATTAATATTTTTTACTTAATAAAGGGTTAATTCTAAGAAATTTTTGTCAAGTATATAATAAAATTAAATTTCCTAGATTTTTTATATTTTTACCTTTAGTTTTACAATATGGAGAAGTATATAGTAATTTTTTTTAGAAATCTCCTAATTGAATAGGATGCAGGAAAAAATAAAATAAAAAAAACAGGGAAAGCTCAGTGAGCGTAGGTTTTCATCAACTTATTAGATGAATATGTGAGAACCCAATCTACACACAAACGCATCTTCATCATTGCATATCCCTTTGAATACATATAATGCACCAGCCGGGAATCGAACCCGGGTCTGTACCGTGGCAGGGTACTATTCTACCACTAGACCACTGGTGCATTTGAGTTAACATTGTTATAAATTATTATATATACTGTATTTCTCCCATTATTTCCATGAAATAAAAAAAAAGTGATTTTTACTTTTGTTTTTAATGAGATTACAAGCTTTGTTACATTGAGTTAAAAAAATTAATTCATTCTCAGAAGTACATGTGACTTGTTGCTAAAGTAAAAAAAAATGCCTAATATACTATTTATAATTATATACTTGGAATACTTCTTTTTTTTTTGTGATGAACAACCCTGATATTAATTATTTGACGGGGTGAGGTCCAATGGTAGATTAATTATACTGTTGAAATCTCTAAATAAAATTGAACTGAGTGAAGATGAGATGGTGAAACATAATTGATTTGATCAGTTATGTTTCTTTTATTGGTATCTGATCAATTATGTCATAGAACAGCAAATCTTTTAATCAATGCGGGTCTGCACATGAGACTTTACCTGATATTTTTCAGCTCAAAATTCCAAATCAACCAACCAGCATCTAACCAAATGAACCACATAAAACCTTGTTCCATTTCATCTTCTTCAGTGTGTTATTGTGCTTTGGTAATATGTTCTTTTTATCTTTGACAGTTCTTTGCAAATGAGCTTGAACAATTTTTAAAATTTACATTATTGTAGAATAATTTAAAAATCAAATTCTTTTTCAAATGCCTCATCTATCAAAACAACATTTCATAAAACTATTATAAAAAATTATTTTTAATGAAAAACTATTTTTCAAGGTTATTAAACTTATTGTGAATCTTTTGTAAATCCAACTGAAAAGAAAATCCAAGACGAACGGGCATGTCATTTAATATTATGGATCACAAACTAGGTACGTACATATATTATTTTTGTTTACAATTTCAAATGCGCATGCATCCACAACATATACTTCTAATCAAACATGAACACACAACAATTCAAATTCAAACCAAAGCCAACACAAATCATAAAGCATCAAAGAACCCCCACAATTCCCCACACCTCATATAAACATCTGCGCCACCCCATCCATAGCATCCCCCAATTCAACCAGCCTAAGCAGGCTCCGCGTGGCGAGCACCGCTTGCGGGTTCGCCTCATTCGAGGCCCTCTCGTACAGTCTCTCGACGGCCCGGCCCGCCGAGGCCCTCAACCCGCCCGAATCGAGGGCCGGTCCGAACAGACAGTGAGCCAGAATCCTGAGTGTGGGCTGCAAGAGCTCCCAATGCGCAGGCCAAACCGCGCAGGACTCGCAGAATTCGATCTTCGAAAACACGGGCATCGACGAGATCCTGCTGTAATAGAGCTCCAAAGCGACCCCAACGATGCGGGCCCGTGTCGTGGCCCGCACGGTCCCGCACGGGTCGAGCGCGGGCGACACGACGGCCCGGTTGAGCTCGGTGGACATGTTGCTGTTCTTGTTCGGGCCAGGCTGGGTCTCGTGGTAGAGGCTCGAGTGGTTGATGTCGGGCAGGCTCACGGTTTCGGGCTGGCCCGCGCGGGACTCTGCTTCGTGCGCGTAGATTGCGAGGAGGACGGCTTCGAAGCCCGCGTTGGAGGAGGCGGCGCGGGAGAGGTAGACGGCGGAGAGGACGGGGAGGGAGCGGAGGACGAGGAGGCGGAGGTGGGGGTCGGAGGATTGGAAGGCGTCGTAGAGCCAGCGGCAGAGGTCGTCGGAGCCGGAGCCGGAGGAGGGGAGGCGGAGGTGGGTGGAGATGGAGGTGTGGGAGGTTGGGTCGTGGAGGAGGGAGTGGGAGGTGGTGGGGATAGGGAGGGGGCCGACGATGGTGGAGAGGGAGGTGAGGAGGGTTTGGGTGAGGGTGGGTGGTGGGTTGGATTGGTTGGTGGGGTTGGGTTCGTCTGACATGGTGGTGGTGGTGGGGATAGAGCGCGTTCGTTGATGGACTGTTGGAGAGATTAAAAAACAGGGGATTGGGAGAAATGAATGGAGAGAGAATAGGTGGCGTTGACCGTTCTTATTCTTGTTTTGGGTTGGGCTTGGGCCATCTGTTTCAATCAAGAGCGCGTTAACGGGCAGTTATTTTTATAGTCTTATAAACTATGATAACATAGTATATACTACATTATCATAGTATGAGTCTAGTCATAATATATGACCTAATTTTTTTTTCACCATGAAAAAAAATACACTAATGTATTTCAGTATATACTTCGTTTCATATAATAGCATGCACTTCAAAATGTGAGTGTATAATTTTTTTTTAAAAATATGATGGACTGCAATTGATGCTACAATGGGAGCTGAGTGTATATTTTTCCTTCAATCAATAAAAAAAAATTGATACATTTAGTCCATTTTGTATTATAAAATATAATACATCCTTTATTTTATTTTTAAAAAACATATGTTGAATGATATCTCATTTTAATAAAATTTTAAGGAAATATATATTTTATTTTGTTGTATAAAAAGAGATGCATTGTTCTATTAAACAAGAAAAATGTTAATCATTGTCTAGTATCATTGCACATATATAAAAAATTAAATAAATTACGTTCAAATTTATTGTAAATTTATTAATTATCATATATAGTCAACTAATTAATCTAATTATCCAGCAAAAAATAAATAAATAAAAGATTATATTTTTTACCCAGCAAAAATTAATTAATCTAATCTAGTATTATATTTACCCAGCAAAAAAAAAAAAACTAATTAATCTAAATTATCCAACAAGAAGATTTACTCTCTATTTAAACCTAGAGAGGGACTCAAACCTTTTATTTTATTTGAGAATTTTTGTTAGAAGATGATCATTGATTTCCACGTGTGCCAATCTACACTCATGTGTACAAAATATCATGTCTCTGCATTTATAAATTGAATGTAAGTATGAATGGAAATAGCCTCACTTCTAATAGTCCTCATTTTTTGAAAGAAATGTATGTATTGTTAGTCATCAAGAGATTTTTTAGAAATCTAACGAAAACATATTTTCTGATAAACTAATTTTAAAAAATTTGTTTTAAGTGAAATACTAATATTCAACCCATTGTTATTTTAACATCACATGACTAACAAAAAAAACTCTCAATGAAATTTCCATTAGTTCTGCATATATTTACAAAAAAAACATGCATTCAAAACTTTATCAATTTTGTATCATATAAATGGCGAAGTGAATGACATTTAACATATGACATTTATATTCAACATATTGGCTCATCTTACTTCTTACATGGTTAATAATTAAAAACATTAATTAATAAAAACTATATATATATAAGATATAATGTGTTTTCTATTGAAATGATAAATATCAAATAATACACGAGAAAGAATATAACATGTACATGTAAATGTTCTTCCTCTAAGATATAGGGCATACTTTCACTCCACAACCACCACAAACTTGAATGAAATGTGGTTCCAGATATGCTTTCTTTTCATTTTCTGCGGCTGCCACCATCGCCGCCGCTGCTGTCGCCGCAGTTGCATTCGATCCTTCTCTCTCAACTGGAATTCCCCATAACCCCTTATCTGCAGCGGCCTTCCCCTTCGGCATCTGCAACTGTTAAAAAAATTGTATATAATTATGGTTTTATACAATGGCTTTTGTTGGGGTATCTAGTAAGAGAACTAGAGAAGGGGAGGCTACTGTGTGGGGGGTTATGGAATTATATGTTCTATACATATTGTTTGGTATACTAACAAAATATGACAGTTGATCTAAAAAATATGAGTGTAATTTTGGAAAAAAAAAATCTAATTCTTTTGCACCTATGACAGCTTTGTTAATTGCTCGCAGTCAATGTTGATGTGATATATCACCTCATTGTCTGTATCATGGTTTTTTCATAAAAAATAAAATAAAATAAGGATTTTCAATTGAATCATGAATAAGATATAAAAGAAGTTATTATTTCTTCTTCAAATACCTTTAAAGATCTAAACTCTAATGCAATCATCTATATATACTTGGTGGGTCACAATATAGTCTGCAACGTCACAAAGATGTTCTTCTGCATGTAACAAAGCCCTACTTTCAATTCTACAACCAGAACTACATTGCAAAGATTTCAAAGCCATGCATTTATATCTACAACAGAGAAAAAAAAAGAATATTGAAGAGAAAAACAGTAGGCATGATTCTATAAGAATTAATATTGTATATTTCTTGACACCATTGACGAGCTAGGGAAGCAAATAACACCTTCCATCATATCATAACTATAATACAATTCTGGTTTACCAAAAAATCATTGATTGCAAACATATCTGTCAAATAGAATAGAATAGGCCATTCCAAAATCATTGGTTTACAAAGGCAGTTTAAAATAAAACTTCATATTAAAACTAAACTACTTCACTACATATTGTCATGCGAGTGGAAAAAGAGAAAAAAACTTACAATGAACAATGGACATATGTTTTGGAATTCTTAAGAAGTTGATTGTGTGTATCTTTGGAGGTCTTTGTGGTCATGGTTAGAACAACCATAAAAATTTGAATTTGATTGAATTGGGGTTCATACGAAGTATTTCCATTTTTTAAAACATTCCTTTAATGTTCCTTCCTAATTAAATTTTGGAGCAATCCGATCCTCAATGTTACCAAATTTTAATCAACCGAACGGGATCGGGTTAGGTCCAACAGGTGTTGAACAATTTGATTGTCCAATGCATTCATGATCGTCCGATGTTGATACACAAATTAATTGATTCCTAAAATAGAAGGTTTATAATTTAATTGGATTCTAAATTTAGTTTTGAAATCTTACAAGATATCTCAATCACAACAAAATATGAAGATTGAACGGTCAGAAATGCGTTGGACAATCAAATTGTTCAACACCTGTTGAACCTAACCCGATCCTCAACCGAACTTGCAAACTTGGTAAGTCAATGGCCATTAATATGGATGCTTTAACCTTATATGATCTTGACTTTATTAAAAATTATATTTTATAATCAAACATGTCACCACTATTGTTTAAAATCTGGAACAAATCTTTAATGTCTCAATATTTGGTACATTAAGATTCGGAGAAGCCAATTAATACATTGATTTTTGTTAGATTTTAAGACTTCCAAACAAGTTGATACCAAAAGTAGTTTTGTAATTTTTAACCCATCAATATATCATATATATTTTTCACAACCAGAACAGGAATGAAAAAAAGAGAGAAGAAAATCGACTCTCTCCATTAACTTCTGTTTTTTTGTGATCCTAATAAATAAACGGTTCAGATTGATTTTCAATTATTGGGAAACCAAGTTAATTAAATGGGCCCCAATTGAGTGGACATATGATCCATGTAATTTATGACATGGACCAATCATGAGGCCCACAGTTAGACTAGATCAACTCTTTGGGTGATGATAAGTCCACTCATTAACTCTGTTAGGTCCACGGTCCACCATATATATTTATTAGAAAACAAAAATATGAATTTTTGTAGATAAATATGTCTTAAAATAATTTTCTATTTTTGTTTATAATGCATATAAACTCGATATCCAACAAACATATAGGCTCTCTAATTCCTTCTGTAGTCCTCGCTTTAATCTAACATAGCATATTCCAGGTTAAAATAACTTTCATAGAAATAAATTTGGGGGGGGGGGGGGGGGGGTGTGGGGCTTTGAAAAGTAAAAGACAGATATAGCATGTTTTTCATGTTAATGATGATTTGGTGTATTATTTTTAACAATAATGATTTTTGAGCCCAATTGATAGACCCATCCTAAGCCCCATGAGGTGGTTATGATTTCATTATATTTTTTTGTTCTTTCTTTTTTAAAATCTCATACTTATCCTTCATGTAACTGATCCCTTATTTCATGGAGGTGGTTATGATTTCATTATATTTTTTTATTCTTTCTTTTTTAAAAAAACAATCAATGAAATACATTAATCAATTCCGTCATAGGGGATCAAAAAAACAAAAGACTCAATTCCTATTTTCTGCGAGCAATCCATTCCATTTTTTTTTGTGAAGAATTCGATCTGTTTATATCTTAGATTTTGTGAGGAATCCATTTATTTTTTTGTGAGGAATTAATTTGTTTGTGGTGCAATCAATGACGATCTTTTTAGGTTATGCTATTCGATCAAAATAAAATATTTTGATCTGAATTGAGAATGTTTAACCTTTTAGATCCAGTTTGAATCCTCGTTTACATTCGCGCGGTCAGAGTTTCTATTTGAATCTAGATACACATCAGGTGTATCTGAATTATACATGCAGATTGTGTTTCCTTACAATTTGATTTCAGATACACCATTTTGTTTTCAGATACATGTGAATTTTTATTTTCAACATTTTCTGAATTAAAGAATGATTATGACATATTTTTTTAGCTTAAGCAATTTTTCATTCTACATTGTTAATTTATGGCATATAATATCTGAAAGTTTTTCATATACCATTATATCATTTTGTTCTAGATAAATCTTTCTTCGTCCAAATATATATTGGAGTTTCTATTTGATTTCAGATACACCATTTTGTTTTCAGATACACGTAAATTTTAATTTTCAACCCAACATTTTGTGAATTAAAGATTGATTATGACACTTTTTTTTAGCTTAAGCAATTTTTTATTTAACATTATTAGTTTGTAGCATATAGTATCTGAAATTTTTTCACATACCATCATATCATTATGTTCCAGATACATCTTTTTCATCAATCGGAGGTTCTATTTGATTTAAGATACACCATCTGAATTTGAATTCCAACCCATTTTTTCAAGGTATTTGTTCATTCAAATTCCAGATACACCTGTATCTGAATTTGAATTTCAACCCATTTTTTTAAGGTTGTTATTTTTATTTTTAGGGATTTGATTAATATATAGCTGATTAATATTTATTTGCTTATTGTTGACATTTTTAAGACCTTTTATGAATTTTATGTGCAGTTCTCAGCATGTAGACCATATTTGTTCATCTCGATTTTCAGATACATTATTGTATCTTAATTGATAATATGTGGTTAATGTTCTTTTTAATTCAAATTTTTAAAAAATATGTTACGTGGAGAGGATTTAATTGTGTCACTTTGTGGGATTCAGTTACGAGGTTTAATGGAGATATTAGTTAGTTAGAACTAATTTTTAAAATTATAAGAAGGATAGTCTTGTCATTGTCATTTTGGTAGTTAAAAAAAGTTAAATAGAGAGCCAATAGGAGAGTGCCACCTATTGGGGCTCACAAATAGGGCTTAATTTCTGAGATCCAGGTAGCATCACTGTATTTTTAAAACCTGAGTCATTCTCACATGCTTTAATTTATTTTATTTTTTTGTAAAAGTTGTATTTTTCCATGTGACATATCATATATTTTCATAAAAAATAAAGTGCATGTACTCTAAGAAATGATAAATGATTATTTGTTTTAAAATGTAGATTAGTTGCCTAACACATCTCTTTTTCATATATTTTTAAAAGAATAATATATTTCATTTTATAATACAGACACACACATTGTTGGACATATATGAAAATGTACATGGGACTGTTATTGAAACAATGCGTATGATAATAAGCTTTTATAAAACATATTTTGTCGTATTTTCTCTAGGTAACAAACAAGGATGGTTCTTCATCCTGATCAATAAAACGAAGGAAAAAAAAGAGGGATGTGAAGATACTCTATCAAACTTAATTATTTTTTTTCAATCAATAATAAAATGCACCACCACACAAAATCTGAGTTCAACGAGAGCTTTTTAAAAAGCGGATTCCGCCCAAACGCGCAACAAAAATCTGTCTAACCAAGCTCGAACAACGATTTTTTTAATTGAATCCATGCCAAAAACATTTAATTCACTAAGAAAAAAATCTAACAGAGTTCAAGCTAGCCCATTAATTAGGTCAACTAGGCTTACTATCAGTCAGTTCAATGTCTTCACAACACACCTGAATTTTATTTAGTGGGGGTAAATAATTTAATGTCGTTGTTAGATCTCTACTTAATTAAATTTAAAATGAATGAAATACTACTATATGTTGATCAGTAATCGAGGACACGTGTTTCGTATAAAACTATGAAGGACTACTATTTAACATCATGAGTCACATTAATTTGGCACTCTCATTTCCTGGAAGCTAATATAAGATATATCAAACATGACCCTCTAATTATTGTTAAGATTCTTTACATGGAGGAGGTTAATTAAAAATGAAACTAATCAAATGCTTCCTAACTGTCAAATGGTCTGAATTTAGACAACATAGCTTACTGTCTCAGATTAGGGGACTGCTTTTTTAATCCTTCAATTCAATCCCTTCCCCCAGATCTTTAGTACAATGCAGTGAACCATGGAAGATGAGAAATTTATAATCCATGTTTATTTAATTATCTGTCTAAGTTGGATATCACTAGATTCGCGCTCTCTCGGTTTGTAAAACCTAGTAATTAATCTTAAAAACACCAATAATGCACACTCGTTTCCCCACGCAATATTAATTCCCTAAATGATTCTAAAATTTGATCCAAGCTCAAGCATGTCGCGCGCTTGTTAGATGTATTTTTTATGTTCTTATTATGTTTATGCTAAAAAAAATTAGCATGACTTAAGAGAAGGGAACAACATAATTAAGTCACATACATCATGTGCAATATCAGAGTGATTAATTGTTAGTATTTTATGGGTCTGTGTTTTGATACCTAATCATTGTAATTAAGGAGTGATTCATTGAAGACTAATCTATTGTTTTTTTCTATATTATCATAAGAGATCCTCAACAAGATAGAAATTGAAATGGAAATGTTTTACTTGTACTTCAGCTCACCTAAACCTTGATTAATTATGAAAAATGATATAAGCAGCCATGAATACAATAAGAAGTACATATGGAAAATGTCTATAGGTGAAAACTAACAAATTATATGTATATATGATATAAAGTTCTGTGTTATTAGCTAGGAACTTTAAAATGTATAAACATGCATGGTTTATATCGAGTCTCCATCTCAAAAAATTAGAAATATATCAAATACCTTAATATCTATATACATTCCTAAGTCTGTTAATTTGAATACATATATTAATTATATTAGAATTCAAATTAAATGTTTTCATATCTATCACAATGGATACGAATAATTTTCAATTAATTTACATGTCCAAACATAAATAGCATTTATGATATCAAATAATATATTAGAGATGATAGATGATGCAAATAAAAAAAATGCAGGATTTAAATCGAGATTTGAGGACTTCTCAATCATTAGAAAAAAAAGTACATCAAATTATGTATCCACCTCTAAATCTCTAGCTCTAGATATTAGAATACCAGATAATTAAGTTCGTATACTACGTAAACATGGAAAAAAACATTGTGTATATATAGACTAGGGGCAGATGTGTGTGTGTATTATTTTCTTAGGAACTGAGCCCAATGTGAATTAATTGATGAACTAGATTAACGAGATTAACAGTAACTACAAAGTACAAACCACTGCCGACACACAGCTTCAATTTTAATTTTCTCCTCCCCCATCTGAATTAATGAGACAACCAATGTGTATGTGATTCAAATTTGATGTATATATATATATTAAAGTCAGGAGGACTCCCAATAATAGGCAGCAGAATGCACATGTCTTGGAGGCACAGTGAGCAAATGCTCAGAAGCTCACACCACCTAAATTAAAATTAATATAAGATTATAATTAACCTCGATTTGAATGCATGCAATGCCAAATAATAATGTATATTTTAAATCATAATCAATAATCGATTAACACGTAGTGATGCCCCCCACATGCCCTACTCCCCACCTAATTTTAGTTAATTAAAATCGATTCTCTCGTTGCAGCTCATGTGGGCTACGTGTACAATTAGTTCATTGACACGTGTCATACCATCGTATTATTATACAGTGGGAGTTGATCAAAGTAGTAATGCAGATTCATTATTGTAATCATGTCAAAACCTTATGTTTAGTTTGTTAAGTTATTTAATTTCATAAAAATACATGTTTCCTATGAATGTTATATTACATTATATATAATAGTTTTCATTTCATACTTAATAAAAAAATTCTATAATTAAATAAAAAAATGTAAAATAAATCAATCAGATATATCATGCTGTATTTGATCCATTGATGGATCTAATAAACTTTTAAAGAGAAGTAAAAAAATAAACTTTTTAGTATTATTAAAAGTTGTGGTATGGAAGGGGGGGGGGGGGGGTTGTGTTTGACATTGTGAAGAAAATTATTTAATTTGTATTATTAGAGAGGGGACATTGTATTATCTCTTTCAATCATGTAATGGAGAACATTTCCCTCGAGAGAAGGGACTCACAATAGGGGGTCAAGATCTACACTCCACCCATAAATCAAAGCATCAATATATTACAGTAACCTATGTTTAGGTTAATGAGATGTATTGAAGGGATGAAAAATCAAAAGTAGTATATTATATAGTTTTAATTAATTATAATCAGCCTCGATGAAGTACATCGTGACGAGGTTTAACTTAATGAGGTCGTGACACTGCGTCGCATCTTCATTTCACCTTCTCCAATGCCATGCTGATGACTTATACTTTTTCAATCCAGGAAGCGAAAACACCACTTTAAATCTTGATCTAGCTTCTTCTGCATGGACATTGGAATAAGTGAAGAATACAATGGAGAAACTCAATACTTTGTTTGTTTGTAAAGAAAAAAGAGGATATAACTATATCACAATGAGTGAGAATAAGTTCGTATTGGTATTCTAGATGTTTTCTAGAATTGTGTTATTTCAACGAATTTATTTTACTAATATAATGAGAGTTTATATGTCATATCATTTATTATTACTTATAAATAAGAGATTCACATGTAAAATCATTTTTTTTTGTCTTTTATAATCACTTATCCACATCTTATTTACAATTTATTTTTAATTTATCTATGATTAACCAAACAAAAAAAAAAATTATGTTTATGTTTTTCAACGAAGTACATAAAAATATGATCAAATAAAAAATGACTTACTGCTTATATACAATATTGTAATCATTATTCATTCAAACATGGGCTTATCTGAATAAGTAAAATGTGGGCTTTCACTTCTACATATAACAAGCAAAAAATACATAGGAGTTAACTCGAACAACACCATGGTTGACTCTTGGAATAATATTATAAATCTAACAAAATGAAATGGGTAAAGCAAGCAGTTTTTATACTCCTGAGTAAAGCATGCATTTGATTATTTGAATTCCAAAAACAGAAACTTCTTCAATTTCTTAATCGACCATGGTTTTGAATTGTGTTTTCTCCAATTCACATGATTTCACCCTGGGTGGACTAAATCTGTGACTAATAAATCATATTTTCAGTGATTCTTGTTGATCTTATTGAGGTATCTGCATGTGTTCATCAATGATTCATGACTTTGAACTAGCTATTTATTTCCTTCCCCAATCCATTCATGGTAGGCAATATTTTGTTTTTGAAGGTTACTAATTTAGTAGGCAATGTTGGTTTGCAAAGAGAAACCAGTTCCAACCCTTGAAACAAAATGTGGGGGAGTGGGGTACATAAGTTATTCAAGATAAGGCACTTCCACCTTGTAAATGGAATATATGCCTAGGCTTTGCTTTGAAGAGCTTATAATACATAAGTTAAGTTGATTATAGATAATGATTGTCACTTAAAATAATGGATGCTCTACCTATGAAGAATCACTCACTAAAGTCAATAGCATCATTAATTGTACAAATAAGAAAATTATAGTAGACTATAGAAAAGAAAAGGATATCCAGATAGAATAACTTTGATAATTTGTTGTTTAATTTGAATGGAATATAATCAAGCATATTCAAAAGGCTACAATTTTGATGGTAGAAAAAAAACCATTCTGAGGAGAGGGATGACAAAATGTCCCAGTAAGCCATTACTTTTTTTGGAATTGCTTTTTTCTTTTTCTTTTTTTGGTTTGACCACTGAACTTCAAATCCATGAATAGCAAAGATGTTGTTCTTTGACAACCTGATTTCATATCTAAATTAACACTATAAAATCCAAAATATTTAATTTAATTTGCGAAACTATTATCCTGTATTTATCGTCTCAATATTAATTAGGGGACCTTAGCAATCTTATGTTCATTAATTGTGTTTTTTTTATCCTTATGATCAGTTCACTTTGGTATTTTAAGCCCCTCACACTCCACTTTTGAATAGAATGCAATATCTCGTACCATCTCTATCGTTAATCATAATTTAAGTTACTCATAGTTAAATTAAAATTAAGTAATTATAGATGTGAATTGATTATTTTACCTTTCAAAAGTTTATATTCTCTAAACAAACAACTCATCAAATGAATATCATGTTTCCTCTCTTTCTTGCATGGTCTCAACCTTTCCACCCCATCTTCTGGAAGACCTCAGGTGGAATAAGTGGTGACACGTCAAGAAAAAAATGGAAGAAAATTAGAATAAGGTGAAGAGGGTGGGAGAGAAAGATTATAAAGGAGAAGAAAAGTGATTAAGTGTTTTAATGACAAATGATCCTTTAAAGGATCTAAATGACTTTTCAATAATTATATTGAATTTCACATGGCTAAAATATCATGAGAATATGTACTAAAATTGGATGATAAAGAATGTTTTTAATCCAAAATTATAAATCTGTTACATGTAATTTTATTTACAATGTTCAAACTATTTATCTTTACACAAAATAAAACTCCAATAAAATAAATTGTATGTAATACTTCATATTAAAAAAAAATATTGATAGCTGATATATTATCGGATATACTATATATGTTATTATGGTGTAAATTATACTATCACAATGTATAAAAAAATTATTTTTTTTTAAAATATTTATGCATATAATTTTTTTATAATATATATTTTAAAGAACAAGTGTATATTAAAAATAAATGAATGTGAACCGCTTACTAATGAATGGAAATTGGACTCCACCCATGTTGAAAATATCATTTCTTGTTATAAAAAAATATGAGGGACCTGTTATTTATATGATATTGATTTGCTTCCACTGTTGATTGGCATGCGCCATATTAATATATCATATCATGGAATTGCTTGGTTGTCACCAACGTGAAAAACATTTCCAAATAGACACAAACAAACCAGGGGTATTTCTGTAATATTCCAAGACCTATAAAACTCTGCCGACATTAATATATATCCCCTTAAAAAATAATAATAAAAAAGAGAGGCTCATATAGGCTCGCATTAAACATGATTTTTTTCAGCCAATCAGAGATCCCCATTCACTATTAAATGGGGGCTCTGAATATGAAATGGATCCGATTCTAATACCCGAATTGGGTGCCGAATTTGTATTCCCCCGAAGACCATACGAACCTTCATAATTATTAATTATAATTAATTATTACCCTATTAAAAACGAAAGTTCAATGTTAAACCTAGAGTATGTATTAATAGGTAACCCTAATTTTACACTTGACATTTCCATGCAATTTATGAGAGACAGACTTAATACGTGCCGACAAACATCTTGAGTTAATTTTGTTTCTTTGTTTTCATCAACTTTGAATAGGATCATTAACAATTTTCCCCTGAATTTTTGCTAAAAAAGATGAGGGCATGTCAGAGGAGAATTATTTGTTGAGGTACAATTAATCCTGTGTGTGAAAGGGATCTCTCACAGTGGGCTACATGATTTTTTTTATTTTTTTACTACTCAATAAAAAATATAGGCTAGGCTTCCATTGATGGCATTCAGTCCAAAAGTTTTTAAAAAACCACTTGTGTTATTGTTTTAAAAACGGTTGATTGAACCGTAAAAATGATAATGATAATTGAATCATGAACCACCATAATTTATTAATTTACTTTATCAAAAAATTTATTAAAATTTTTTTTCTTAATATGTCATGAATTTTTATTTTTTAAAATAAGATACAACTTGTTGTCAAAATGCTTCTGTTGTGAAGAGTGACAATCCAAATCTGAAAAGGTATAAGAGAAATAAAAAGAAATATACAAAAAAGATGGCCCAATAAGAGGTTGATTGATACATGACATCATTTGAATTTTTCTTGTTGCACAAGAATGATTCATTTAACAAACTGTACAGGTTCTTATAAATAATTAATTCAACAACTGGGCTTATCGATTTTTAGATTTTAATCAGGTTTTATTATTACTTTAAATATTACATAGACCAATAAATGATTTAACTCTTTTAATTCAACCTCTTTTTTTTATTAATTCAGTCAATTGTTTACATTTCACCTATCACACTGTTAAAAATTTTAGAATATATATTTGTGCAAAGCACATATTCTTACAAATACATAATTGTAAAGGTTTTCTAATAAATATATAATGGATGATTTTCTCAATGGACGGTCAAGATTGAAAATGATCAACGGTGAAGGATGATTTATAACGCATTCGCATACAGAATTGCGTACTCGCGTACGTACGTACTTGATTTCACAAACATTTATAAATCATTAAATTGTGGCCATCGATGCCTCCACGCGGGAAGTACACAATAACCATTCATGAAAATGCGGCGCAACAGACCACATCCACTGCTCACCGATCCCCCTATATTTGGCGGTGTCAAATGTTTGGACGGTCCAGAAAAGTTGGCAGTACGTACACAATTAATCTGACACTGAAAGTTTGACCCAGAACACAACATCACATATCCACCGTCCGATCTTCATCAATACGGGCAAATATTATATCTGACATTTTTTTTTGTTTTAAAATTTTTACCAAGTGGAGTGTTTTCATTGGACAGCAAACTTTACTGCTTAGTGGGTACTTCGCTGTCGAGACATAAATGAAATATAAATGAAATAAATAAATAAAAGCCATTATTTTGATTTATTATGTGGAGGACCCGAAAATCTAGACCATCGGCCCGAAATAAAAGGAAATTAAAATTAAAATATTTTAACGTGAGCGTATCGGGTCGGCGCATTTTAGCTTTAACGAACTTCTCGAAACGCCGTTAACGATAGCGTCGAAAGTAGTACGTGGACGGTGCTGATGTGGTGGCTATTTGTAGAGTTGTACGGTATCGTATTGGAGGGTTTGAACATATATATATACACATTGTGAGGAACCCGACTAATAATTAAGAGGGAAAAATCCCTACAACCCCTTCAAGTTTAACTGAAATTTACATAAGCCCTTCACGCTTCTTAAAATTCATTCAACGCCGTGAAAACACTTAGGAAATCAAAATAACCATTTAAATTCTTGAAAACATAATATACTAAAAAAAAACTACTAAAACGTGTTAAAAATGTGAAAGATTATATAATAATGATGATTTTATTCTTTCTTTGATATATTATAAAATCCTATTAATAAAATTGTCATTTATAAAATATTTTTTACATTTTTAACACATTGTAGTGTTTTTTGGTATACTGTGTTTTATACCAATGATACTAAACATAATATTTATAAAATATCCATCTACATGTGTTTTTAAAGGGTTATATGAATTTTAAAAAAAAGTAAGGGGTTATAAGAATTTCAGTAAGTTTAGAGGCGGTTCTTTTTCCATAATTATAATATATTAGTTAGGGAAAATCTAAATAACCCTTTGTAATGACTTGAAATCTATATAACTTTATGACCTTTCTTAAAGTCCAAACTGAAACATTTATCTAAAATCCAAATAAACCCCTGAATTAAAATTGATGAAAAATATTATGTAAATATATATTTTATTTGTTAACCATAACTAAAATGCACTACACTAAAAAAATCATATAATATGTTTAAATGTAAAAAAATATTTTATAAGTGATAATTTTGCATATTCGAATAGATTATAAATAACTATACAAAGATTAAATTTGTTATTTATATATGTTTTTTTTATATTTTTAACGTATTATAAAAAAAATTAGTTTATTATATTTTAAACTAGATAAAATATTTTAGAGAATAATACGAATTTGTTAACAAAAATTAAATTTAAAGGATGATTTAGATTTACAACAATACCTTGTTTGGGGGTAATGTACCCTTAAAAACAAAAAAGTAAGTGGGTTATTACGGATTTCAGACAGTTTACAGGGGGCTATATGGATTTTTCTCCGATTAGCTATCATGAACAGATTGTACATTGAAGTTTTCTACCCAAGTCCCAACACATTTGTACGGTCAAGATCTTTTCTTCCAATGCTTTTGATTTTTTCACATGCTGACATACGGGATTAAATCAGGGCCGTCGGATGGTTGTGTGTGTGGATAAGACTTAAAGTGGGTATTTCGGCGCAGTCATTTGTTATATTGTAATTTATTTTAATATTAAAAAGTGAGAGGGGGTTACGTGTCCAGCACTGACGACATAGGGGAGTGGAGCCCACAAAAGGACACGTGGCGGTCATCAGATGGTGAACGCACATGGAGGGTTGGCTTTGGCACGGCCCATGCGGCGGCTACGGACTCGAAAGCCGTCTATTGAAGTAGATTTGATAAAAAGTCTGCTTTCCCATCATCAGATTACCAACTTGCCCCTGCTTTTTATTGCTGTTGCCCTAAGACCACTCTTGAAATGACTAAACTGTCCCTGTCTTATCCTATCCTTGTGGTGGACTTTTTTCTTCTCCTCTTTGAAATAAGCTTGTGTTGTTATTTTGCCTCATTGAAATTATTAAATAATTTTTAAAAATATTTTGATTTTTTGGGTTGATTTGATAGTGGGATAAGTGGTGGGATAAACTGTAATTATAAAGATAAGTAAGTAGGAGGATAGCTTATTTCTGTTTGGTATGAAAAATAATCAAAGTAAACTGCAGATAATTGTTTTAATTTCGAAATGAAAATTGAGACATTTTGTTCAACATAAATATCGGATAATATTTACCCACATTTTTTAATTTAATTTGGACAATTAAATTTGAACAGAATTGATGAATTTTTATCCTTTAAAATTATGACAGCTAATTATTAAAACTTTAACTTTTGTCAAACTAGCCCTCATTTATTGAAAAATAAAAAAATTAATTAGTCATGATTGCGACCCGTGATTGAGAAAATGTTAGTTCGGAAGCTTATGATGAAATAAATGGTTTATTATTGCTGTATTGGTTGTCCCAACGTACACGTTGAAAAAATGTTTGCATTTATGATAGCTGAATATTAGATTTTTCATCGTATAATTTGTCTCATCGTAAATCCAAACATGGTATAAGGTCATTATTATTGTAGATTTTATTGAAAAACTTTTTGGACAATAACATTTTACAATTAACTTTTACTTCTTGTAAAATATTATATGGAAAAGTTTTGATTGATCCAGAGTTGTTATATTGAAGTTATTTAATTAATTTTTTTGGCATATAGATCAAATTCTAAATTAAATCATTAGTTGCTTGCAGTGAACATCCAGTATCATAATCATTGACAATGAGATTAGACTTTCATATATGTTCATTAGAGTTCAAGAAAAGCAAATCAATTAAAACACTTTTAGTACACCAAAAATCTTTAGGATCACATGGATTTCACCTTTCATATGTAGTCACTATTGTTCGTTGAAGATAAATAATTTTGTGTAACACCACAACAAGATTGACTTTCAATCCTTGTAAATTTATATAAACATTGTCCAATCAAATTAGTAATAGAAAATGCGCAAGACTTCAAATCTCTCTCCCTCATAGCACAAAATGAATATAAAAATCAAGTTCATCCATATATAATATATATTATAAATTAAATTAGTATTCTGTTGACTAAAAAAATTCACATAAACAAATTTATATACCAAACTTTTACAATAATCCCCAAATTTCCATGAGCGTGACAGTTATTGACAAAAAATTCACATTCAACTGGTGATTTATTTTTTAAAAAAATTGAACGATAATACAGCCAATTCACATTAATTATCCATAAACGAAAACAAACAAAAATATGAAAAAGACAGGGAAGGGCATAAAAGTAACTTCACGACCCCCCACAACGAGGAAAAAAGGGAACCCCCTTTTCGAATGTAGCAGGCAACATCATCAGGCGTTTGTGGAAGCCGAAATTCTTTTAGAAAAAAATTTAAATAAAAAAATATTTTAAATAACCCCTCGTAAACTTTTCCCAAATCCATATAATTGTCTTTTTTCACCGTCCATGTAATCGGTTGAAAACTCCCATGTAACTACGTAACATTGAATATCAATTTTTTAAAAAAATCATGTACAAATCTTATATAAAAAGATAAAATGTTTATTTAGAAAATGGTGATAAATGAGTCGAATGAGTCAAACTTTAACATGTTCAAGCTCGACTCGCTTATAAACGAGTCAAACCGAGCTCACGAGCCTCAACAAGCCTATCATTGTTCTTCATTTGAGGGTTTTTAGCGGTAGAAAATAAAATTTTAGCCTAAATAGTCAACTTTATAAGTTTAAACGGACATAACTTTATATTAATTTAATGATCTGATTTTACAAATGAATTTAGTTAAGCTTTAATTAAATTTTTTATAATACAAACGAGTCGTGTTTGAACACAAAATGAAGTTCGATCCAGGTCCCGAACTTAACCGAGTTTTAAAAGTTATTCAAACTCGTTCATTTGTCTAATTGAACGAGTCTGAACGAGTTTAAATCGAGTCGAACCTGAGTGAGTTGATTCGTTTACTAGCACTACTTACAAATAAAATTTTATATTTTTAATATATTATAGAAGAGTTTTTAGTACAATGTGTTTTCAGTAAAAGTTTACGTGGTTATTTAATTTTTTACTAATTTTTTGCATATGTTTTAAGGGGTCACATGGATTTGAGACAATTTACAGGGGTTCATATGAAGTTTTTCCCAGATAAAAAAAAAATCTGAATCCCCCCACGTTCAGACGCGTATCCAACGCTATTGTGCAATAAAAGCCGACCTAACCGCGGTTAATACGCGACGTTAACCACGGTTAATCGAAATGTAAGTATTTAGTTACCGCCGCTACTGGACGGAAGAAGAGAAGACCCCCCCCCCTCTCTCTCTCTCATCAGCATCCGCATAAGAAAAAAAAGTGAAGACATTATTAGATAGAGAAAGCTGAGGTCCACCCCTAACAGATCCCTGTTTCTCTCACCTTTTCCTCATATTTTTCCTGCTGCAAAGGATTTGGGTTCTTCCGCATAGAAGCTTTGAAGGAGGAGGAGAGGTTTTCCATGGCTAAGTAGGGATTCCGTCTCTTAAAGGCGCGTACTTTCTCTTGTTTTCACCTTTTTTGATGATTGGGTGTCTTAAAAATCTGATCTTTTTGGGTTTTCTTGATGTGGGTCTTTCATGATTTCTTTGTTTTGGGTGTTTTTGATTGATGGGGGTATTGGGTATTTGTCTCTGAAGCTGCTCTGTTTTGGGATCTCTGCTGTTTGGAATTAAAGACGCGTTTATCTTTTTTTAATCCACGATTTTGAGATCTGGTTGTTCTTCTTCTGCTCGTCCTGTTCTTTCTGTTCTTTGATATTTACAAATTAATAAAAAAACCTTTTTTTTTACTTCTTAAGTCTCCTATTTCGTGTTTCCACATGTCGAGTATCGGATGAGAACTGATTCATGTTGGAATATTTTTATTTTTATTTTTATTTTTTTTTGGGGGGGGGGGGGGGGGGATTGGTCCTTTGTATTTGGTTCTGGTCGTAGCTTTTTAGAAAGTCTTCCAATCTTTCATTTTTTTCCCATTATTATTCCCTGTTTTGCTTACAAGATCTGTTTCTATGTTCCTCCGATTTTTTTTATTATTTGGATTAATTGAAAAGATCATTTTTTGTGACACCTTGTGATGTATGCTTGTTGATTGAGTGGTTGTTACATGTCTATTAATGGATCATTCGCTGCTTGTATGAATTCTATTTCTGTAAAAAAAAAAATCTCTCTTTATTTAAGGATTGGTTTTTCTTTGTTTCTATGTTTGTGTATTATTTGTTGTTTGATAAGCGTTTTAGCTGTCCCCTGATGTGTAGCTCTTATTTGTTAAGGTGTGTAACGTGTCTTTGTTAA
The DNA here is from genome assembly GCA_030737845.1 of Acorus calamus. Lineage (NCBI taxonomy): Eukaryota > Viridiplantae > Streptophyta > Magnoliopsida > Acorales > Acoraceae > Acorus > Acorus calamus. The sequence continues at coordinate 6,338,959 of CM060861.1, read as the reverse complement.
ACTGATGAGATTTTCTAAACTTGGAGCAGCCATTTGAGTTCTGTTTCATACTTGAAGTCCATGTTTGTCTAAAGTGGTTGTTCTTTTGGTTATGGAGGATGACTACTGTATATTCTTCTCTAATCTGTGCTTCTTAACATGTATAGTATCCCCTATTTTTTGGTATTCTATGCTGCTCACCTTGGTGGGTTATGAAATTTGTGTTCTTCTGTTTATTGATGAATGGATTGTGGTTTTTCACAATATCTTACAAAACATAGGGCATCCAAACCTTGGTATAATATATTACAGCTACAAAGACTAGGCTCTCTCACATGTTAGAACCAGTCTATTAGAGTTAAAATTACCATTTTTTCCATTCAAATTGGGGTTTCCACATGTGGGTGATAGTCTTAATTTATTAGTATAAATTCTTCAATGTTCCATTGCTTAGTGTATCTTTGGTAAATTCACTTATTCTGTCCATGGCCTTGTTTTTTATGCGTGTTGAGATTTTCTCAGATAAACATGAATGCTTGTTTGAGTTTATCTTCTTATGAAGATATTAGTTGTATTCGATTTGGGTTATGTATGATTCATGGCTCTATTAATGAATCATGGATTCTTCATATATGAAGATTAAGATTCAAGTCTCACTCACTATTATCAGATCATCTGTTCTATTTAGTACTGCTTCTGTTTCTGATTTGCTTTTCTCTGTACCTCTTCTGGCTTTTCAGTGTGCAAGAGTAATTCATTCTATACAAGTCCCTCTTCAAGAGGATCATAGTATTTCAAATGGGCGGCCTCATAATCGGTGACAACGGTCTCTCCGGCCACTTCGAGTTCGAGCCCCTCGCCCCTCACCAACCCGGCGTCATCTCTATGGACGCAGCTGACCAGATCGACCTGGCCGACGAGGCCAACAACGAGACAATGAACGACGATGCGGTGTCATCCGACGAGGAGGACGAGATCGATGTAGATGAGCTTGAGCGCCGCATGTGGAGGGACCGCCTCCGCCTCCGCCGCCTCAAGGAGCAGCAACAGAACAAGAACCGGGACCAGGTGGACTCGGCCAAGCAGAGGCAGTCGCAGGAGCAGGCGCGCCGCAAGAAGATGTCGCGCGCCCAGGATGGGATCCTTAAATACATGCTGAAGATGATGGAGGTGTGCAAGGCCCAGGGGTTCGTCTACGGGATCATCCCCGAGAAGGGCAAGCCTGTGAGCGGCGCCTCCGACAACCTCCGCGGGTGGTGGAAGGAGCGCGTCCGCTTCGACCGCAATGGCCCCGCTGCGATCGCCAAGTATTTGGCCGATTATGCGGGTCCTGGTGGGGTGGACGAAGAGGGAGGCGGTGCGATGGCATCTGCGCCTCACACACTGCAGGAGCTCCAGGACACGACGCTCGGGTCGCTGCTCTCCGCGCTGATGCAGCACTGTGACCCCCCACAGCGGAGGTTCCCGCTCGAGAAGGGGGTACCCCCGCCATGGTGGCCGACAGGGAGCGAGGACTGGTGGGCGCAGCTTGGGCTTCCGAAAGACCAGGGTGCGCCGCCATACAAGAAACCACACGACCTCAAGAAGGCGTGGAAGGTCAGCGTGCTCACCGCCGTGATTAAGCACATGTCACCCGATATCGCCAAGATTCGGAAGCTCGTCAGGCAATCGAAGTGTCTCCAGGACAAGATGACGGCAAAAGAGAGTGCGACGTGGTTAGCCGTCATTAACCAAGAGGAGACACTCGCGCGCAAGCTCAACCCGGGACTCTGCCCCCCTCAGACATCACTCAACGGGAGCTTCTCCTTCTACAGCAGCCCCACCAACGACTATGACGTGGAGGGCTTCGACGATGACCCGAACATCGAAGTCATGGACTACAAGCCTCCTCTGCCGCCCCACGAAGCGAGTCATTTCAAGTTGGGGTCGCCTCAGGCGGCTGTGAAGGAGGAGAGCAGCACAAGCAGCGATTTCATCCGTAAAAGGAAGGCGCCTTCGGCCCAGCCCGAGGTGATGCTGAACCAGAAAATCTTCACTTGTGAGCACGCGCAGTGCCCCTACAGCGATGCGAGGTTCGGATTCATCGATAAGTCTTTGAGGGACACCCACCAGTTCAGCTGCATGTATCGGAAGAACAACAGTGGGTACTCGCAGGGCTTCGGGGGGTTGAATTTCACGCAGATCAATGAGGACAAGCCCGCACCGATGTTTTCGGTGCCATCTTTCAATGCTCCCTTCTTGAAGCCCCCAATGAATGTAAACGTGAGCCACCCGAACATCTCCTCGCTTGGGATCCCCGCGGATGGCCAGAAGTCGATCTGTGATCTTATGTCGTTCTATGACAACAACATCTATCCGTGCAAGAGCGGCGGGAGCAATGGAAGCATGACCGTCTTGGACGATCACCCGAGAAACCAAGTGGGTGACGATGTATTCGGACAAGGTACTGGGAACGGGGCCTTCTTCGAGGAACACAACAACAATGCAGTGCAGCCCAACCTGTTCATTCGCGACGACATCCCATTCGAGCAGGTTTTCGAGGTGGGTTCGCAGAACGACTTTGGGACGCCTTTCAGCATGGCTTCCCTGGACTTCGAGGGTGCGACTCATCGGGGGCTGCCCCCGCCAGAGTCGATGCAGAAACCGGACGGTTCTATGTGGTTCCTCACTGACTGGAAGAACTAGGTGGGTCAGAGCGCATCGCCATCGATGGAACTTCGCGTTCGCTTAGTGTAATTTAGAAGGAAAAAAAGTACTTTTTTTCATTTTTGGGTAAAACTCTCTTTGGGTCGATAGTATAATCTGCTGATCTCTGGAGGGGAGTCTCTGAATATAGGGAGGTTGTTGTGGGGATACGTATGGTTTGCTCTGCTTCAATTCCCTGGTTTGCAGAACTCTTTGTTTTTTTTTCAAATTATGTTGGATTAAATCAAGTTATATGGTTCCATTATATAGTTTAATTTCTATCTATATCATGATTTGCTGGATGTTTTATGTATAGATGAATTCGGTTTGGATGGATTGTTGTGATTACATGTTTCAAAACAGTTTCTTTATATGCCTCTGGTGAAATGAATCTTTATGTCTTGAATCTTGATCTACCTAGATTATATTTTGTTCTTGAATCATAGGACTTGATTTTATTCACCAATGGTGAAGTCCGTCTGGAATTCCATCTATGTAGGTTCTGAATCAAAGTTGTCATTTTTTGGACATTTATTTCCATAACAACCACCGCCACCATGTTTTATACCAATAAAAATCTGAATCCAATAACTGTTGTACTGTTTGAATGATTTTATTAAAAATAAAAAGTTTTTTAAAGTAAATTATGCAGCATCTCTGGATGAATAACAATATAATTGGAAATCTAGTTGGGGAGCAGATGAAGATCCAATGATGGAAAACAAAACCATCCACTGCCACAGTTTTGAAAACCTTCAATTGTGTTTCATCACTGGTTTTTATTTTTTATATTTTTATGGTGCAGGTATCATTCACGGGGTTCCTACCCTTTGGAGGGAGGGGCCAACCAATGTTTCACTATCAAACTTGGTGAATAAAAGATATTTTTTTCATTTGAAAGGACTGGAAGAAAGTCATCTTCTTCTTCCTTCTATTTTTTGTTTTTCTTTTTTTCTCCACCACATAAAGGAGACATTGTTATCCATGGAGCCCCCACTTGTGGCCAGGGCAAATAGACCACACTTTTGATGGAGATTCGTGGTGGATGACAAGCCATAAACACCCACAACAATGGACTGAACAGCTCATCATAGTTCACATATAATAGGGTCCTCTATTGCAGGGTAAAACTATGCTTGTCCAATTTATTGCATGGTTTGTGTTATTTTTTTTTCACTTCTACTTACTGAAAACAAAAAAAATGGAGTTCTATGTGCAATAAATTCACATGATTTGGTTTAAGTCTACCTCAACATGAAAAATATCTGAGAAGAACAAAAAAATATCTGAGAAGGATAAAAAGAATATCTGAGAAGAATCAACTGAAGTAGTTAAGATTTAATCTTAATCAGGTGATCACACTAATATAACTCTAACATAGGCATAATCATCCGCATTGGACTTGATACATAATTCTAAGGATATACCGTTAAAAACCTTTAATGGTTGTATACATGTTACACTTGTACATGATTCTTGACAACGCGCATACACACATGCAAATATATATATGTGAAGGGTGATGTTATAAAGTTTTATTTTCAATTTTAATTTCAGTTCTATACGCATTGAGCTGTTGATAGAAAATCACCATAGCATATACTGACATTAACGCGATATATATTTTGATAAATTTTTTTATACATTTTTTATAAATGCATCAATGCAATTCATTGGAATATATGCATTTATTGGCTTTCTGTCGTTGGCTCCACTTCATGTTCCTTGTGTCGATCGGTTATGATGGCGGCGTGACCCCTCATGGAGGTCGTTGTGGTCAGCCTTGTGGGGAGGAGGAGGAGGAGGAGAAGGAAGAGGTGCTAGACATTATACTTGATGTCTGGATCATTTATGACATGGTGTTACCATTTTGTCCCCAACCTCAACCCACATTGCCTCTGGCTGGCTCTCAAGTTGATTGCATTGCACTTTCCATATAGTTAGGTGGTCAGTATATATCCAAGGATACATCCATTTGATAGTACACCTGAATTGTATAAGTATAATTTGCAAAGAAATATTCAAATTTGGATATTTTCAAATCCGGAGTCTAATCATACATGTCAATTTGGAGGTTAATTAGTTGGGTGCTCAATTACGGGTGCAACTTTGGTCAGTTAAACCAAATCCGAACCAATCCAAATCAAATTTTTTAAGGTTTGGATCAATAATTTTTGTTTGATTTGGGTATGGATTTAAAAATAAATAAATCTATCTATTTTTATTTGGGTTTTGTTTTACTTTAAAGAAAACTGAATTAGTTGAACTGAATTAAATTTAAACAAATAATTATTTGTAACCAATATTCATTTAGATAAATTTTTTTATATTAAAAACTATATTGTTGTTATATCATTAATATTCATATAAAATGATTATACTAATTTATATCATCAATCCAAGTCTTTTGATATTTATGTAAAATTGTAACCATACACTAAAAAAACTCTAATCAACCCAAATGAGGTAGGAAGAAATATATATATATATATATATATACACACACATATATGTTTATCTTTGACGGTTTAGTTCGATTTAATTTAGGTTAACTAAATAAGGTTCGGTTCAGTTTGGTTCTTCGGTTGAGTTCAATTTTTGGGTTATATATTATGATATTTATTTCAATATGGGTTTGTAAAAAATCAAATCTAACCGATGGAATTGCACCCTTATCTAAGATACCTAAGGTAATATATTAAGAATGGAAGATTGTGCTTATTTGTGCAGTGGATTTCAGAATTACTCACATTTTTTTATAGAGAAAATGTGATGATTATTTAAATTTTAAGGATTATAATATTTAATACAAAATAATTGATATTAAATTATGTGTAATACAAATATATATAATTTAATAATGTACATAGGATTTAAATATTTTTTTGAAATGGATATCTTTAGATTTGTAAATACTTTTAAATCTAATATTAATAATTTCTTATTTTTCAAATATATGTAGTATTTGTTTTAGATAAATATCTTCTATAAAATTATGTAGCAACCTCAACCTTATTTCTTTTTTATTGTTAAAACAAAATTAGTAGGAGTTCAACTTTCTATATATTTTAAATTGTTAATCACTTTATAAAAAAATAAATTCAACTAATTTCTCTTTTGAACAGTCTAATTATAGTGTTGTGTCCATGCTCTTAAAAGCTTAATCTTTGCTTTTATTTCCTTCTTTGGACATTCATCTAAATATTGACAGCACCACGTGCTAAACAGTTTTAAAAAAACAAAAGTAACCCTTAGACCATGTTAGGTTATGCTTTAAATAAACAATTAATATGTTGCAGGGCATCTGAATGAATCCATATTATATTTGGCTACTTGATTAAACAACTTGATCAAATCAACATCACCCAATTTGTGCTTCTTGTGGGGACTAAGATCTTGAAAAGATTCTTCAAAGGATAGCCTTTGAGAAAAAGAAAGAGCTTCCAAACACTAAGTACTGTACATGATATGGACTTCTCTCAGTGGTGTGGGGGGACCTCCTCACAATCATCATAAAAAAATAAATAATCAAAAGTGTTTTTACATAACAAAAAACAACATCGTAAAAGGTTGGGGGGGGGGGGGGGGGGGGGGACCTTATAATACAAGGCCTTTGCCATGGCTTATCCATTCCCCACATCACTCTCTTATTTGCCTTGACAATTAGCTGTTTTTTTAGGGGGTTTGGTTTGGTGTTTTGTGTGTGCCCCTGGTTTCTTTTTCTGTTTTTTTTCCCCTTCTATGGGCAAACAACACAGTAACACGCTAGTCTCACCAAGTGAGACCTTGATATACAAAAGTTTATCATTTGATGGTTCTGTTTAAGACCAACTTGAAATCATCCCCAGCTTGATGTACAAAAGTTTCATTTGATTTGATTCGGTTTAACAAGACCAACTTCGAATCAAACTGAACATAATTACATTTTTTAAATTGAAAATAAAATATTTTTAGTTTTCTTGATCCGAGAATAAAATCTAATTCGGTCAGTTCAACTTTTATTCATTGAACGTTGTTTCACACATTCATGTGCAGTCTCATTTTACGGACATATTCATTAGATGTAATTGTTGCTTCTTTTCTATAGGAATATATACAATTAATTAAAATATGTTCGAAACATACTCCTTCTAGAAAAAAAAACTAGAAAAATGTGAGAACTAGTGATGCCGGATAGATTTTAATTATCGATGGGATCATCAAAGATGTTCACCAAATAAATTATAAAAATATCACCTAGTGGGGAAATCAAGGGCAACGATCTTGGAATTGCACCAAATTTTACATTGAAATATATATCATGGAAATCTTCCAAAATAGTTGTTACACCACTAAAAATGCTTAGTTTCAAAAATTTCTTTTATTCAGGTCTCTAAATTAGCGATTTTACAATTTTAAATAATTTTAGATTTGTGATTTCTGTCTCCAAATAAATCAGATCCCTATTAATTTTTATGATCATATAGGATCACATAAATCAGTATTCTTTTTAATTTTTATTGTAGACTTCGACTTCCTGATGTCACTCGATCTAATGTCATAGAAAAGACATAACAAACTAACAATTATTGTAGTATTGCTCGCCTAGATGACACATTCATGATGATGAGTAAAAACATAACAAAACAAAACTAGCTAGCTTGTAATATATTTCAAACATAGATTCATTACAGGCAGTTAAATTTGATATATATATATATATATATATATATACGACCGCGATGAGGTGCGGCGGCCGCAAAACATCCAAACTCGCACCCGACCGCTAGACCCTTGGTCGACGCCGCACGATGCGGCCGCCGCACCTATCGGTGCTCATACGACCGCATGAGACCGTGCGGCAGCCGTCCGATCGCGGGTCCATCGCATCCAACGGTCGACGTGAATACCGTCCGAATCATTCGTATATATATATATATATATATATATGAAAGTGGAAACAAAAAACTGAATCCAAAAATGGATTTGGTTTGAACCGGATTCAATCATTTCATAGATGTGGATTCATGTGGTGTGTGGGTTGTGTTGTTTTAGTGAAGGACATGATGCCACAAAATTAAGTGTCACTGTTGATGTGGTGATGATGATGCTGAGAGAGCGCGTAACAACTGTCTGGTAAATAAACTAGAGGAATAAGAGGATCCCTTGTTTGTGTTACATTCCATCAGTATTTATCAGTTCTTAATGAAAATATAACAAGCATGAAAATCACCTTTAATCTCACATGACAAGCATATGAGTGGATATTTGTAAACCCGTCTAGCAGATTGACAAATACTGATGAAATTCAATGCTGATTGAATCATGTCGAGTAATTAAGGGCATGTATAAGAGGTGACATCAACTTATTTGTCCCTAGTAGTTTTACCGGGATAGACAACAATTCATATTGAATAAACAAATTTTTGTTGTTTAGTTTATCTTGGATAAAATGATAATAAGTGGTGGGTAAGGGATGAATAAAAGTTTATAATTTTTTAAATGACAATTATATCATTGAATAAGTGTGAGAGATGTGTGACTAATATGAAAGATGTGACGGTTTTTGAAACGTGTATGTGAGATTGTTTAATCATATAATTTTTTTAAAAATGATATAGGATTATTTTTATCCATTGACATAGATAAACCCTGATAAGTAATTCTAGTTTTTCCTTACGGAGATATGTTTTATTATGGGTATACATTTATCCAAGCATAAGTGAGTATAAACAAGGATAATGTGATTTTGTGTTTGGTTGTGTTTTGAATTATGCTCGTTGATAAATGTAAGAATAAATGTTTTGTTGTTTGAGTAAAATGTGAATAAAGTATGAATAAAGATTTATAAAAGGTAAAAAAATAATGATAGTTGATTTGACAGTGGGTCCACATATTCTTTAGGTGGAACAACCCAGGATAACTTTAATTCCAGGGGTTGATTGTAATCTATATACCACTTTATTAGGTTTATTCTGGCATACTTTATCAGTGGTTATTCAGGATAAACAAACACTTGAAAATTCTTATCTAGAATTATCTGGGGTCTTATACCAGAAACAAACAAGGACTGGAGTAGTTATCATATGTTATCCTAACTTATCCAAATTTAACTAACAAAATTTATCCGATGAAAACAAACAAACAATGAAGAAAAAATATTTTTCAGTATTCATATCTGTTCTCTATTAATTCTCCACTACAAACTGGGGGTAAGAAACTGAAAACTGAAAGATGTATCTTTCCATTCTATCACTTATTGGGGACAAAGGGACCCCCTGTCGGATGGATTTGAAAATGGGTTCTTTTTTTTTGTTATCTCCTCTCATTCATTAATTTGGTTGGCCTTGAAAAAGATTTATACCTGCATATCTAAATATCATAAAGGTTGGGAAACGACAGCTATACCCACGGTTTTAAACCTATTCAAAGCCTTTTTAAAAATACAATAAAAATTATTATATAAATAAATAAATTCCATTACAATAATAAACATGTTTACATGTTATTTCAAGTCTAGAATGGTTGGACTATTTTTATTAATAAAAGACGTGACAGATCTACCCGTATCATTTTTCCAAAAAAAAAGGTCCAACATGGTTGGAGAGTTTGTTCAGCGGAATTCGAAGAAAATAGTTATACAAGCATTCTATTTTTTGTTTTTTTAGAAAACATTCTTTGTGCTTTGATTTTTTAGATGGATATATTTTTATGAACGGTATATACCCGATTTTGTGAAAACAAAAAAATTGTTTGCTTCATAAATTCATTAAATACCTCGTTAAAAGAAATGAGACTGTATATGAAACTATGCCTTACTTTATATCTCATGTAAAGAGAAATGTTTAGTTTGCAATTTTATGACATCCATCCAATTTTGAGGCTTGGGTTTGCAGTTTTATGGGAGCGAGCCATCAAAATTTTACCAAATTAGTGAAGTTGATTATGTCCATTAGTCATGATGAAGCCATAATTGTCTAACTAGTTCGACTTGGGCTAAGAATCTGTTTGGATTTGCGTTTGTATGAATTTTACGGTTGAACTGCCAAAATGTAAATCCAAACAATTTTTTTCAATTTAGTTTGAGAACAATATTTCTTAAAAGCGTGTGGGATTTCAAAACCTCTCTCCCCACCACACTTTCAAATGGGGCTTAAAATAGAGAAAAATTTGCTACCGTGGCCCTTTAAACATGATGGGCCACTCGGCCCATTCTGATCCTTGAGTCATGAGTCTCACAACAGGGAGTTGAGATTTCTAGTGTCAAATACACAAGCAACTGTGGCAACCAATAAAAAGTTGCCACATAGTAAAAATCAACGAAAAGAATTGCCAATATATGTTTTCATTGAATATATAAAAAAATATAACATGAACAAAATTCCACACTGACAACATTTCCAGAAGAGGAAGTAGTTCACAATGTCATAACAATTTCTAAAGTTTCCAGGAAAACATCAAAAAGAAAAATGAAAGAAAAAAATTTATGTTAATCATTCTCAGTTGCATGTCCATTTATGCAACAACTTCCAGTGCAGTCCGAGAAGGAAAAAAATGGTTGTCAGCACTATATTGGTCCCTGGATTTTCATGGAGCCACTGCAGAATACAGGAAGAATGATGTATTATTAGTGAATTATTTTCCAGATCATCAAAAGATAGCAAGATTAGTTAATAAAATGTTGCACATATAGATACACTTACACATGATACATTAGTAGAATGTTTGGTTAAATCAGGGATTATCTCTTCAATAAATGCTTCTATGGTATTGATCTGAGTACCTGAAACAAAGGTAAACAAATAACAGCCAAACAAAAATTTAACATTTGATTCCAATTCCCCATATTAGATACAGCTAAAGAAGACATGTATATTTAGTATATACTCACATGGTTTCAATTGGATAATAGCTAGTGCTTGGAGGTAGGAGCTCTTCCACTCCAACTTTCATGCTTGGTGTAGACATCCCCTTCTTTAATCGTCCATCAAACACTCCAACCTCCACCATAAAGACAGCACAGACTGGACGGTGATCGGAGAATCTCGATTCTCCACGGATGTAAGACAATTGTGTTATTCCATCCCCATGCCATAATATGCGGTCACACCTGATACATTAATAAACTAATTCCAATTAGTTCTCTACCACCATTCCGGCCATTAAATGAGGATATATAGAGATCAAATGAGGTTGAGGTGGATGGAAATTTTGTTATAAGATCTCTATTATATACAATAAGGTAGTCTAATATGGAGGAGGAAGGGAGTCAAAGGATGAGTTAAAACACCATGGTCTTCAGCCATTCAATTTACTATTGGAAATGTTAAGTATGAACAGCAAGAATGCCAAATTAAAGACTTCATGAGTCATAGTGTTGATGCTAATATAAAATGTGTAAATAGAGTTAGCACAGTTTTTTTGTTGTTGCATTTGACAAATTTTTGGTTCTCATATTAATTTTAGACTTCAAACCACTGTGGATATATTTTGGTGGTCTCCATTAAAAAGTTATCTTTCCTTGAACAATAAAAAGAGAACATATTCAATCAGATTTTTTTTGTTTTTTTGGCATACCATGCTGGTGTTCTTCTTTTCTTCTTTGATGTTACAGTCTCTCCAGAATATGAATCTGAGTTGTTAGAGTACTTGTATGTTGGAGCAAAATAGATCTTCCCCTCCTTCCATCCCTTAAAAACTCGCCCTGCTTCTCTTTCTATCTTAAGCTTCACCGAAACAAAACAAAACCAGAAGAAAAAAAAAACGAACTGTGAGCATTTTTTATTCAAGACATTTTTTGCAACTGTGCAAAAAAATAATGATCGTCGCGAAGCAGGTGTGTGTATTGTGAAAGAATACATTCCAAAGAATATGATGATCATTGTTTAATCTAAGGTTGTACTTGGATTATAAACCAACCAAATTCAACTTCACAAAAATGCAAAATTTATAAGATATGTATATATTCAACTAATAATTGGATACAAGTGAACTGAGATTAAAAGAACAATTCAGAGGAGTTAGGTCACCTGATCCTTCTCAAGAAGGGCGTCCCAGTCATCGTTCTCCAAAAGCTTTCGGGTCTCCAAGTAGCTTAGTGCAATCCGGTAATTGAGATCTCCCAGCCATATGATGCGGCTGATGACATTCATAAAAAAAAAGCATGAGACAAAAAGAGAAAAAAGGACTACTTATACAGAAACTTTGGAACAACACATAATATGGATTTAGCTACATGTTTGATTAGATAAAAGAGAAATGCTCACTCATGTCCAAGAATTTTCTCAGGGATTCTCCGATTGGGGGTCTTGCAAATCTTTGGGAATTGGGTGTTCTTTAATATTTCTATAACATCAGAATTTCTCCTCAGTTCATCTCCTTCCTTTTCACCTGATGCCAAGTGACTGCAGACAAAACAAAAGCTTGTCTGATACAATGACATGCTCACAGAGATGCACCCCTGCAACCAGAAGATCATTTCCATTTATTAACATAAAAAAAAAACTGCCATCAATGTTTCAAGTTTGCAACCTGAATAATTGTTTCTTTTGAGTTAAGCTAAAACCAAAGTTACGCATATTAACTATTTTCCCATAGTTTGGATTAAATGTCACCTTTGCAGTAGTACAAGTGTGGAAGGCACAAAAAGCAATTGTTGGATTGAGTTATGTTAGATTTTCTTCACCTTATTTCCAAGACAACCCATTATCCCACGTCCTACGCATGAAATCCTGAGATGACCGATGTGCTGGACAAGCTCTCGCCTTACCCAAATGGTGACAAAGATCCCCACCATCTGCTTGCTCGCTACAAGGCTATACCTCTTCTCATTACTTGTGGAGTTGACAGATGTATCTGCATCCACAAAAGCACTGCTTGGTTCCTCCTCCTCCCCTTCCTCTTCTGTCGAAGAGTCCTCTTCACTGATGTAACCACGTGGACACCTAAAACAGGAATCCCTGGAATTCTTCCTCTCCAGATCCAACGGGCAATTGCATGTTTTGAGACGCCTTCCCTTTTCGGTCCTGAAATTCTTGCTGATTGCTTTAAGGGAGGGCTTCGCAAAGAAGCGTGAACCACCGGAGGACCTCAAGCTCCTGGACATTGATGGTGACTTTGTGCTGGATGCTTGGGAAGAAAAGGACGTACCATAAGATGGGGTGCTTGGGCAGCTGACAGTTTCATCAAGCGCTTTCTTGTTCAAGGATTGATTGATTAAAGTCAGCCATTTTGCAGCAGGTTCATTGTCTTCTATAACAAGTACGTTTCCCGCATTCAAAGGGACTATTTCTTGGAAACTGTTAGACCAATAAACAAAAGAAAATTTTGATTTAGCTATGATTGTTATAGATGCTTAAGGGTGATGAAGTAGAATATTAAGCTAATGTGATTTATCTGAATTACTGTTTCCTGATAACTACAAATACTAGGTACTGAAACACAATAGCCAAAAATCAAAACAAGACTGAACAGTGGAATTATCAAGATGACAGGCTCATCTATATCAAAACACAACCTTGAGGGTATAAAAAGATTGGTTCATTACCCCAAAACATAGATATCAGATGGCTCATCCACTCTGAGAAAATCATCAAGATTTAGCCCCCTGTGGGGAGAGTTTCCTCCCACATTCCATGTTGCCACAAATGTCCTACATGACAGTGCAAAGATTAAAAAAATAAAAAGACACTAGACTACAAGCTATGTGAGACGGAGACAACCACCAAACAAGCATACCTGAATGGCTGAGTATCCAATAAGTTTGGCATGGGAGATTCAAAGCTGCTTAATCTCAGATTCGCAAGCCTTGAAACAGAGGGCGCCTCTGTTATGAAAGTATAGAAATTCATTAACAAACACAGGATAATAATAAATTATTAACTGAAGACTAACGAAGATAATTCAAGACAATATCAATTCCGTCTCACCTGAAAAACTATTCCTGAAAACGGGAGAGGGAGTAGCAGAGAAAGCTTGCTCGCTCTCAAATTCAACAGTTAGTTCTGTTTATTTCATTTTTTTCAAAAGAATGTATAGTTAGAGATTCAGAAGAGGTGAGAATGAAATAAGAAGACACAGAACAGGTCCCACAAGCTAGCCCAATAACATTCTCTCCTCTTTCTTTTTTTTCTTTTCTTGTTTGTCCTGCACTATATGCCAAGCTTGCATCCTAAGTTATGGTCAGAAAAGGCAACTAAACCTCCCCAAAAGTTGAGATAGAATCTCTTTTATCCTCCTATTACATGTGATTTTGTTTTTTGACTCTAGTATTGCCTGTACTTTTTTTTCTCTCCAAAAGACATGGACTGTAAAAAAAATTCCCTTTTCACAAAGGGGAGACAGGTGAAATCAATATTATTTCCTGACAAACAGTCAGGTGTGATTTCATGCGGGGTAGGAAAAATAAACATGCTTTGTTTTGTATTGCTAACTTTTCTTGAACAGGACTTTTGATTTTGTATCCACTATTATTCATTTCCCACCACAAAACGATTAGCCGTACCGTTTAAGCTTACAAAGAATCAATACTACATACACAAATGGTTGTCTATTTCAATCAAAAGATGAGAAAATAATAGGAGGTGGTGGTGGTGATAACTACCAGGGGAGTTGATTGAATCTTTATTTTCTTCCCTTCCCTTCTTTTCTGGTCTCCGAAATACTCTGGGTATAAAGGACTGTAATCAAACACCAAAAGATTGCATGAATAATTCGATTCTTTTCAAAGCAGGGAACAGAGAGAACAATTTGGATTAATCAGACCAATTACCTTCTTCCTGTCATTCCTCCAGGTCATCTCTACTATCTGTGTTTCTCAAACACAGACTGAACAAAGAGGACCTTGATAAAAATCCCATGTAGAACAAAATCACTGTTGATAAAAAAGATCAAAAACAAAATGATGGGTTATCACCAAAAGCCAATTAATTATTGAAAAAGCATTACTTCATCAAAGATAATCAGTGAAACATAAACAAACATGCCTTGTTTCATTCACTACCACCTCTCTAGGTGGTACCAACTTCACCAAAAAAAATTCTACAAAACCAGCAACACATGCATAATATTTATCGATAACAACCATGACCCATTTCACTATTAAAACCATACAAACAAATAAAACAAAATAACCAAAACAGGACCACCACACCAGTTAGAAGACCACCTGAATATTCTTTATGTTCTACAACTCAAAAACCGAAATATAAGAAGAAACAGACATCGGAGTTCTCAAATGAGGGATTGTTGTAGCTTGGGTTAAGGGAACAAATTCACGTGGAAGCTCTCGGTTTGCCCAATGACGTGGTCAAAGCTCCCCTCTTTTTGGACTCTTGTGTTTGAAGAATTGATTTTTATATCTAAAACAAAACGATTTGTCGGCCTCTCCTCCTCCTCCTCCAAATGGGTCTTTGTGTTTCTCTCTGTCTCGTGAAGTGGGGAGGTTTGTTTTGGGTTTGGGAGGGGGGGCTCTCTAGATTTTCTGTAAAGAAAGAATGGTTTTTCAATGTGACCCACGAGTCTTCTCGATCAGAGGATCCACACAAACGGGTTTCC
This sequence comes from Acorus calamus, assembly GCA_030737845.1. Lineage (NCBI taxonomy): Eukaryota > Viridiplantae > Streptophyta > Magnoliopsida > Acorales > Acoraceae > Acorus > Acorus calamus. Next base: position 6,323,761 of record CM060861.1, on the reverse strand, counting down.
CCAGATTTATGGAGAGAGAGATACATATTGTGGTCCTTGCGTTGTAGGGAGAGATAGATAGAGAGAGGGACAGAGGACTTTTTCTACAAAGAAGATTCAAACAGTGGCATGTATTGAAGAGCAGTGGATGGAAAATCAAGACTCAAGAGACACCCCACACAGGCCAACTCATATAGTTTCAGTTCCACAGATTGAGATTCACACGTTTGTTGGGGTACAACTGTCATTTGATGATTTGACTTCATCAAAGGTTTTTTAGGGTAGTTGGTGGGTGTGTGAAGTGCGGTTTTGGCTGATTTTAATTTGATAGACAATTATATAATTTAATTTTTTCCTCGTGTTAGGATTGCAAAAGTGATTTTGAGCTCGAGTCAAATTAAAAGACAAAACAAAAGCCAAATTTTTTCCGCGTTAGGCTTGATGAGGGACGGGAGTCAAATTAAAAGAAAAAAACAAAAGTAAAAAAGCCACGAAAACCCAAATGACTAGGTAGAGTAGGCATCTATCTGATCCTGTGACCACAGTCTAAAAGCTCCTATATCAAAACAAATCTATTTGCCTGAAAACTAAACCCCCCCGCTCCCACACAGAACTTTCCCAAGTCAATAATAAGTCTATTGGCCATCCCCTAAATTATTCTTTCTATTGATAGGATACAGTAACATTCCAAGTTGCAAAGGTTTTCGTGCAGAGATTGGATTGCTATCCCTGTAAATCCTTGAATAACACAATTTGTACTAATTAAAAAATGGATCCTCAATAATCTACTTTTTTAATAGGGACTTCTGAGAACATTGAATTCTTTCAAGCATAACAAATTAAACAGTTGTCAATTTGTCATGCATAGTTTGTTTGAGAATAATTTATTCTTATTCACTTGTCGTAATGAAAAAAATTGTTGGTTAGCTCAACTAGTGCCTTGTTTGGCCCAAAAGGGAGCCATATCAGTCTGATAACATAGAAAATTATAATATACTCTGCTTATGACAAAAAAAAAATCTTCGAATTCATCAAAACATTAAAATAGATTAAACTCATTATTGTTATGGCTCATATTCATGAATGTAATCAAAACAATTGACTCAAACAGCGCGGACTACATAAATGAACTGTATACAGTGAATCATTTCTCGACAAATTCGTACATGTCACTTCCACACATAGATAAAATTATTTTATTTATGATATAAATAACTATTCTAATTATTCTCCTTTGTAATAAATTTTGTTATTATTTAAATAATCATAAATATATATTATAAATAAACATAAGGTGAAAAACGTGATTTGACATATGTATTCCATTATTTATAAAAGACAATGACATATGGACCTATAGAATAGATTGGTAAAACATCGCATTTTCAAGGGAGACTGAAATATCGATACCGATTTATTCTCAGATATTCTTATATAAATATATTCATTTATTCCTTATAAATAAATATATTTTTAAATTTATTCACTCCTTATTTGGCTACCCAAATAGAATGTGAGGGAATGTGAAATATATTTTTGAATATAATATATTTTTTGGTGTCTTCAAAATATTAGTTGGAATAATATAACCTCGACTTGAATAAAATTAAAAAAACGCGGATAGAGATATTTAGAATACTTGTTTGGGTCAGAAGATGGACTGACTTCTAAATTAAACAAAAGAGAATTGAAAAGCTGACTTCACATCCACGAATCCGTGTTTTCCTCACCCAAAAAGCTTCCCCCTTTTTAATATTTTTATTTTATTCATTTTTTTTAAATAATAAAAAGTCCAATGTTCTTCCTCTGTAATACTGTTTATTATTAAAAAAAAAAAAAAAAACTCACACGTGTCCATTGAGGTCCACCGTACGGCGTACCATGAAATCAACGTACGAGATTCGAAACGAATGAAATGCCCGTAACAGTTACAATACTCTTCCGATTCGAAACTTAAAAAAAAAAAAAAAACACGAAACGATGAACAATGAACACAATCGACTGACCTAATGTGCGGTCCGATTGACGCGGTCGGAGAATCTGAGCCGTCCAATGTCGGATTCCGGCGGTGGAGATCGCTTGATCGGCGATGACTGGATAAATAGGAGAGGAGATTTGGAGGAGCGATTTTTCGCTTTTTTTTGGGGGGGGGGGTCTGAAATTATGAATTGGTATGGTTTTGAGACGGAGAGAGGGCTTTTTGATTCATAAACCTTTCTGTTTTTGGAGATGGACGGAATGACTAAATACCCCTCAAATTTTTATACCAATAATTATTATAGGAATGCCTTTTTAAAAGCGTCCTCGTCCATTGACAATTTTTTCTAATTAATTTGTTAACGAGGACCCACCAAAATAAAACATGTCCTCTTATCACATATTGATAGTGATGTGATTAAGTTTTTTTTGGTTACATATAATTTATTTTTCATAAAGGTACAATTAGGAAGATTGGAGGTGATACTCATGATAAATGTCTAATTTAATTTTTATTCTAAACTACTTCCATAAAGATCGAATTTATTTGTTATGTAATTGTGCTGTTTAAATTATTTAAAATGATTTTATCTAGTTCTATATTAAATCACAATGAAGCATGACCCAACTTATTATTTACACAACGTGAAACATGTGAAGTGATGTATTGTTAAATTTATTTTAATTTTTTTTTATAAAAAAAAACAGTTTGAATTTTTTAAAAGGATTTTGATTTTAATAATGTCCATGCTAAAAGTAACTATATATGCAACACATGTTTTTATTATGGGTAAAATGCATTTGTACATGGAGAATCATCTTCTGAAGTTCAAAAACTTGCACTTACACCCCTTACTGTTAAATTTTTCATTAAAATTTGATAAAAGTATTTAAAATTTACTATTTTACCTTTTAATTAATTTTTAAATACTAAAAAAAGAGTCTATTGATTAAATTTGGATATGCTTTGTAAATATTAATTAATACAATAATCAACTCTTCAATACATTTGGTTATTTGGATGAATTTATTGTAAGAATTAACTTACACAACAATTAATTAAAATATAAAAACACAATAATAATTTAATTAAAAAGCATAAAATCATACTTTCATTCTATTTTAACGAAAAATCTAACGGTGGGTGTAAGTAAATGTTTTAAAACTTCAGGGGTGATTCTACAGGTTTCATAGACTTTAGGGGGTCCAAACATAATTTACCCTTTTATTTTATTTTTTATTGTTTTTTGGTAGATAGCTAATTTACCCTTTTATTAATTATTTTCAATCTTAAATTAAATTTGGGCTAAAGTGTGAAATAATATGATTGCCCACACACAAAAAAAAGGAGTAGGTGACGTGGCAGGGTGTAACCGATTATTGGGGCGGGAATCGCTGGGAGATGGGGATGGACAAGGTATGGGCCCACCGACGTTGATTGCATTTAATAAAATGGGCCTCATTTTTATGGATTCCATGTTTTTTTCCTTCCCGATCCAAAACCGCTCTTTTCATCTTTAATTAAACGTTTGTTTTTTAAAATAAAAAAATGGTTGGTCCCATAAATTGATGAATGTGTATTGTCATACACTTTGTACCTGCCGACATTATTGAACCATTTGAATCTTTAATGCAATTATTATTATTGACTCATAAGACTACGGTTATACCATATATCTATGAATCTTTTGACTAATGCTACTTATATATATGTTTTGATTTTCAAGATGTTTTTTTTACTAAAAATTCATTTATAAAACTTGATGATCTTTTTTTCTGAGAAATACAAAAATCCATATTTTTTAAACCACTGTTAAAGTAGAAAATTCGTATGGATAAGCATTGGATTACTAGGGTTTAAGAATATTCCCAGATTTTGTTTGGAAAATTCTATACATTGTTCGGATAAAAGATGTAAAATAATGTGAAATATGGGTTAATAAGATTAAATTAAAATTTTATTTATAAAGAATAAACAAATTTAACTATGTTAGAATATATGAGAATAAACTAATATTTGTATGTTAGAATACCTTTAAAATTATGTTATTCTACTCAATCTACCACATATATAGGTCTAAGGGGATCCAAAGTGTTTATTGGTATATAGGTTTAATTTAGAAAACTATAATAAATCAAGGTTTTTATAACCAAAAGGTGTATAATGTCACATAATGTAATAGGTGTTAATTTGTTTTTTAATATTTTTTTAACAATTTTGGCATAGAATTCAATGTTATAATTATGTTTAAGGGATGATAAGCATTGACCCGTTGAACACAACCTAAACACGTTGACTACTTAAAAAAGTTGGTCATAAAACATTCATATCTATTATGCTCAGCCAATGATTAATTTGAACATTATCATTAATGCTGACAATTTGAATCCGCTTGTCTGAGGCAGAAAAACAGACCCATGTTTAAGATTAACATAATTTGAATGCTGACAATTTGAATCCACTAACATAATTGGATTAATGGTTTTCCCACCAACTTGATTAGCTTAAGTCAAAAAGCTTATCCAGAAGGTTTAGACTTTCAAATGTATACAAAAAGTTTGGGGGGGCAAGGCTTGATCTGTGACTTGTATTAATCATAACATAATAGTGGATCTGGTATAGATCATCCTAGTTATTAGAGTCAACAAACTTGTTTAACAATGTTCAGGGGCTAGTTTGACAAGGGATTAGTGTTTTGAAGATACATTGTCCTAATTTTAGGGGATAAAAATTTCATTAATTTTATTCATATTTACATTTGACAGAATTGGGATAAAAAGTGGGGATAATCATATCCCACCTTTTGGTCTGGTTTGATAAAGAGATAAATATTTAGGATAAATTAGTCTAATTCAAGAGGATTAAAAAATCATTATTTTATCAAAATTTACATTTGATAATATTTTTTATTATCCTTATTTTTTTTTGTTCTTATCATGAATCTTATATTTGGATCACATTATCTAAAATATGAAAAAACTTAAAAAAAATAAAAATACCAAATTTATCTTACTATTAATTGGCTATTAATATAATTGGTTTCAAGGGGTTTCTTTTTGTTTTGGTTTTTGTTTTTTTTATGGGGAATGACATTAATAAAAATTGTTCTTGTTTTACAAAATATGATTAAAACATGGGGATAAAATTTGTTCCACCTTTTGTCGAGAACAAAATATCCTCATTCTTTCTCAAAATGTGGACAATTGTACATATTTTATCATTTTTTCTCTTTATGTTATATAGATAGCATGTAATTTAATCCAATTATTTCTTTATCCCAACTTCTTATCCTCATGTCAAACTAGGCCTAATTTGATAAATAGATAAATATTTATAATAAGTTAACTTAATTTATGGATATAAAAAATCAATATTTTTATTTAGATTTATATTTGGTAATGCATTTTGTTATCCCTAATTTTTTGTGTTCTTAACCTTAACTTTATGTTTGATTAAATGATATAAAATATGAGATAACTTTAAAAAATATCAAGTCTACCATTTCTATTATTGGGACATTAATAGTGCTGGTTTTGGATTCATGAGGTTTTTAGTTTTTGTTTTTTTTGGAAGGGCAGTCCATTTTGTCTTTCTTTTGCAAAATATGGTTAAAAAATAGGGATAAAGTTTATTCCACCTTTTGTATAGAACAAAATATCCCAACTTTCTCTCTTAAAATACGGACAATTGTCTATGTTTTTTTTTTTCTTATACTATATAAGATAACATGTGATGTAACTCAATTATTTTCTTATCATAACTCAGTATCTCAATGTCAAACTAGACCTTAGATGGAATAAAATATTTTTATTTTCATTTCACAATTGGGACAACTGTCTGCAGTTTATCTTTATTATTTTTTATATCAAACGGGGATAAACTGTCCTTCCACTCACTTATCCTCATAATTACTCTTTATCCCATCATTTATTCCCTTGTCAGCCAGTCTTAGGGGTTTTGTTGTACAGTACAAGCAGTATTCAACAAAATAAGATTCTAGGAAGACAAAGTGCCGTATAGATGATATCAAACTATTTTTTATTGAAAGTTTTCTCACTTTAATTAAAAAAAAAGTAAAAACTATTGGATTTTATCTATAACAACTATATTTTAAAATAATGATTTATTAAAGATTTGATCTTATCATCTTTATTTTCTAAAACTTATATATTTAGTCACGTATACTGGCAAACACATAATATCATCAATGCATAAGATTTATGGTTAACTTTGTATATTTATGTTTTATTTCAATTAATATCAAAATTCCTCATTAAATTGGGCAGAATCTGAATTGTGACCATGACAATTACTTCATTTCCACTGTAGAATGAAAATTTGGGCAGAATATTTATTTCTATTGAACGCCTATTTGATTCACGGATACCTTCTTCAGTGATATTTTTTTATATTTTGATAAGCTTTTTATTATTTGTGTTTGTCTTGATAAAAGAAAGTTATAGCTTTGGAATGATAAATGAATGCTTCGATCATTGAAAAAAATGTTTTGGAATAATAAATAAAATAAATTACATCTGCCTCCCCAACCGCAGTCACAACAGTTTATTCTAACTTATTAAATATAATTTCGAGGATGTGAGACATGTGTCAATGATATATGCAAGATTAGGGGATAATTTTTCGCAAAGGCGGAAGCAGTTACCTTCTGCCTCCTTCGTTAGAAGCTTTTTCTAATAGGGAGGATGACAACGCGAGTTATCCTTTTTTTTCTATTTTATCTCATTTCAGAGTCTGTAATTTGAATTTAGATTACCTTTGTTTGAAAAACAAAATGTATTAAATACAATTATTACATTTTATCCACACAATTTTTTTATTATTATTTAGTTCAACCAGTTCTTTCCTTATTTGAGAAGGTATAACCGTATATAAACACGAATTAATGATTTTTGGAGGGTGTAACTGTAAAAACATCTATAGATGCTCGGGTTCATCAGAGCCGTTTATTTTTAAATTGCGTAATTTTGGCGCCTTTTCTTTCCCGCAACGTCTCTCTCTCTCTCTCTCTACTCTGCTCGCTCTATGCAGTGTTTTCACTGAATCAAATACATCAAAATCATGCCTTTCAAAACCAATCGTCACAATCTCCGTAGATTCTTCACTTCAACAGCACCTCCGCAACCAGACCCAAAACACTCTTTCGAAGATCGGGTCACAAATCTGATCCAAAAGTGCCCCAACATGAGAACCCTCCGCCAAATCCACGCGCACGTCCTCAAACACCTCTCTTTCTTCCCCACTTCAAAGTATTTTTCCCTCAACAAGCTCATCGGCTTCTCCGCTCTATCGCCCTCCGGCGATATCCGTTACGCCCGTCGCGTTTTCGCTCAAATGCCGAACCCAAACGTGTTCTCTTGGAATTCTATGATTAGGGGTTGTTCGCTGATCAAGAACCCATCTAAAGAACCCATCGATATTTATAAATCGATGGTCGGGCATGGTTTTGCGAATCCTAATAGCTTCACCCTCGCATTCGTGCTCAAGGCGTGCTCGGTCGTGGAGGCCCTCTGTGAAGGGCGGCAGGTGCATGCGCATGTTTGCAAGTATGGGTTTGGTTCGAGTGAGTTCGTTCAAACCGGGCTTGTGAATTTCTATGCCAAATGCGAGGATTTGAGGGATGCGAGACGGGTTTTCGATGAAATTCCTGAGAGGAATTTGATTGCTTGGAGCGCGATGATTAGTGGGTATTCGAGGATCGGATTGGTTAATGAGTCTCTCGGGTTGTTTCGGGAGATGCGTGTGGTGGGGATCAGGCCTGATGAGGTCACGATGGTTAGTGTGATATCAGCTTGTGCGAAGGCGGGTGCGTTGGATTTGGGGAGGTGGGTTCATGCTTTTATTGATAAAAGTGGGATCAATGTTGATATGGAGCTCAACACGGCTCTTGTGGATATGTATGCGAAATGCGGATGTATAGAGAAGGCAAGAAGGATCTTTGATGATATGGGGGAGAAGGACACCATGGCTTGGAGCTCAATGATTGTTGGGTTGGCTATACATGGGATGGTGGATGATGCTTTGGATCTTTACTCCATGATGGCAGAAGCTAAGGTAATATGAACTATCTATATGTAGTTGGTGTTGTATATTAATTGCAATTCTAATTCCATAAAATTGTTTGCTTCAGTGGAGATAATTTGACTTTATTAATTTCTTAGTATGTCCACTGTGTGCTTTGCTGAATTATGGGCATGAACTAATTAATATATACAAAGCATTTGGTAGACTTGCAATGTCATTATATTTACGCATGCTGGTGTGAAGTGTTGTATGTAGAACAGTAAAAATATCATTGTGTGTCCCCATAAATCTAAAATATTGAAATGGAAATTGACGCCAACAATTAAGTTATGCAATCTGATCCTTTTTAGATTCTGCATGATGGTAAATTTATATGTATATCCGATAATTTTTCAGGTAAAGCCCAACAAGGTAACATTCATTGGTCTTCTGTTGGCTTGTGCGCACAGTGGGCTAGTATCGGAGGGCCGGAGATTTTGGTCTAGTATGCATGAGCTAGGAGTTGATCCAGCGATGGAGCACTATGGGTGCATGGTCGACCTTCTCTGTCGTGCTGGGCTAACAGAAGAAGCATACAAGTTTGTCAAAACCATGCACATTTTGCCCAATTCTGTAATCTGGAGGACCCTTCTTGTGGGCTGTAGAAACAACAAAATTTTGGACATAGGAGAGATCGTTGCCGAGCAACTCCTTGAACATGAGCCTCTCAATGCTGAAAACTATGTGCTCCTTTCAAACATGTATGCTTCATGTTCTCAATGGGAGAAAGTGAGCCTTATGAGGAAGAAAATGAAGGAAAATGACATCAAAGTATTCCCTGGTTGCAGCTCAATTGAGATTGATGGTTTTGTGCACAAGTTTGTGATGGGTGATTGTTCTCACCCAGAAATCAAAGACATAAGGATGATGTTGAATGATATGAATAAGCGAGTCCAATTAGCTGGGCACAAGCCATCTACTTCGGCGGTGTTGCATGATGTGGGAGAAGAGGAGAAAGCGAATGCTCTTTGCGAGCACAGTGAGAGATTGGCCATTGCTTTGGGGTTGTTGAAGACGAAGCCTCCCACGGTGATTCGGGTTGTGAAGAACTTAAGGGCCTGTGTAGATTGTCACGAAATTACGAAGATTATAAGTGAGGTTTATGACCGAGAGATCATAGTGAGGGATCGAGTGCGGTTTCATCGGTTTGTCAAAGGCTCTTGTTCTGCAAAGACTACTGGTGAGTGGTGATTCAATTCCATTGCAAGTTTTGCGAGAGATGTAAACATTCAGATGGTGTCCAATGGATGCCTTTGATTCACTCTTCTGCCTCAACCTTATGCGCAGAGGGCCTTGGTTAGTAGACTTCAATCTCACTGATCTGACTCAAAATTCTTTAATTATTTATACAATTTGACGTGTATCAACGCTCTATAGATTAATAGAATGGTAGCTAGTGTTAGTATTTGCAGTTATGAATAGTTGGTTTTATATAAATACAGGCATACAGCTGCCCAGGAATTCACTGACCAAACAAAAAATAAAAATAAATAGTGTAAATCCTTCCAAGATTTTCAACAATTTACTTACTCGAATTACTTTACATGACAGAGCGAACATTCTCACTTGCATCATATATTCTATGGTGAGGTTTAACAGAGGAATGCCTTCATCTTTCAGCTCAAGGTAGGAATCGACTTCTCCATAATAATACATTACACTTGTGACTTATCTAAAATCTTTATAGTTTTTGTTTCACTATATATTAAAGGATGATATCATGTGAATTTTGAAATTCCATTTATGCGATCATGTGCAACAAATATCTCCTTAGAATTGGCATCAACATTATGCCATACTTATATGTTGTTGAATGAATAACCCCACATGAATAGTGACACTCATTTCTTCAAATATTCTGAAGTTGGCTCCTTTATTTACTGCTAGGAAGAAATTGCACGTAGAGGCTGAGATTGGAAGAAGATCTACAGTGCCAAACATCTTGACAAGCATGGATCAGGTACTAAGTTTACTGCATGGAGAAGGCCATGTTGTTCCAACTCAATGCATTGACAGAGTTCCAACTCATTTTCATATTACATGCTACAATTTGAAGCTAACACAAACAGTCAAATAAGTGGATTATTATTCATCCTTCCATATTACAGAAGAGGCAGTAGCAGAGCATATATATAGTTGGTGTAGAAGTGGTGATGGATTAAGGACATTTGGGGCTGCCCTCTTTGGTCTTCCAGTTGTTGTAGCATGGACAGGCTTCCTTGTGCGCATAGGTCCCCGGCGGCACACACCTGCACTTAAAGCAGCATTTCTGGCAGAAGAACATGCAGGGCTTGTGGTACTGTGTCTTTGAGCACCTGAATGCGCACGCCCCCGGACATTCTGCGCAACCAGTATATCAACAACGACATCAATGAAAATATACATAAGCACACTTGGAATATCATTGTTACAGGCATCACTGGCCCTTGGCTAAGCGATCAAGGCGGTCTCGCCTAGGACCCCGGCATGCTTAGGGCCCCAAAATCTCGTTACATTCCTTATTTTTTTGGGATTTTTATTTTGTTTTTCATTTCATTTTTTAAATCTTATCCATTTTTTATCCATTGTTTTAATCTAGCAAAAATATTATCATTATTATATTTTTTTTGTGTGATATGTATAATTTAAGGGTCCCATAATAAAAGTTATCCTAAAACTCTGGTTATAGGATTCTGAATTGTACTGAAATATTTTTGCTCAGGAGACTGCTGTAGACGCACAAAATCTAGCTGTCATACAAAAAGTGTTCTAGACTCTAGTGTTTTGCATAGAATTAATATTTTTAAAAGAAGGTTTGAATTATGCGTGAATGATTTATACGAGGTATTTATATAAAATTTAAAATATTTATATTTTGTAAAAATATAAATAATTTCATATTTATGTACTATTTGAACTCTTTTTAGGGATATTTATGAATATATTTTTAGAAGATATATTTTGACTTAATAAGATTTTTTTAGAGATATATATACAAGAATGGAAAAAATCGATCTCTCTATAATCTTAGCTAAATCGATTTTAGTGTTCTTATAAAATATCGATCTCTCTATAATCTTAGCTAAATCGATTTTAGTGTTCTTATAAAATTCTTAAATCACCGTAGATCCTTATATTTTATTGTAATTTATGAATTTAGTCCTTGAGTTAAAAATCTGTAAAAAAAAATATCTTAGAAATATTTTGTCCAACTAACTGAATATTTAAAATAACAATTTTTTAATAATACATGGACTTATGGTAATTTAATGATTTTATAGGGATTAAAACTGATTTAACTAAAATTACAAAAAATTGATATCATTTTTTTTACAAGAATATATATTGTTTTTATTAGGATATATAGGAAGCTAAATAAATGGAATCCATTACCTCAACTAATGGATTTTGGGGACCACAAAGTGATCATGATTTGTTATCTTTCCGATAAGTGATAATTAAATGTTTGGCCCACGTGTCACTATACCCAAAGGTGACACTGAACAACATAATTATATACTGATGCCGATTTGGATATACATGAGTTATTATAAAGTTTATACGTATTTCATAAATAAATAATTTTATTTAAATAATTGTGTTTTTTTGTTATTCTTATTAGATAACGTAATAATAAAAGTTGAGTTGTTTAGATGATGATGAATAGAATGTGAATAATGTATAAAAAATTGATTTGATACGTAGGCTCTATTGATATATAAAAGGTGATAACATGTGATTTGATGTGATGACATATGATTTGATAGATGAATCCCCTTATACAAGTGGAAGAATAACATAATTTCAGAAAAGATCTGAAATATAAATATCAGCTTATTATCACCTAATGCATGCATCCATTTATTCTCTCTACTTAACCATATATATTTTTTTGTATATTTTCCTCTGTTCCACCTATTCCACCTATTAATCCCCATCCCGCAAGATATTCTTCAAGTAGAATAGACACTGTTATGCCCTGAATTAGGGGTCACTGTTTACAAAAAATAAAAATAAAAAAAAGAAAGCACTGCTTGCTATTGTCAAGTGAATCGGACGGTACAAAATAAATAAGATCACATGTGATGAATATATATATACTCACTATATCTAATCAAACAAATAAAATAAGTAAAAAAAAAAAGGAAAAGAAAAGAGGAGGGGATCCATTCCCCTCAGGCAATGTGTAGGTGGTTGATTTTTTTTCAGTGTAAAAACCTGGTGTTGTTTAAATTGATACATAAACTATTCTAATTTTATAACTATTATACGAATAGTAGAATAAATAATTTTTTATTCAGTTATGTTTTAAAATTCTTGTTGAGAATGTAAAAAAAAAAATTTGAGTGCATAGACACTTTTTTTTTCCAACTCCAATTCCAGTTTTATATTCGTTAATAGAAAATCTTTGAAACATATACTTATATTAACAAGATATATGTTTCTATAAAAAATTTTCATATTTTTTATAAATGTATATATACAATTTATTGAATTATATACTTTATTTTTTATAAAAATATACACCACATTAAATAAAATATACTATTTTAAAAAAATCAAAACTTGTATAGACTGGAATTGAGGCTGGAAAATGGGTTGTACATAATATTATTCTAAAACTTTTACTATTTAATTGACCACAGATAAGCTATGAATAAAGTGTTAATAAAATGTGAATAATTATTTATAAAAAGTGAAAGAATGATTTGATATGTGAGCTCTTGATAAAATAAAAGGTCATGACAGTTGATTTAACATGTGGACCCCTCTTATACCAATAACATAGATTAGATATAATAACACAATTCAGGATGACTTGGAATACAAATATCAGCTTATTTTCATCTATTCTGCCATAGCTATACCATCTATTTCTTTCACCCAAACAACTTTTATGTTTATTCTCCTCTTATTCCCTCCTATTCTCCCCCTATTCCACCATCCAAATGGGGCATAATAATGGGCGACTGTTTCTACCGTATAATAGGAAGGAAAATAATACGTTCAAATAAAATATGTACTTTTTTAATTATATATTTGTCTAGAAAAACATAGTATTATAGAAAGTGAAGAAATGTTTTGTGTATTTATATAGAAATATAAACTGATACATTTTTTAAAAAAATAAAAAATCTACCAGCGACTGGGATACAATGGTAGACATTAATTTATAGGATTGCCTCGACAAACTAGCATAAGTTTTCATAGCGAATTCCAAATAAGAATATACAGAGACTATCCGTGCTTTATGGATCTTTGTAGCTACTTATCCTAGAATATCAATAAAACATCATCACGTACTAAACGGTGAAAAATTTGGACGATTGCCATATCAACACAGTTTCTATTGATGCTAACAATAGTGAATCTAAGATTTACAAATTAACACCTGTACAGTCAATTGTTGGATACATGTGTCATTCTTTTATTGGATCCAGTCAAATCTAAGTTTAACATAATTAAAATCAATAATAATGTTAGATATAGTTAACTATCTCTACTGATATATATGTTTCTATAAAAAAAAATATGTAGAAACTTCATGGATCTATCACATGAATCCGTTGGATTGAAAACATGAAAAATTACGAATATGAAAGCAGTAGAGATTTCAAAACTTCAGACATACCAGACTCAGAAAACCCAGAATGCCGGTGCTGCTGCCATGACAGGAGACACAAAACCAAACCAAACATTAGTATGATCTCATCCTAATCAATGTTGATACCTTTTCATCACTTACTGATGTGAATTCAAAAAAAAAAAAAAAATTCAAACTTTTGCACAACACAAACCTTTCCACCAGAAACCAAGCTCTCCCTCTCACTCAGATCCTTTAAAAAAAACACCAAAACAACATCAACACAGCGAGAAGGTTTTGTCATGTCATTATAGTCACAGTAGAACATATACATTATTCACCACCAGAAAAGTAGAAGTACTAACCTCAGCTGAAGCCACAGATAATGCAGAGAAAAGAAGAAAGCAGAGGAGGAAAGAGAGCACAGAGAGATCTGCCCATTGTGGCTGTTAAGTCTTGCATGGGAAACCATTGTCACAACCATTTATATGAATTTTGTAAAAGTGGTGGGACTTAAAAAAGTTCACCCACGAATTATTGCACTCCACCGACACCATCCCATGTGTTTTAACAGTCCAGATCCAGTTAGGACTGGCTTCGATCAATCCCATCAATATCGAACTGCACAGCTTATTAATCGAATTACACAGCTTATGAATCAAACTGCATATGGATACTGATAGTACTTAGGAATTCATATTTTATTCAATAGCTGATTGGATCCAATAGGAGAGTGGAACCTGAACCAACAATTGGTTGTGCAGTTTGATTAGATTTTACAATTCGATATCGATAGGACTGATCAAATCCAATTCTATTTGGATCCAGCCCCGTGTTTTAATGCCCTGCCTAACTTTCTGTTTTTTAAGAGTTGCTGTAAATGGTTGAGCCAGCTCTTCTTTGTACGAGTATGTCAACCTTATTTGGTTGAATTCAAAGATCCAGTCAGAGGTTTGTCTGCTAGGATTATAGGTTTTTTTTTACTTTGTTGGATCATCAAAAGATTTGTGTGTGAATCCTATGTCTTTCTTACTGGTCCTTCAGATCTCAAAAGTGTCCTAGGACTCATCGAGGCCATCCTTGAATGCTTTAGGACCAGCACGGCTAGGCTCACATGCATAACATGTCTTGGTATATAATAATTATACTCGTATTTTAGAATATATCATGGTGTGAAAGGATCATAACTACCCACCAAGCAGACAGATATATCAATTGTAGCATACTAAGTTTACAAACCAAGAGATTGTCCCCTTTGATGAACTTGCGACCTTAAAATACATTTTGGTATGTAAGTGTTGTATTCACATATAAGCAGAGATTATTTTCTTATATTAGACGATGTAAATTAAACCATGGTGTGAACCCTCACCTCACATGGGATTATTGGGGTTTTAGTAAGCCCTCGCCACCCCCTTCGATAGGTCACACATGAAAGCAACATCTGAGATCGCAAACTTAATTAGTTATTAGTATAAAATGGCTTGGAGTCTGCCATCACTAACTGCAGTTTTATTCTGTCCTTGCTTGTTTTTCCAGTTTGCTTATTCTGTCATTGATTATTGTTGGGTAAAATGCGTTTGGACCCCCCTGAAGTTTTTTAAACCCACAGAAACACCCCTTATGGTTAAAAAATATGCAATTACATCATCTGCAATTTGATTTAAGATGAGATAAAAGTATGATTTTACTCTTTTAATTAAATTTTTATCATGTTTTCACTTTTTTTATAGGTTATTTTCACCTTTTAATTCATTATTATGACTTAATTATCACAAAAATGCATTCAGATTTATTTGAAGAATTAATTATTGTATAAGCTAACATTCATAAATCATATATAGAATTAATTAATTGATTTTTTCTATGGATATTTAAATAGTTATGGGTAAAACAGTAATTTTAAATTACTTTTGTCACATCTTAATGAAAAAAATATAATAACCAAGGGGTGTAAGTGCATGTGTTTAAACTTTAATAGGTGTTTCTGTAGGTTTCGAAAACTTCAGGGGGTCCAAAAGCATTTTACCCATTATTCTTCCAATTTGCTTCTCATTGCTCCTCATCCTCCACTAGGCTAGTAAATAAGCCGAGCAGCTGGGACTCGACTTGGTTAAAGCTCGTTCAGACTCGTTCGATTAGATAAACGAATCGAGTTTGAACAAATTTAAAAGCTCGGTTTGTAAACGAGCTGAGCCCGAGCTTAGACGAGCTCGTTTACCAGCCCACTAGTGTTACTGTATTAGCCCAGCCCGATTAGTCTACCCAAATGCCCAGCCCAACCACCTGACTGCGTAGCCCGACTACCCGACTAGTCTACTCGATTTTCATTTTTCAATCTCTAATTCTCTGTTTTCGTCTCTCGACTCTCAATCTCTCATCAATGGAAAGTGGAAACCTTAGCCTGAAGATGATGTGAATAATGAGTTTGATGCTTTAGTTTGATAGAAAGTAAATACACTCAAATTTCGTAACCTATCAAAAATGGCTTGTGACATACCCTATGTTCCTGCTACTACTGTTGTTTCTGAGTCTGCTTTTAAGCCCGAGACAGTCGAAGCTTTAATTTGTGCCGAAGATTAGTTACGTATATTCTACATTTCTTCTATTAACGCAGTGATTACAGAATATGTATCTCATTTATCTTATATGTTATATGTATAGACCAAGGAAAAATTCATGCAAGTTGTCATTGAAGGTGGAGAGATTGCTACAAAGGTACATCTCATTTTTATTTTAAATCTTTGGCATTTTCTTTGTCTGTGTGAATCCATTGTGTCAAAGGTCAATCCATTGTTCAAACTTATGCATCTTTTACTATTTTAGTTTTTTGTTCAATGCAAGTAATCTATATAGTGTTGAGTGGTCTGTGTGGACTGTTATCTATTATGTTTGTTTATTAGTGTGGACTATTTGTTAGTTTGGACTCACTAGACTGTTTATTAGTGTGGTCTGTGTGGACTGTTATCTATCAGTATGGACGGTTATCTATTATGTTTGTTTATTAGTGTGGACTACTTGTTAGTGTGGACTCACTGGATTGTTTATTAGTGTGGACTGTTATCTATTAGTATGGACTATTATCAATTATTAAATATGTTTGTTTATTAGTGTGAACTGTTTGTTAGCGTGGATTCACTGGACTGTTTATTAGTGTGGATTGTATTAGTGTGGTTGAATTACGAAAGACTGTTTGGTGGTTGAATTATGAAAGGTTGTTTGATTAATATGTTTGGTGTTGACTGTTGGGGTTGTTCAAGGTAATGAATTTTGAATATGTTGTTTATTTTTTATTTATTTTGAATATGTTGTTTATTAGTGTAGAATTTTGAACATCTACAAAGTGTTGTGATCTATGAAAATTAACTTCTAAAATGCTTAAAAAAATAATTTTAGCTTCTAACAAGCCTGAGCCAAGCTTCAACGAGCTTTGCACGAGCCCAACAAACCAAGCCTGAACACAAAATTAACCTCGTAACCGAGCTGAGCCTGAGCAGGTCGAAACTCGACTCGTTTACCAGCCCTATCCTCCACCTCAACGCACTGAGTATTCCTACAACATGATCCCAACGTATGGTTATTCTGAGAAGAATACAATCTCTACCCAAGTCTCATTATATAGTACAAAGTATGGCAATAACTTTACTTGCTACAGTTTCATCCACAAGACCACTTGCACCTGCATCTGTATCTGTTCTTTTTTTTTTCTCCTGAGAATGGAAAAGGCAAAACAATTTACAACATCCTTGCAATTAATCATTTTTATTCTCACAACAGCTTAAGTACACAGTATTTACAACTATGGATGCCATACAGTTCCACTTGAACAGTTCAGGTTATCGAAAATTCCAAATCATGACAAGTCTACCCTACACCAGATAATGGTGCCCTAGTACAATTAATATGTTACAATTTACATGGCGCCCTCTGCCTTTGCATTGTTGATGGCACAGGAAACAGCCAATGGAAGATACAGCTTAAACTACTTGAGCACGTAACGAAGACTTTCCAATACGCTTCATCCGTAGCATCCTTCACTTCCAACTTCAGAAATGGTAGACGATGGGCATAATATTGTTTGTTTTCTACTATAATTATTCCTGCTCCAAGCTGTGAAGGCTGACTGTTCTCAAATTTGCTTCACATGCCTTTCCTACGCAAATTATATCTGTTGAAAAATCCTACATGAGAACCCAAAATAAAATATTAATTAGAGAAGAAATCATAATGCCTTCGTATTATATAGAGTACAAAACTACATAAACAATCTATTAAAAGTTAATTGTATTGGTATCCACATGGCTGAGCACCAGTTGAACTCTCCACAGCATTGCTTTGGTCCTGTCAACTTCTCAACATTTAACAATGATAATTAAAGAGGTTTACACAGCTATGGAGTCAAACAATTACATATTGGGACTAGGAAAATATTTTTCTTTCTAGGTCATCAAACTATTATATGTAACAATCAAGTGATGCATGTCAATGTTGGACAATAGACATCTCAAATCCATTATACTATCATGGCAGTTGATTCATAGAAACATATCGGACTTCCATACAGCCAAAACCATATGTCCCAGTTGGTTCCTGGATACTAGGATGTACAAGGCCTGGATAGCAAAGCAAAAAAAAAAAAGGGGGACTGGATAAGTTCTGACAACCATCTGACTTGTGACGCAAATAGCCATGGATATCTGGTTAAAGCTATAATTATACTATAACAATAACACAGATAGAGACAAGTCTTAACTAATCTCTCTGAAAAGTAAAACTAAAAAATCATAAATTCCTACACTGTTGTCTAGCCCCTAATCATAGAACTATTACAATGTTACACGTGAGATCCAAACAAGGACTAGAAGTGTGATCTAGATCATCAATAATGTACTGATACAGCAGCGGTCGTCATTCTCATGGTCCTATTTTTCGGTGAGATGTGAAATTATTAAATTGTAATTCTACAAAACAAGCAACACAACTTACTCTATTAGTTCCACATACTAAATTTGATCATCCATACTTACTGGTATTAAGCACCTTCCATTGTCAGGATAGAGTCTTAAAGAGATAAGTCAGTCAACTCCTGAGATCCGAACACCAGTATTTTAGCCTCATATGGCCTATTGCCTTCTTGTGACATGCATATCAATATTTTCAACCATTTGACAATCCAATATTTTATGAATCTTGACAGTATGATCCACATAACTTGTTCCAATGTATCACAAAACACCCAAAAAAAATCACCTTCATTTGTAGGACAACAGAACTAAGGAAATACAGGGATAAACTAGCTGAGTCCTGAAAATGATAATGGGTGGGTGCCAGGGTCCACAATCTTGTGACTTGCGTGTTTTATTTTTTGCTACAGAGCCATTAAGCTTAGTCAGTTTACTGAATAGCAATTGCCTCAACGACTAAACAATAAAAGTTTGAATAAAAAATGCCAGCCAAAACCGAAAGTGACACCCAACCAGACCTCAAATGGCCCTCAGAGAAACAGGGATGAATGGATGATCATGAGGCCTACCATTTGGGTGTTTTATAAATTCCTCTAAAAAGATTGGTCATGCAGTCAATACAGTCAGATGGCAGCAGCTATGTGACTGTTACTTCATTGTTCAAAATATTATGAAGTTTTAGTTGGTGTTGCCATGAGAATAACAATTGCTATCAACCAATTTTTATTAAAAAAAGGTCTTTTTTAATTTATATAAAAGTGTTTCTCACAAAAAAATGATGTTTCTGCGTTTATAAATAAAAGGAGAACACTTATGGATCAGAATGTGAAACTAAAAGAAGGCAATTTTTGGTACATAATAAGAACGACAATCCAACTTTGTAAACAATATATATTTCAAAATTCAGACTCTGATATAGAAAATTCATATTATAAGTTATTGGAGCATTAAGTCTAATCCCTTTTTGTCATTATTGATATATAGAAATAAGAAAGATAATCTCCCTTTTAAATGAAAAAAAGATTGTGTCTTGAATTACAAAATCAAACTTTCATATAGGAATTTAAAATTCTAAGATTCAGGTCTAAATGTAATACCTTTTTGAGAATCTCATATCCTAATTAAAATGTGAACACACTTTAATATCATGATATGAAAGGTGTAGCATTTGAATTTGTTCATTCTAAAAATAAAAACTTTCATTTAAAAAAAAATTTAAGTAACATACCATAGTCGCGTAGCTTAAACTTTTGAGTCTGTCCCCTGTACTGCTTGACTGGGTGATACCTCATCGAAGCCAAATCCCCCTTCAACTTATCAAGCTTTTGTTTTTGAAGACTCTACACAATCACAAGAGAAAAACTCATATAATACCTTCCTCACAAGAAAAAAATTAAAAATTATTTTAAAAAAAATGAAACCTTTTTAGGGGAACTCACACAAAGCTCATCAAGAATCGCAATGTGTCCCTTGCACGCCCTAATCTCACCGTACAATTTCCTGATCCGAGACTCTGCCGGCAATATCTTCCTCTCCCACGCATCCACCGTCACCGTCTCTGATTCTCGCCTGAATCAACACAAACGATTCATGTTAAAAATAAAAAAAAACCCAACTTTCCCATAAAAAAGCCTCTCTTTTTTACCTGACCGTCTCCGACGCCATCGATTCCATCGCCACCGCCCCCATCAAAGTCTCCGTCTCCTTCGACAGGAGTATCTGAAGCGGCTCGAGCCCCTTCGAAATGTCGATCACCTCGGCCTCCATCGCGCACACCGTGCCAATCCACTCATCGCGTTTCGAAGATGTTCGAAACCTGTCATTCAAAACGTTTCCAATCAATCCATCGATCAATAGAAACAACAGAGAGAGAGAACGATCGATCGATTACCTTGATTTGTAGAGGGATTTGGGACGGCGATTCGGGGTGGGGACGAAGGAGTGGAAATCGAGGGAGAGGAGTCGGGACCAGAGGGAGTCCTCGGAGGAGATGCGATTGAGGGTTTTGCAGGAGATGGAGAGGCAACAGAGGTCTCTGTAGCTCAATGTCGAGCTCTCCACGCCCATTTCCATGATCTTTCGCCAGATCTCGTCCGGCATCGTCGACATATCCATCGCTTCTTCTTCTTCTTCTTCTTCGTCTTTCCTTCTTTTTTTTGTTTTTTTTTTTTTTTTGGCTTCGTCGATCATGTCGAAAGAAAAAAATGTCGAGTGACGGCATTTTGTATTTGATGGGGAGGTCTGGAATTCGGGCCGGGCCGAGATTTCTCGGCCCGTTATATAGGACACGTGTGGACACAGCAGATTTTGGAGATCTGAGTATTAGATTTTCTTTTTCTGTTTTTTCGGGTTCTGTCATGATTTTGGAATCTATATTATATATTTTGGGGAACTCCAAATAGCCTCCTTTAAACTATCTGAAATACATATAACCCCCTGGATTTTCTTAAAGTTTATATAACCCCTGAAAGCATTCTATGTGAATCTAAATAACCCACTAACTTAAACTTATGTTGACAGATGAGGAATATTATGTGAATATTTTATTTTATTAACTAGACTGAAAACACAGTATATACAAAAAATCATAATATGTTAAAAATGTAAAAAACATTCTCTACATGACGATTTTACTTATCCAGATAGATTAAAAATCTTATTTGGAGGGATAAAATTATCATCTACATATGATTTTTCACATTTTTAACACATAATGAGAGTTTTTGGTATACTATGTTTTCAACCACGGTTAATTAGACTGAATATTCACAGAATAATAATTTTAATATGTTAACGAAAATTTAATTCAGGGGCCACTTGGATTTATATAGATGTTATTAGGGTTATATAGATTTTAAAAAAAGTTAGGGGTTATATGGATTTCAAGCAATTTACATGGGGTTATTTGGATTTTTCCCTGTACATTAATGTCTCTCTCTGGCGTGCACGAGAGCCATAATATATAGAGCACGTGTACAAAGTTTTATTTTTATTTTATTTTTTCTGGTATTCCTGAAATTATAAAAATCTTATGCACAGGTTTTTTTCATTTTAAAAAAATGTGTATTTATATGTGAAAAAAATCCATATAACCACATGTAAACTATCCTAAATTTATATCACCCTCTAATTTTTTTTAAAGTCCATATAACCCTTTCATAACACCTATATAGATCCAAAAAAGTCTTTTGAAATAAATTTTCATTGATGGATGAAGAATATTATGTTTGGTTAATCCTGACTGCACAATATACTTAAAACCCTCTACAATGTGTTAATATGCTAAACATTCTCTATAAATAACAATTTATTCATCCAGATAAAGTTATATATATATATAATATTTAAAGTGATATGATCGTCATTTATAGAAGGTTTTTCATATTTTTAATATTATAAGAGATTTTTTATCAAATATGTTTTTAGCAAAGGTTAACTAAACAAAATATTCACAAAATATTTTTTATAGGTGTTTTTAGAAGACTAAATAGATTTACGAAAGTGTTTTCAGGTGTTATATAGATTTTGAAAAGTTTTCGTAAGGTTATTTGAATTTTGCTCTTGAATTTTGCTCTTTATTTAATTAAAATAGGGAAGGTTGTTGAAAAGTCATGTACCCTAATTATATATTGTTATCCATGTTTTATTAAGGTCATGATTTCAATCCTCGACATTTTTTTTAAAAAAATGTTCATCCAAAACACTCATTGATACACACTTAAAAACAACACATAGCATTTTCAATATAAAATGAATAAATAGCAATTTAGAATTCATGGAACTCTCTCAAAACTCATACATAAATTCAAATAGTCCCAAGAGTCGAACGAGTCGAGCTTTGACATGTTCAAGCTCGACTCGTTTATAAACGAGCCGAGCTCACGAGCCTCAACGAGCCTAGCGTTCTTTTTCATTTTAGGGTTTTTAGGGGTTGAAAATAAAATTTTAGCCTAAATGAGCCAAGTTCATGACTTAAACGAGCATAACTTTGTATTGATTTAATGTTCAGATTTTATAAATGAGTTTAGTTAAGCTTAAAAGTTTTTATAACACAAACGAATCGAGTTTGAACATAAAATAAAGCTCGATTCAGGTTCCGAGCCTAACCGAGCTTTAAAAATTGTTCAAACTCGCTCATTTATTTAACTGAACAAGCTCAAATCGAACCGAGCTCGAGCCCGAGCGGCTTGGTTCGTTTACCCTACCCCTGAGTGAAATTTTCATTGATTGGTGAAAAACATTCTGCAAATATTGTTTGGTTAATATTGGCTAAAAACACATTATATCAAAACCCTCATAATGTGTTAAAATATGAAAAATCGTTTATAAATGTCCAAGGTTAACCAAACAGAATCTTCGCAGAACATTTCCCATTTGTTAATGTAAGTTTAACTCAATGGATTATTCATGAGATTATATGTATTTTAAAAAAAGTTAAAGGGTTATATGAATTTCAAACAGTTTCTACATAGTTATTTGAAATTTTTTCTAAAAAAATCATCAATCATTATAATAAAAATATAAAAATAACAAAATACATGGTAACACCAAATTTCGTGCAAAACCCCATTATTTTAAGAGTAACAAAACTCCATTAACTCACCATTTCCCCAAACCTCTTCTTATAGCACCTTTTTTTATTTTTTAAAAATTTAATTTGAAAATCACTTTTTAAATAACTTTTACTTACCTATGCATTAGTACACTACACAAATAATTATATACACTAGATTTTCACAATTTATTTCCTATTCCACCTGCTTATATATATACCTCATGATGAGGTCCTCATCTCCACCATTTTGTATATATCTCAATCAATCTAATTCCACCCTAAACATGTCGTCTTTTTGTTCAATTTTAAATTTATTAAAAAAAATTCATGTTTTCAACCTAATGGGTTTATTAGATGGTGTTTATTATTTCTATAAATATAAAAATGTGGAGACTGCGGACTTTCCATGACATTTGCCTTCCTCTTTTTAACATCAATGATTAATTGAAGAACTAGATCAGCTTTCAGATATAAAAATCATTTCAAAACTATTTATAAAAAATATTAAAAATATGTTTCTTAAATCAACTTTATTGAAAAGTAAAAAATAAAAATAAAAATTCCTAGACACTACCTCAATTTTTACCCTTCAAAAAAAAAAAACCCACCAAATATCTTAATAAAATGTCATACTCAATCTCATTCGACTATGATGCAGTCTACAATTTTTTTTATTTTTTAAAATAATATACCTAAGTATGTAATTTTATAAATAAATATATATATATTAATAAATTGTTAATTTATTTAATATCTATATAATTTTATACACTGAGACTGTAAATAGAACAGCAAAATGTGTGTTAAGGTATAACAGCTTGATAACTTGTGTCACTAAGATACCAAAAATTATATCTTTTGATGAGATTTGAGGATCTAGTATCTCTTCACCATTGCACGCATCCTTTTTCTAATGCCTCGTAAGGAATTAAGAAGCCTCATATGGAACTTTTGTATACAACTGTTCAAACAAATAAAATTGTCAAACTCCTTTGTTGATTTGTTAGCCAATGCAATGATGGTTTTTTTAATTGAAACATCAATTTGAGCTAGAGTATTTATAACTTAAAACTATCATTGCATTGGCTAGCTAATCAACAAATGACTCTTCTAACTAGGAGGACGGGCATCGAGTAACCAATTTCTTTATTTTGTTTTATATTCTATTTTTTCTCTTTTTAAAGTTTGTAATAATTCGAATTCAATAAATAAAATCGGATAATAAATATTTATCTTTTCTTTAAAAAAAAAAAAAAACTTCTTTGAAATTGAGATTACACCTACATGTGTAAGAAGAAGAAAGTTCTTGCAACAAAAAAAGGGGGGGAGGGTGGTTTAAACCTCTAGCAGATTGAAATTTGTAATAAACTCGACCATGTAAGCTATTGACATTATATCATGTAAACTATTGACACAATGGAAGGAATATAATAGTCATATATCATATATCATGGCAACGACAAATAAATGATTTTGTTCGAAGACTCAATTTGATTGCCTCTCAGAGAGTTAGTTAAATCTCACGAATCAAGTTGTATTTAGAGAACGAATCATGCTGGTTAAACTACGTGTGTATAAATGACATATTCGTTTAAAAAATAACATCTCTTATGTGCGTGTAGACCCGTTAATTATGTTAATTTTATATTATTATTTTATAATCTATTTATTTTGCAACATTATTATATTTTAAAATACAAAATTTTTCATTTTTTTTAAATTTCCGATATAGATTACATCAATCAAATAGCTCTGCTTTCATATCTATACTCTATATTTAAAAGCTCTACGATGAAAACAAATGCTTTCAACCAACTCAATGAGGACAATACTCAATGAGGACAACTTAGCTGGGCTCTTTGCAGATCGAATCCCAGGTCCCTAATATTTATAACTAATCCTCCATGTCAGAAATAACATCATTTGCCTATGCCCTTGATATTTTGATAACATCATATATTTTAAAGTCTAAAAAATAAATAGATTTCATTTGGCATATTAAAAATGCATTTTATTAATTCGCTTGGATGCTCATACACTAGAACTAACATATACGCAATGCATTTCTGTTTATGTACTCAGTTCAGTGAAACCCTACACCAGTATACTACTACTCAAGGCAAGTTCCTTATATGGGGAAGCAGTACTGAACTCATGAACCAAAAAGGGCTAAATAATATTTTTCCTGATGACTACAATAAGAAATATTAAAGACATAATTTTTTGAAGAAAAATAAAACAGAAATTGGAGAACAAACAAGCACAACTAGTGATGGAAAATGCAATTGCTTACTGGCTTTGCTTTTGGAGAAAAGGATGTTATGCAAATAAGCATCATGTAGGCAAGGCATCACTACAATTTCAAAGACCTGTCAAGCAATTTGCTTGAAGTGAATTGCACTGTATATATATTCTACATTAGCCCTATCAAACAAAGACACTGCAGGTCTGTGTTTTCAAGTGTTCAATGATCTGCATCTATGTAAAACACTCCATTTTTTATACACCATATACAAATCTATATGGAGTTTTCTGTACGACATCAAATTCTCATATGTGATGCATGTTCCTGTATCTCTAAACACAGAACTTTGCTTACCTATGGAAATGTCCTCACATGACCCATAAGAGCATGTTTTGACATGCAAACAAATGACCTTCTCAGAAGCATATAAAAATGCATATGTATATTGCCTTAATTAAGCTGCCTCACGTATACGATTATCACTAAAATTCAGATTAATATCAAATTTATTCCCAAGCCATCTTCTAGTAAATTATTAATCATCTGGATTATATCAACAGAATTTTTCTGCATCAGCATTTGTACATAATGTGATTCCATTTATGTGATGTGACCTGTAATTTTGAAATTCACTAATGCTATGCTTGAACTGAACGCCAGTGAATAAAAGGAAATAAATTCATCTAATGACCATGATCACATGATATTACTAAAAAAAATAAGATTTTGAACGAAGTCTTGAAGTAACATGAACTACAAATCAGGGGAGAACACAATAGCTTACCAGAGTTGGTCAACAAATAATCAACTACAGTTCTTGATCACATATTTCTCGAAGAACTTCTCCTCCTTTATATTGCAAATTGCAGTCAAACTCACACCTTTGTTCAGAAGTCCATGTGACATCAAGACACGAATGACGGAACATCTTGGAATGATCGTCTTCTCCAAGCTACGCACCAGTATACTCGGGTGATTAGTAATGACGGATACACCCCATCCCATTTCCTTCAAAAAGAAATCCATCATCCCCCTTATTTTATCCTTTGATAGTTCCATAAACTGAGGCCTCTTCTTGAACGCCAAAAGGATATCATCCTCAGACCAACCAAAGCTTCTATACAACTCAACTTTCTCCTCCCATTTCGATTTATGCATGCTCAGTATTGTGTTAACAGCCGAGTAGAATAAATGGCTCGAAGGTTTGAGGTCCATTTCCTTAACTTTTGTTAAAGCCTCAGTGAATCGATCAAGGTTCGCTCTAATAAAACGTCTGGGTTGCTGTTTGATCATGGCAGAGATACTAGAATCGGGTACTCCATGTTCCCGTAACGCCCCGATTCTTGGACCTATCCTTTTGTCAAGATCGCTGTGGAGAAGCCACGGTGCACGCTTGGTGGTGGAGATGACGGCCTCGTCAGTGCCAAGAATACCCTTTAGGAAACCATAGGTGGGCACTATCTGGTTGTCTAAGCTACTGGTCAAGATGTTGGGGTTCTTTGAGAGGACCAATGTGAGGTCCGTGGTCGAGAATCCTGCGTCACAGAGGAAGTCCATCTTTGGCTTCAGAGTTTTGTCTGGATTGTATAACAGAAGACGTGGGCGGAAGGAGATCATTTTGGCGATCTGGGTATCGGTAAAACCATGGTTTTTAAAGAATGAAAGAACTGAATCTGGGTTTTCTCTGGTTTTGATTTGGAGCTGATTGGAAGCTTTGAGGGCTGAATCTGTGGACAACCCACAAGTGTTCACGAGGTAGGAGACCGTAAAGTCCGATGCTTTTGAGGTTTCATTCGCTTTTGGGGTGGTGGAGATCGATTTGAGACATGGGTTTTGGAAGAAACACGAGTGGGTCTCGATCGAACCTCTCCGACTCACAATGGGGATTAGGGTTTTGCGGACGAAACGAAGCATCGCAGCTATAGAAACTGAAAGGAGAGAACGCAAATGGAGTACCTGATTATCGTCTTCAATGGATTGATCAGCTTGAGAAGAAAAAGAAGTTTTTTTTGTGCGCCACCCCCAACAAGTGTTTGTTCTTTTGTGCTTTTGAACAACACCGCAAGGCAATAGGCAAGTACTATCAATCGTCATAGTAAAAAATTATATATATTTAAACAAGATACATATACATAGTTGAATGTATTTTTTAAAATTTTTTTATAAATATAAATCATTTAATTTATTTGATTTGAAATATATATTATATTTTATATAATGATATTTTTTTTTACATATATACCTCCTCTTTAAATTTGTTTTTGTGGAATTGTCCCTCTTATATCTTCAATGACAAAAATATTCTTGAAATATTTACAATTTATACAACAATGCTCCTGTGATGTGAGGTTAGCATTCCTCTGAAATATCCTCCGAAGGGTCAAAATAGTATCAGAACTCCATCTCCTCCTCCTTTCATTCTTCTCATTTTCTTCTTCATTTTGCTTGGGCCAACCCTTTCTCTTTCTTCTCCACAACACATTTTCTTGATTTTTTTTTCTTTTTTCATTATTTAGCTACATTCAAACCCTACTTTGTTTCTTCTTCCCCAATTTCCATGAAAATGACCAACGGAGGGACACTTTTTTATGAATTTTAAATATAACAAGGGTACTTTTGCCATCAATGATATAAGATGGATAATTCCGCACAAACAGGCTGTAAGAGGAGTATATATGCAAAAACCCCTTTTTATATAGAATAGAACACGTGATCTTGTGATTACAAACTTTATTGGCAACTAGTTAACACGAACAAATAGTGTTCAATTTGACCCAATTAATAAGTAAATATTCAATTCGAACAAATCAAGAGTTTCACCTACATTCCATTTGATTTTCTCATCAACCAAACATAATCTATAATCCGAAGGAATTTTATGAGAAATGACTGGATTGTTAACATGAGAACTAGTATTCAGTACCCATGAACAAACTGCATGTTCAATGACATCACTTAAGCAAAAGCAAAATGATCATCTATTGAAATGTGTTTATACATTACAAGATTGGATGTCTTGAATGATAATGGGACATAATGTCAGTCATTAGCTTCTCCAAAGCTTTGCACATGACTTGAAAAATCTGAGGATGGCAGTCTTTTTCAACCATAAACTTCTCAGAATCCAACTGCATCACCATATAATATTGTTACAAAAAGGATATAATAAGTGTGCACAAACAAAGATTCCATTATCAAACAAGATTGATATAGGCATTCAGCCCTTTTTTTTGTCGAATGTGTAATAAATCTCTCTCTTCTGAAGATAGTAAAAAACATCATAACAAGATTGATATTCAGTTTTGGAATAAAAAAGGATATCTGACTAAAAAAACTCCAATTAAGACAATAATTTATATAGATTACCCACAAAAACACAGCAAATGCTGCAGACGAACAATGAACCCATGAACTCCAAAATCAATACCACAGGGATAGTCTATCAATGCTTCAGACCATAGAGTTCTCACAGTAAGTCTTTTCCTTTCATCAAGAAGAATTAAAGCAATTCACTGATACATAATAACATAATGGATGGAAAATACCACTTTAGGCTGTGTGTCCGTTTGAGAGTGTGTCAGGGGCACCGCGTCGGTGGAAGCATGGGTGAGTTGGAGAAGTAATGTTTTAAAACGTTTCAAATGCGAGGAAAAATAGGCGTTCAATGCTACTACCGGCCTTCAAATATGAATGTGGGTTTTCTGTTGGTTTTGGAGGTGGCGTTCCACTGCATCTGCTGGCACAAACGCTCCCCTGACTCACTCCCAAATGGCCCCTAAGAAGATCAATAACTAATATTTTTGTTTAAACAAATGAAATTCTATATAATAACTACCATTAATCTGAAGAGATCTGAAACTCATAACAAGAACAATTAATCTGAAGAGATCTACACAAATGAAAAAATGCTTTGCAGAATCCATAAAGCATTTTGTTTTAAGACCTACTAAGTTAATCGTATCTTGGCAGTCATATTCACGTTAATTGAGCCATTTTGTAAATACCAGTGTGATCTAGAGAAGAATAAAAAAAACAACTTATCTACGATGCCTCACTCCAATAAACAAGATTTAGGCTGGTTTAGAATGATGTGAAACGCTACATAGTTTTGCGGATAGATTGTTCCTCTCCAGCAACTGACTTACTGTTCTCCAAATCAAATATTATCTGAGGCAGCACATTATACATGCAACAACAATTACATCAAACATTAGAGAAAGCCTGGGATTTACAAAATGATGATTGAGCCATTTTTAAATATATCTCTTCAATGTCAGGTCCACTTTTTATGAGAACACAACTTCAACTTGTTACATTCTCCATAAAACACACGGCATTAACATTCATTGACAAGTTAAAATGCAAGTAATATAAGGCGAGCAAAAGTTCTGAAAGTAAACAAAAAGAAAAGTTGAGATTTCAAGTTATTTCCAGATACATCTAACAGTGTGAAGCAATAATTAACTGCAACTTAAAAAAACATGTTTATGTATCTCAGACAGATTTTACCCATACCATCCAAACTTTTCTTACTTATCAACACCTCCTCCCATGACCTATAAGAGCACATTTAAAGATGCAACGAATGAACTTCTCGGAAACACATAAACAAATGGATATGTATATTGACTTAATTAAAGTTGCCTCACACATAAGATTATTACTATAATTCAGATTACTCAGACCATTATCCTTGTTCCAAACAAATAAAATTGATGAACTTCTAGTCAACATCTTAATTATATGCTATTAACGCAACATAGGCATACAATTTATTTTTTAAGTATATAAATGAGTGTTTCTGCTTCAACACATGTACAAAATGTGATTCCATTTATGTGACATGAACTGTAAAACTTAAAATTTATACTTCACTAATGCTCGAGGCGAGTACCTAATGCGTGCTTGAGCTGAATCACAGAAGTAAAAAGAAAGGAATTTCTCTTATGAGTACCATGGAAAGATATAATAATAATAATTTGTCTTAAGTCTTGGATTGAAAGAAGTGACTGCATGACAAATGCATACTACAATAAGAGGAGACTGCAACTGCTTACCAGCATTGAGTAACATATCATCTAAAATGTCACACTCCTGATGAATAAGATCCAGGCTCCATGTATCAATCCCCAATGACTGCCTTCCCTTGGTAGGCTTGCAACACTTGAGGAACCTTCTCCTGGTACTTGATCACATATCTCTCTAAGAATTTTTCCTCTTTCAAACCGCAAATGGAATGAAAGTTCACTTTTTTTATCAGAAGTCCATGTGACGTCAGGACACGGATGACCGTCCATCTTGGAATGATCGTCTTCTCCAAGCTATACAGAAGCAGCTGCGGATAACAGGAAATGAAGGATGGCTTCAATCCCAGTTCCTTCAACAAGAAATCCATCATCCCCCTTATTTTATCCTTTGATAGGGTCATAAACATAGGCTGCTTCTTGAAAGCTGAGATGATATCGTCCTCAGACCACCCAAAGCTTCTATACAACTCAAATTTCTCCTCCCACTTTGATTTACTTGAGCTCAGTATACTGCCAAGAGCCACGTAGAACAACGAGCTTGACGGTTTGAAGTCCAACGCCTTAACTTCCTTTAAAGCCTCAGTAAATCGATCAGGGTGCACGTTAAGCAAACGCCTGGGTTGATGTTTGATCATGGCAGAGATACTAGAATCGGGTACTCCATGGTCCCGTAACGCCTCGATTTTCAAGCCCATAACTTTGTCAAGGTTACAGTGGAGAAGCCAAGGTGCAGTCTTGATGGTCGAGACAATGACATCACCAGCGCCAAGAATGCCCTTTAGAAAACCATAGGCGGGCACTATCTGGTTGTCTATGCTAATGGTCCAGATGTTGGGGTTCTTTGAGAGGACGAATGTGAGGTCAGTGGTCGAGAATCCGATGTCATGGAGGAAGTCCATCTTTGGCTTCATAGTTTTGTCCGGACTGGATGACAAAATTTGGGGGCGGAAGGAGATCATTTTGGTGATCTGGGCATCGGTAAAACCATAGCTTTTGAAAAATGAAAGAACCGAATCAGGTTTTTCTGTGGTTTTGAGTCGGAGCCGTTTGGAAGCTCTGAGGGCTGAATCGGGGGACAACCCACAGGAGTTCACGAGGTAGGAGACCGTAAAGTCCGATGCTTTTGATGTTTCCTTCCCTTTTGGGGTGGTGGAGATCGATTTGAGAGATAGGTTTTGGAAGAAACACGAGTGGGTCTCGATCGAACCTCTCCGACTCACAATGGGGATTAGGGTTTTGCGGACGAAACGAAACATCGCAGCTATAGAAATTGAAAGGAGAGAGCGCAAATGGAATACCTGATTGTCGTCTCTTCAATGGATTGAACAGCTTCAGAAGAAAAGGAGGAAACCCAACAACTGTTTGTTCTTTTGTGCTTTTGAAGTTTGAACAAATTTTTTTTAATGAAACCATGGTCCCGTTTGGATTTGCTTGCTTATATTATAATCCCGTCTGGATTTGTGATAAGATAGGTTGTGCGTTTAAAAATTTAAAAATTTTTAAATACTGATGCAAACACATCTTTAGTATTTAATTTTTATATCATCATTTCTTTAAATTATAAAATCTTGCGATCAAAAAAGTAATAAAACAATATTTTTCAAAGGTTAAGTTTAAAATATAAAATTGTAAAAATTTTAGTGTTTCAATTTCAATTGTATTAAACGCAACCTGAGGCTCTGTTTGGATTAATCGGATTCCACAAAACACCACAGAGAATCCAAATTAGGGTTGCAACTTGGGTCAGGTTGAACTCAAATCCAACTGGTTGAATCCGATTTTTACAAGGGTTGGGTTGACAAAATCGGGTTCAGGTTTGGGTTGGCCAATTCCGGTTGACTCACAAATCGGGTTGGGGTTGGATTGCCCTCTCTCACAACTCAATCCAACCCGAACCTGTAAACTAATAATTAAAAAAAAAATCATGATTGTTCATTCTATAGCTTCTAATATGGGTAGTCCAAATTTTAGGTATTTAGTTAATCTTACGGGTTAGATCAAGTTGATTTATTTAATTTGCACATCATGTTAGAAATTCGGGTTGGGTCGAGTTGGTCCAATTCGAGTTGAAAATTGGATTGGGGTCGGGTTAGTCCAATTTGTGTTAGATCGGATTGATTTATTTAATTACAGGTTGGGTTCGGGTTGGTCCAATTCGGATTGAAAATCGGAGTGGGTCAGATTAGGGTTGAGTAGTTTGGAATTCGGGTTAATTTTGGGTTAGAGTCAACCTGAACTCAACCCACCCGAGTTGCAGCCCTAATCCAAACACATTTATATCTACCGTGAGTCACACATATATAAAAAAAGACAATAGATAAGTAATCAATCATATCTAACAAGGTACATCTATCATTACATATAATTCAATTAATTAATATATATATTTTATAAAATTATATATCTCATTTAAT
This sequence comes from Acorus calamus, assembly GCA_030737845.1. Classification (NCBI taxonomy): domain Eukaryota; kingdom Viridiplantae; phylum Streptophyta; class Magnoliopsida; order Acorales; family Acoraceae; genus Acorus; species Acorus calamus. Next base: position 6,290,955 of record CM060861.1, on the reverse strand, counting down.
AAGGAATATGGTAAATGATTTTTTAGAAAATAAAAACATGGGCTAACTAAATTGTAAAAATGACTGAGTATAATATTTTTCAATTATAAATCATACATGATACATAAATATAATATTTTTCAATTAACTAAATTTCTGTACTGCTGGAAAAACAGAGATGCGGATTAAGACCAGTTTTTTAAATCATAAAAATTCTAGTAAATTTTCTAAATTAAACTGATAAAGACTTGAAGTATCCAATTTTTTTTTAACGTTTGAAAAAAGAAAAAAAAAAGAGTACTTGGTGACTTGCTTCCAGCCACAAAGTTCCTTTTTAGGTAAGCAGTGAGACTAATAGACTATTATTAATTTTGTTGGCAACTAGTTAATACTAACAAATAGTTTTCAAAATGAACCAATTAATAAATAAATGTTCAATTCGATCAAACCAATTATTGTGGCTTATGAATTAAAATGTTCTCCATGATTTAGTATTTCACATAAAAAATAACATCATTTGTCTATGCACTTAACACTTTGATATCATTATATACTTTAAAGTTTGAAAAATAAGTAAACTTCATTTGTTATATTAAAAATACATTTTATTAAATAACGTGAATGCGCGTACACTAAAACCAGAGGAGAATAAAAAACAACTCATCTACGATGCCTCACTCCGATAGACAAGATTTAGGCTGGTTTAGAATTATGTGAAATGCCATATTGTTTCCCAATAGATTGTTCCTCTCCAGCAATTGAGTTACCATTCTTCGAATCAAACATTATCTGAGGCTGCACATTAGACATGCAATAACAATTACAGCTTAAGATCAACAAAATGATGATTGAGCCCTTTTTAAATATATCTCTTCAACATCAGGTTCACTTTTTATGAGAACACACTTCAACTTGTTACATTCTCCATAAACACATGGCATTAACATTCATTAGAAGAAATGCTTTTGAAGAACCATATTGACAAATTAAAATGCATGTAATATAAGGCGAGAAAAAGTTCTGAAAATAAACAAAAAAGAATGTCGAGATTCCATGTTATTTCCAGATAAATCCAACAGTGTGAAGAATAACTGCAACTTAAAAAAAAATGTTTATGCATCTCAGACACAGATTTTACCCATACCATCCAAACTTTTTTTTACTTATCACCACCTCCTCCCATGACCTACAAGACCACATTTAGAGATGCAACAAATGCACTTCTGGGAAACACACAAACGAATGGATATGTATATTGACTTAATTATAGTTGTCTCACCCATACGATTATTACTACAATTCAAATTACTCAGACCATTATCCTAGTACCAAAGAAATAAAATTGAAGAACTTCTAGTCAACATCTTGTATGCTATTGATGGAATATAAGCAAAAAAAAATTTTAAGTAAAAGAGTGTTTCGGCTTCAACACATACAAAATGTGATTCCATTTATGCGACATGAACTGTAGAACTTAAAATTTATGCTTCCTAATGCTCGAGGCAAGTACCTAATGTATGCTTGAGCTGAATCCAAGAGGTAAAAGGAAAGGAATTTCTCTGATGTGTACCCAGCATGATATAATAATAAAAATAATAAAACATAGGTTTGTTTATAAGTCTTGGATTGAAAGAAGTGACTGCATGCAAGACAAATGTGGACTACAATAAGAGGAGAATGCAACTGCTTACCATTGTTGAGTAACATATCAATGTATCATCTCAAATGTCACACACCTGATGAACAAGATCCAGGCTCCATGTATATTTTAGCAACAACTTGAACCAAAAGAAGGGACGGCAGGACAAACAAGGACCGATAAACAGATGAACAAATCCAATTGTTTACCAGAATTGGCATACAAAATCACCTGCAACGTCTCGCTCCAGACAAACAAGACCAGACCAAATGTCGTAATCCCCGATCAGTCTTTTGTTGGTAGGCCTGCAATAGTTGAGGAACCTTCTCCTGGTACTTAATCACGTATCTCTCTAAGAATTTCTCCTCATTCAACTGGCAAATTGTAGTCAATTTCACATCTTTGGTCAGAAGTCCAAGTGACTTCAGGACATGGATGACTGAATATCTCGGAATGACCCTCCTCTCCAAGCTATACAGCATTAGATTCGGGCAACTGGAAACGATGGATAGCCCCAATCCAGGTTCCTTCAAAAAGAAATTCATCTTCTTCCTCATTTTAACATCTGATACGTTCATAATCTGAGGCTGCTTCTTGAAAGCTGAGAGGATATCATCCTCCAACCAACCAAAGCTTCTATACAACTCAAATTTCTCCTCCCAATGCGATTCACTCATGCTCAATATGGAACCAAGGGCAACATAGAACGATGAACTTGAAGTTCTGAAGTCCATTGCCTTAACTTTTGTTATAGCCTTGGTAAATCGATCAGGATGCAGTGAAAGAAAAGCCTGGGTCGCTGTTTGATCATGGCTGAAATACTAGAATTGGGTACTCCGTGGTCCCGTAACACCCCGATTTTGGGACCTATCTTTTTCTGGAGGTCAGAGTGGAAAAGCCATGGCGCACGCTTGGTGGTTGAGATAACGACCTCCCCAGTGCCAAGAACACCCTTTAGAAAACCATAGGCGGGCACTATCTGGTTGTCTAAGCTACGGACCAAGATGTTGGAGTTCTTTGTGAGGACGAATGTGAGGTCAGGGGTCGAGAATCCGGCGTCACGGAGGAAGTCCATCTTTGGCTTTAAAGTTTTGTCTGGATTGTACTTAAGAAGTTCCGGGCAGCAGCAGATCATTTTGGCGATTTGGGTATTGGAAAAATCATAGCTTTTGAGGAATGAAAGAACTGAATCTGGGTTTTCTGTGGTTTCAAGTTGTAGCCGTTTGGAAGCTTTGAGGGCTGAATCTGTGGACAACCCACAAGTGTTCACGAGGTAGGAGACCGTAAAGTCCGATGCTTTTGAGGTTTCATTCGCTTCTGGGGCGGTGGAGATCGACTTGAGACATGGGTGTTGGAAGAAACACAGGTGGGTTTCAATCGAATCCCTCCTCCGACTGAAGATCTGCATTGGGTTTTTACGGACGAAAAGAAACATTGACATTGAAGCTTTTGTAAACCGAAAGAAGAAATCTCTCCTGAGAATGATGAAAGACTATATAAAAGAGAGGACTTTTTGTTTACAGAGGACTCTTGTAAATTGGGCCACTGTTTTGACACTATTCACCTTTGTTATGTAGCATAAGAGTTGCACCATTCAGTATTCATCAGAACCGTCCATTTTGAAAAGAATGGCTCACATACATTCACTTCCACACGTGCGAATTACACAACCTATGATATTAGGTACAGCCCCCAAATGCATTAGAAAATGGAGTACGCTCATTTTAATTTTAATTTAAAAAAAATAGTAAACATTGTTTGATGAGAGATATATGATTTGATGAAAAATATATATATCACGAATTGAATTGGAACCATTTTAAAAACAATGGCTAACATGCTGATGGACGTGCACTGGAACACAAATATATGATGGAATTATGGATAAGAAGTTCATCAACTCTTAGAAGTTAAAAACAAACCACAATACAAATTTATTAAGAAAACCGTTAATAAGCTTTTGAGAGTTGAATATAAAAAAAAGAGTTCTATTACACTCTACCATTGACATTATTCAATTAATTAAAGTATATTTCACTTTTTATAAATTACATACTTCATTAAATGATGTATATAATTTTTTTTTTAAGTACAAAAATGTGAGATTTACCTTACGGATTGTAAATTAGATTGAGTGTAATGTTTTCATAAAAAAAAGCTTTGATATGTGACATCTAGCTCGTGAAAGGGTCTAGCTCGTTAAAGGGTCAATGGATCAGGATATTCAAAAGGCCCAAGAATCTTACCTTAAAACCATGTAATTCTACATCACCTAACGATGACAATTCACAAATGAGTGCTGGGAAAAATCATCCATAGGAGGCATGTTGGAGTGTTGAGACTTAAGTTAGCATTTGATTGCGCGATTGCGCAACATTTGCGATTATAAAAAGTTAGTTTTGTAATCGTGCAACCAAACAATTTTACAATTGCAGCTTCATGCAAACAGATTTCAGACAAATAGTACCCAAAAACTGTGATTTAAGAGTTGAATAAAAAAAAAAAAGTTCTATTATACTCTGTCATTAACATTATTTAATTAATTAGAGTATATATTTCATTTTTTTATAAATTACATATTTCATTAAATGATGCATATAATTTTTTTTTTTAAAGTACAAAAATGTGAGATCTACCTTACGGATTGTAAATTAGATTGAGTGTAATGTTTTCATAAAAAAAAATTGATATGTGACGTCTAGCTCGTTAAAGGGTCAGTGGATCGGGATATCCAAAAGGCCCAAGAATCTTACCTTAAAACTATGATTGTAATTCTACATCACCTAACGATGAAAATTCACAAATGAGTGCATAGATTTCAGACAAATAATACCCAAAAATTGTGATTTAAGAAAGCTGGGGAAGACTTAGACAGAATTTTTTTTCCATTGTAAAAGACCACCACAGCTATATAGAAGCTTATTATACCTACTTACCTCTGGGTATCTCATATCAACTTCCCATGTTGTTAAATTTGATCGATTTCCCATGCTTTGGTACTGAACCTTTCAACATTATGAAAATGTGAGAGAGCCATCCTATTTTTCTTTTTTTTTCCCAAGAAGTGCAACAGGCATGGCCCAAAAAATATATGATATGTGGAAATCTATACTTTACTAATACATGAGGCAAGTTTCTAGTGGGTGATTGAACAAAACTCAAATAAGAAAAGGAGAGGAATTTCTCCAATGACTATGATTTCACGAAATACTAAAAAAACATAAGTTTTTAAACAAAGTCTTCAACAGAACGAAGCAACTGCAAGACGAATGTGAATTAAAAAATCAGAGGAGAATGCAATTGCTTACTAGAATTTGCAAGCAAATCATCTACATTGTCTCACTGGTGATGAAAAAAATCCGGGCTCTATGTCTCAACACCCAATCACCGTCATCCCTTGGTAGGCCTGCAACACTTGAGGAACTTTATCCTGGTATTGGATCACGTATTTCTCTAAGAACTTCTCCTTCTTCAAAGTGCAAATCACAGAGAAATTCACGTCTTTGTTCAGGAGTCCTTGTGAAGTCAGGACACGGATGACCAAATATCTTGGAATGATTGCCTTCTCCAAGCTACGCCACAGTAGATGCGGAGAACTGGACAAGATAGATAGCCCCAATCCCGGTTCCTTTGAAAAGAAATCCATCATCTTTCTTATTTTATCCTGTGATATGAGCATAATCTCAGGCTGCTTCTTCAAAGCCGAAAGGAGATCATCCTCAGACCAACCAAAGCTTCTATACAACTCAAATTTCTCCTCCCATTTGGAATCACTTATGCTCAATATAGTGCCAAGGGCCGAGTAGAACAAAAAGCTTGAAGGTTCGAAGCCCATTGCCTTAACTTTTGTTACAGCCTCAGTAAATCGATCAGGATGCCCGGTAAGTAAGATCCTAGGTCTCCTTTTGATCAGGGCAGAGATATCGGAGTCGAGCACTCCTTGATCTCGTAACGCTTGAATTCTCAGGACCATCGTTTTGCGGTTTTTGTGGAGAAGCCATGAATCACGCTTGGTGGTCAAGATGACGGCCTCGTCAGTGCCTAGTATACCCTTTAGGAAACCCACTGCAGGCTTTATATGGTTGTGTAAGCTACAGGTCAAGATGGAGGCGTTCTTTGAGAGGATGAATATCAGGTCGGGGTTCGAGAATCCGACATCACGGAGGAAGTCCATCTTCGGCTTTATAGTTTTGTCTGGATCGGAATACAAAAGTTGGGGGCGGCAGGAGATCATTTTGGCGATTTGGGTATTGGTAAAACCGTAGCTTTTGAAGAATGAAAGAACTGAATCAGGTTTTTCTGTGGTTTTGTGTTGTACCCATTTGGAAGCTTTGAGGGCTGAATCGATGGACGTTCACGAGGTAGGAAACCGTAAAGTCCGATGCTTTGGGTACTTCCTTCCCTTCTGGGGTGGTGGAGATCGATTTGAGACATGGGTTTTGGGAGAAACACAGGTGGGTCTCAATCGAATCCCTCCTACTCACGATCTGGATTAGGTTTTTATGGACGAAACGAAACATTGAAGCTGTTCGAACTGAAACAATAGACGCGAAAGGGTTTGAGAAGAAGAAGGAAAAATAAAACTTACAGTTTTGAACGAAATGGGCGGTGAAGAGATCTGCCGCTGATGAATCTCTTGAGATAGTGAAGAAGAAGAAAAGAGGGGGCTTTCTAATGTCTTCTACTTGTTTGTGATTTTGTATATATGAAGACACTACAAAGATGGGACTTTTTATGACAGCTTTCCTATTGTGAACCGGCCACCCATGTCCAGTCTGGACTGAACTGCACAACTCATTAATTTGAACTATACATTTCTTAATTGAACTGTACAATCAATTGTTGGATATATGTTCACTCTTCTATTGAATACCGATGACATTTAATTAAGAATCCATATTTTATTCAATTGTTTGCTGGATTTAACAAGAGAATGGAATATGTACCAAATAATTGGTTGTATAATTTAATTCATAAGTTGTATAATTCGATTAATGGGATGTACAGTTTGATATTGACAGAACTAATCGAAACTAATCCTGACTGGATTTAGACTCGAATTGTCCAGTCTGAAAACAATGGTTGATTAGTCATTTACTCCCGGAGCGAGATTGTAATTGACAAAGATCAGAATGTGAGAATGTTAGGTAAGATAAATTTTTTAAAATGATAGAAAATGGTATTTTAATATGTTGGCATGGATAAACCCTGATAAACAATTACATATGTTTCTAGGAATAGTTATCAAATATTATCATAATTTATCAAAACACAACTATCAAGGTTAATTCTAGCAAAACAAAGTTTTTTTTTTTTTTTTTTTGCTATTCTCATGTATTCCTCTCTATCCACTGCTTATGTTCCACCCCAAATGGGGGTAGTGATCTTCTAATTTGATGAAGGATATTTGATTTGGTTAGGAATTCTAGAATTCAGTTCCTTCTTTGCTAATCAGGTGATGAAGTGTGTGCATAAATTAAACTTTGATACTTTAATTTTCAAGAATTTTCAAGTAGTCTTTTTTTAGAATAATGTAAAATATACTTCCAATAGAGAGAGTTCTCCAACAACTGATTTATTATGCTTCAAATCAAACTTTATCAGACATGCAAATACATTTGTTTTCTGTTCTATACAGTGAGCATTTGAAAAATGTGAATGATGCTTGCATCTTGTCTCAAATTGTAATTTTGTCAAAACAAGAAACTCTTATACACATGCAACAATCTCATCTATTGGTTGCTAATCAACTCCATTTGACAATTTCTTCACTACACTAGTTTCCAGAGAACATGTATACACTAGTTTCCAGAGAACATGTACCATCAATGTCATTCAAATGAATTGAATCTCCACATGTGTTATTCATGAAATCATCATTGCTGTCTGGAAAGAAAAAAAAGAAAACAGTTACAACATGTGTGAACCATTAAGATACAGTATTATGTAACTGAAATCAACTATAGACATAAAAGAACCACATGCTAATCAACATTGCTATGATATTACCTCATGCTTGTGGTATTAAGATACAATATATGTGTATCTGAAATTCATATAAAATATAATGGTCCATATGCTTATATGTCATTGCTTCGATGATTAATTTATATTCTTAAAAATATGACAAACAACTAAAATTTTCAGATTTACATTTATCAATTCATCAGAATAAACAAAACAAACAAAGCATAGGCTGTATATCTGATCTTATAAACACAATTTGCATTTTAAATTCAGATACACCGTTGTATCTAGATTTTAAAAAAAAATTAACGTCCTGAAGAAAAGAAAATCATGAATAAAAAATGAGTCTACAAGATTAAACATTCTCAAACTCAGATCAGATTGCTTCAAACAAATCAATTGCCTTACCTGATACGATCGTCATTGATTGCACCACAAACAAATCAAAAAATAAAAAAAGCTACAATCGAGATCAAAATCCTCGCCAAAATTGCACTCCAGATTAAATTTTCTGTTCTTCTGAAATCTTGACGAATCAATTTTGTATTTCGTGAACACAATGCAATTAAGATCAGGATCCTCGCCAAAACTACAATCCAGATTTAATTTTCTGTTCTTTTGAAATCTGAATGAATCAATTTTGTTTTTCGGTAACACTTTGTTTCAATTAAATTGTTTGTTTTCCAAAAAAGAAAGAAACAATAAATTGATTCGTGTGATTGGTTACATCCAAGGATTGTGGGATCAATTACATATTAAATGCTTATTTGGCAATTAAGGGTAAATTAGATATTTCAACTTTGCCATCTCATGGGCTTGGGATGGAGCCTATTAATTGGGGCTCAAAAATCATTATTGAATGCAAATTGCTTACTAGTTTCAGAGAAATGGATGTTGTGCAGACGATTAGCAATGGTAAATGCAAAGTGCTTACTAATTTCAGAGAAATGGATGTTGTGCAAATGAGCATCATGTGGGCAATAACTGAGGCATCACAACAATTCCAAAGAATTGTCAAACAAATTAAGGGAATTGCTCTGTATATAGTCTAAATTAGCTCAACAAAATAAAGACACCGCAAGTCTGTGTTTTACTAGTCCAATGACCCGCATCCATGTAAACACAGTACATCAGGTATAAATCTTCATGTAAGACATCAAGTTCGCATATTTCATACATGTTCCTGTATATCAGAGTTCCAAATGCTTCAGGCAAGTTCCTAATCTATGCTAAATAACAATAAAAAACCGAAGACGGTTACAGACGGGCACTACACACAGGACTCGACATACCATTTTCCTTGGATGATTCACTGTAATCAAACTTAACCCAAAGGGGTTTCTAAACATCCAAGCGATCATAATTTCAAACAAAAAAAAATGTAACTCTTAGTTATCAGCAGTAAAAAAAAATGTACATTTCATGAATCTAATAAAAATATGTTTTTTCATAAACTAATTTTAATAACAAGTTTAAGTGAACAAACTTTTGTTTACAAGTTTAGCCCCATTCCCAAATGTTATCTTAAAAAAACTGTGACCATTTTGGCAATTGAAATTGGTTCCCATAAAAACATAATCAAGAAAAACATATTTTCAAACTCCCCTTAAATTTAAGCCAAAATCGTGATGTTATTACAAAAACATCTGTGTTTTTTTGAATAATTGAACATCACTAATCCCCCCCATTCAAGATTCTCAGACATACTGAACCACAATTAGATTCCAATAGCCAAATTCCATAACAAGAATCACATAAAAACAATATTTTTTGCCCTACCTGGATGAGGCAGCGATCATGACAAGCTTGGAGAACAAATCAAGCCTGATGACAGAAGCGAGGGAGCCAACGATGGCAGAAAATAAGTGCCCAACAAAGATGCAGCGCCTGATGCGGACGGAGCTCCTCGAGGAGGGCAAGGAGGTCATGCGCGTACCCTTCTAGGGTCGCGTACCAGTCAAAGTCGAAGTAGTCCGGGTTGGTGGTTCCGGCCCCATGTTGTCGAAGAGGACGATCTGGAACTTGTCCACCAGATGGGGCACCAGGTGCCTGCACACTGACTGCAGGACATACAAGAATAATTAACCATGGAAAATGTAAATGCATACCAGTTTCTGGGTAAATAAATGTTATACAAGTGAGCATCATGTACGCAATCACAGGGCGCATCAAAACTATGTCAAAGAACTGTCAAATATATTCGTTGAAGAGAATTGCACTGTATATAGTCAATTAGCGGGCTGTGTTTTACATGCTCATTTATCTGCATCCACGTAAAACACTCCAATTTTTATACATTAAATATAAATCACTTTACCTTTGTGTGCGACATCAAGCACATGCTTCTGTATCTCAGACGCATGTTCTACACATACATCCAAACTTTACTTACTTAATGGATGCCTGCTCTCATGATGCATAAGAGACTGAACAAATGATCTCTATAGAAACAGATGGATACACATAGTGACTTAATTGAAGCTGCATATGTATATAGTTATTACCAGAATTCAGATTCCCTGGAACAAATTCATCTGGTGATTACGCTCACATAATATTAAACATAATATTTTTAACAAAATATTGAATTGACAGAAGTGGCTGCAAAGCAGAGGATAAAGCGATTGCTTACAGGAGTTTGCAAACAAATCAACTACAATTTCTCTCTCAGACAGTAATGATTATCCAAACATCTCAACCACCAATCGCTGTCTTCCTTTGGTAGATCTGCAACACTTGAGGAACCTTCTCTTGGTACTTGATTATGTATTTCTCTAAAAATTTCTGCTTCTCCAAACTGAAAACCACAGCCAACTTCACATATTATAAATCAGGAAACCCACATGCCAAATCAGTTTTTTAATTTCTATAAATTTTTATCTACAATTTATTCACATTTTATCCACAACCTATTCATGGTCAACCAAACAACAAAAATCTTATTATTACTTTTCCAATGAGAATAACTAAAACAGAACTAAACGAAAAATGAATATTCTTTATCTAATCGGGATTCACCAAATTTTCTTCCATCCCACCTCCATCTTAAATTAAGACACATCCTTTGTAACCTGATCATGACTAACGAGTGCATATATATGCATAGACTAACTTTGATACTTTCATTAGAAGAAATGCACATGTACGGCAGAAAACTAGAGGAACATATTGACACGTTAAAATTCAAGAAAAGAAAAAGTTCTAAAAGGATTTTGAGACTTCTTGTGCTAAATTAAAACATGCAATAATACGCAAGCAAGAGTTCTGAAGGGGGGAAAGAAAAGTTCAAGTACTCAAGAGTTCATGTTAATTTTGAATACATCCAACAATGTGAAGCAAGAAACTAAATTTTTTGAATTGTAGCCAACCTCACAAGTCATGCTACAACAGGGGCATTCCTCGAGTCTTCAACCAGAAGTCCTAAATTGAAGTACTCATCCTTCATCCACATGATCAGGTTGATCCACCACACATCTTGAGAAAGATCCTGCAGCGACATCCAGGAAACTTATGAGGGTGGATGATGGATATATTTTTCATTGGAGATACTTGTATGCCTACATAAATGAGAAGAGGAAATTGTTTATGCAGTAACTCAAGCTAACAAGACCAGGACTCTTAACTGAGTTTCCTGTGCTTTCAGACCTTTAATTACCAAACAATTTTTTTTTTTGCAAAACTTCTAGCATATTGAGATTTGTCATAAACTCAGAACCCCGAAAATTATTGACACAATGCAAGAATAAAATTAACAACATCAATGGAATGCTTCTGCTTCAACACATGCACAATGCAATACCATTTATTTACTATGTTCAGTGAAACCCTATGTTACTACCTGAGGCAAATTCCTTACATGGCCTAATGCATTGGGGAAGTACTGAATTCTATGGAGAAAAAAAAAAGCGAAGTAATATTTCTCCTGAAGACTGGAATGAGCAATAAATAAGGAAATAACTTTTTTTGTGAACAAACTTAAAATAAAAGAGATTGCAGTCCATACAAGGACAATGATTATCAGTTTACGGAGAAATGGATGCTATGCAAATTAGCACCAAGTAGCCAAGGCATCGCAACAATTTCAGATCTATCAAACACATTACACATTGCTTGAAGAGAATTGTTCCGTATATAGTCTACATCAGCCTTGCAAAACAAAGACATGCAAGTCTGTGATTATGTGTTCCATGATCCACATCCACATAAAACACTTACTTTTCATACATCAGATGTAAATCTTTGTTGAGTTTCGCGTACAATATCAAGTGCACATATTTGATATATTACATGTTTTAATATCTCAAAAACAGTTTCTGGCCATACCACTCAAACTTTGTACATTTATGGACATCACAATGGTGATGTTCTGTTGTGATAAAAGGATATTTGAATTTTGTTAGGAATTCAAAAATTTAGATCTCTGTGATCATCAGGTTTAGGTAGCAGATTATGGGTGCATACATGCATAACCCAACTTTGATACTTCTATTTTTCAAGAATTTTCAAGTAGTCTTGCTTAGAATAATTTGAATGCCATGCTTCCAATAGAGTTTGCAATTGAGAGCACTCCAACAACTGATTTACCATGCTTCAACTCAAACTTTATCAGGCATGCACATACAAATACATTGAGCATTAGAAAAATGTGGGAGTCACAAGATGACATGATGCATAAACCTTGTTCGGGCACATTTTTTCAGATGTAAAGGATGCATCATCTGCTACAATCAAGTCCATCTTTTATGAGAGCACATATTCAACTTCTTACATTCTCCATAACAACATGGCACCAACCTTCATTAAAGAAATACACATACACTACAAAGCACTCCTAGAGGAACATGTTGATCGACAAGTTAAAATTTAAGGCGAGAAAAAGTTTTGAAAAATAAAGAATTGAAATTTTTTGTTATGTCAATGTGAAACAAGAATTAAATTTTCTGAATTATACCCAACCTCGCAACTCATGGTACAAAAGGGGCATTTCTCCACGAACTCAACCGGAACACCTAATTGAAACACTCATGCTTCATCCACATCGATTGAGTTAATTGACAACACATCTTGAGAAAGCTCTTGCATCTAAGAAACTTAAAGGGTGTATGAAGGATATATAAATTTTTAATAATTGTACACTTGCATACATGAAAAACATCTAACTGAATATCCTATGGCCTAATATTTTATTATACAAAACATTTTTTTTATTTTTTGCTAAACTTTATATCGGATGGAGATTTGTTATAAAGCCAGGACCCTGTAAACTATTGACACACAGGAGTATAATGGACTACAAGTCTACAACAGTAACATAGTTCTGCTTCAATACATATACACAATGCAGTTCCATTCATGTACTACATTCGGTGAAACAATTGACACAGTGAAGAGAGTGAATTATATCAATGGAGTGTTTCTGCTTCAACACATGTACACAAAGCAATTCCATTTATGTGATACGATGAGTGAAATTCTATACTCGACTAATGCTTGAGGCAAGTTCCATTATATGTTTCAACTGAACTCCAGTCCACAAAGGGAAATAGGTTCTCCCATGGCTATGATTATATGATATATTGAAAAACACAAGCTTATAAATACGAACTACAAATAAGAAGAGAATGCAATTGCTCACCAGAGTAGGCAAAGAAATCAACTACACTTTCTCAATCCGAATTCCGACAGATAAGACTCAATCCCCAAGAACACTCTTTAGGAAACCACCGGTGGGCACCATGTAGTTGCCTAAGCTATAGCCCAAGTTGCCGAGGTTCTTTGAGAGGACGCATGTGAAGTCAGGATTCTGTCTGGATTGCAAGACAGAAGACGTGGGAAGCCAGAGATCATTTTGGCGATCTGGGTATCGGAAAAACCATAGCTTTTGAAAAACAAAAGAACTGAATCTGGGTTTTCTATGGTTTTGATTTGTATCCATTTGGAATCGGTGGACAACCCACATTCGTCCTCTCAAAGAACCCCAGCATCTTGAGCTTTTGATATTTTGATGCAGGGACCGTAAAATCCGAAGCTTTTGATGTTTTCTTCGCTTTTGGGGTGGAGGAGATCAATTTGAGAGATGGGTTTTGGAAGAAACAAAAGTAGGTTTCGATCGAATCTCTCCTACTCACGATTGGATTGTTTTTACGCGCAAAACGAAGCACTGCAGCCACACAAATGATAAGGTGCAACGTATCACCATGTATTGCGAATCTGGGCCGTCCAGTTCAGATCTGACTTACATTTTCGCCAATGAAAATGAAAATGAAATGTGAATTCACTGATATTTTATTTAAAACCCTGATTGAAAACAGTATACCAAAACCACTTCTAATTTGCTTAAAATGCAAAAAAACTCTATGTAAATTGATAATTTTACCCTTTTTAACTATATTCGAATGGATAAAATAGTTATTTATAAAAGATTTTTATCATATTGTAGAGATTTTTTTAGTATACTATATTTTCAACCAAACAGAATATTTGCATAACATTTTTCATATGTCAATAAAAATTTAACTCAAGAATTATATGGACATTAGAAAAAGTCAGGAGTCATGTGAATTTTGAGCAGTTTATAGGGGGTTATATGGATTTTTCCCCTTCGAATCTGTGAACAACCACCCTTGTTATGGTTTGGGTAGAGTAATAAGAGGAGAACAGTAAGAATAGGCATGAAATAGGGAATAAAAGATGTTTGAGTGAGATGAATAAGATGGTATTTGGATGTCCACATAAAATAAATAGATATAGTAATCCACCTTTACTCATAGAATTAGTCTATTCTAACAACAATCATAAATGGGTCTCACATTTTATTTATTTTTTAATTTCAAATAACCTATTATCACCACTTATACATCGATAGATCTAACATCTCAAATCAATTTTTTAAATTTTATTTATATTTTATTATTCATCAACCAAATACTACAACATTTATTATTACATTTCACAACAAGAATAATTGATAACACAACCAAACAGAAAATCACTTATTCAAAGTAAAAATTTCTTAGAATAAATATAAATTTTAAAATAATTTATGTCTATATCCAAATGGACAATATATAAACTAACATGAAGTTACCTTTGTATAGTACTTATTCATTAGTCATCATCAACCGTCCATTTTAAAAAGAAAAAGAATGGCTCACATACATTCACTTTCACACGTGCGAATTACATAACTTGTGATATCTACACGAAGTTCCCAGTTCCTCACAGCAAAACCAAGCTTTGATTTACTGAAGTTTTTATATGCTTTTAGTGTAACCAAGCATGTAACTTTGTAAAAATTAAATAAATTCGGATGAAAAAAGTGTGTTACTTGTTACACACAACTGTAAATAAGATTTAGGCACAAGGCCTATACACATGACTATAAATAAGAATTGCATGTAACAACTTTGTTTGATTGTTTGCATGTCTGAACTGCACCTACATTGGCCTGTAATTTCCCCTGGCTCAGAAAAAGAGGATACAAGAATCAAGTTGCAGTAGAACCAGACCAACTCTAATGTAATTTTTTGCCACCTTTTCTCTTCTGCAGTTCTGCCCATCTAAAAGATAATAATAATTAATCACATTGTAGTGATGTTGTGTTGTCAATTGTGATGAAAGATATTTGACTTTGTGAGGAACTCCAGATTTCAGTTCCTTCTCTGCTCAGATATATGCATAAACTAAACTCTAATACTTCATTTTCCAAGATTCTTCAGGTAGTCTTGGTGAGAGTAATGTGAAATGCCATGCTTTCAATACAGTGTTCTTCTCCAACAACTGAGTCATATTGCTTCAAATCAACTTTCTCCAACATGCAAAAACAATGTTTCTCTTGACTTTGAGCTTAAAAAATAGGGTAGGAAAAACAAGAGAGTTTTCAACTGTGCAATTTAAAAGGCTAGAGAGCTACTCTATTTATGTTAGAAATATGCGCCTTTGTTTTTGGTAAACTATTGATACAATGCATGAAGAGAATGGATTATATAAAGTAGCATTGGAATGACTCTGCTTTGATACATGTACACAATGCTGTAACAGAGTTTCCAACGGTGCAATTAAAAAGGCTAGAGATTTACTCTATTTATGTTAGAAATATGCACCTTTGTTTTTGGTAAACTATTGATACAATGCATGAAGAGACTGGATTATATATAGTAGCATTGGAATGACTCTGCTTTCATACATGTAAGCAGTACTGTAAAAACCACATACTACTAGTTGAGGCAAGTTCCTTACACAGCATGATGATTTGGGGTTCTGTACTCAAGGGAGAAGAAGAAAAATAATATTTCACTAATGACTACAATGAGAAATATATGATATTCATTTATTTAACAATTCTAAATTAAAAGAGATTGCAGGAAATACAAGGATACTAAACCATGGAAAATGTAATTGCATACCAGTTTCTGGAGAAATAAATGATATGCAAGTGAGCATCATGTAGGCAATCACCGAGGCACATCGAAACAATGTCAAAGAACTGTTAAATAGTCCCCCACGTGCTTGGCGCAGTGGTGTAAGGACACCCCCGATTTCATGGGGGTTGCGGTTTCTATTCCTGCTTCCAGCAGGAAGAAAAAAAAAATGAAAACAGCCCGTTGGTGTAAGGACACCCGACCCAGACCCAACCCTTGCACAGACCTATGTTCAATGATCTGCATCCATGTAAAAAAATCCATTTTTATACATCAAATATAGATCTTTTTAGCATCGTGTATGACATCAAGTACACGCTTCTGTATATCAGACACATGTTCAACACATACATCCAAACTTTGCTTACTTAATGGACACCTAGTCTCCTGATGCATAAGAGATGAAACAAATTACCTTTATAGAGACATATAAACAGATGGATACACATAGTGACTTAATTAAAGCCACATCATGTATGTGGTTATTAACAGAATTCAGATTGCACAGGTTGTTATCTCTGTAACAAACAAATAAAATTTCTAAACTTTTACAAATTGAGATGTATTACCAAGTCATAAATTGAGGTTTATTCCCAAGTCAGCACTGGTGAAATATTGATGCAATGTAGGGATGGGATTGATTATGACAATGGAGTGTTTCTGCATGAACACATGTGAACAACACAATTTCATTATATAATACTACTCGAGTGTTGAGACACATTCCTAACGTGTGGCCGAACTTTTGGTCTGCAGCTGAAAGAGAAGGTACCCTCTATTACTACTGTACTCTGGTCAGCTCCTCAATAGGGTTGGTTTAAGCTGAACACGGATGGTTCACTAGGTGATGACAGAGGAGGTTATGGTGCACTTATTCGCAATAAGCATGCTGAATTTCTCATTGGACTGGCTGGTTGTCTTGATCTCCCCTCCATTAATCTCCTGGAGCTCAAAGCGATTGAGAAGGGTGTTGATTCGAGTTTATCCATTGATGACACCAATCTATGGATCTAATCTGACTCTACAATTGCAATTGCTTGGCTGCTTGGCAAGGGCCATATCCAATGGAGTGACTTTCAATCCCTCCGTCATATCCACCAAACTCTGGAGCATATGGACTGTTGGATGGCCACACACATACATTGCAAAAGAAACTCTCCTGCAGACTTGCTTGCAGCTTTTCAGTCAATGAGGGGTGAAACTTTATTCTCTCCCAGACAGCTTTGGCCTGAGTTACAGGCAATGCTGAACGAGGACAAGTCAATGAAGGGATACCAGCGGATAAGTTAAACCTCTGCATCTCTGCCTTTATGCAGTTTTCTTCCTTTTCATGTGGAAAAACAGGGCAGATTTCAAACTTTGATGTGGTTAAACAGGGCTGCAATGGGCTGAAAAACTGGGCAGAATTCAAATTTTGCTGTGGTTAATCAGGGCTGCTATGGTCTGAAAAACAAGGCAGTGTGCTGTGGTTAAACAGGGTTGCTATGGGCTGGAAAACTGGGCAGATTTCAAAATTTTGATTTGGAATACAGGGCTGCTATGGGCTGATTAATTAGTCTATAGTCTATACTCCATCTTGTTTTGAAGCTCTCTTTTTAATTTTCCTGATGTAAAGAGATGTGACCTTTGTAAAGTTCATATTCTTCTAGTAATACAAAATCTTGATTACAGCCTCAATTTGTAGCATGGGGTTTCACAGCATTGTGTACATGTATCAAAACAGAGTCATTCCAATGGATATAATTTATTCTCTTCATGCATCTTATCAATGGTTTACCAAAAACAAAGTGCATACATAAATTTTTTTTACCAAATTTCACAGTTCGAAACTCTCTTGTTTTTCCCACCTTTTTCTAATGTTCAATGTAAAGAGACATTGTTTTTGCATGTCTTGGAGGAAGTTAATAATTAACTGTTAATTTGAAGCATGTTAACTCGGTCGTTGGAGGAGAAAACTCTATTGGAAGCATGGCATTTTCACATTATCATTCATTTATGTCTCGTTTGATTCAACTCTTGGAGCTTTTCAAATGGGTTCACTTCAAAACCAGAAATGGAAGGAAATAACAGATTTTTTAGGCCCCATTTTGTTAGTGATAAAACAATTCTGGAATAAATAACTATTTCAGTGTTGAAAGAGAATAATTCATTTTTCGTTTGGTTTTGTTTTTAGTTATTCTCATTGATAAAATAATAATAAGATTTTTTTATTTTTTGGTTAACCATAAATAAGTTGTTGATAAAAATTTATAAAAATTAAAAAATTAATTTGAGATGTGAGTTCCCTAATTTATAAAGATGATGACATATTATTTGACATGTACGTTCCCTTTATGGAATAAATTGGATGAAATAATATAATTTTAGAGCATTTAGAATACCAATACCAACATATTCTCATCTATTCTAGTATATCTATACTTATCTATTTCTTGCAAACAAACAATCTTTTGAACTTATTCTCTTATATTCTTTTCTATTCCTTTCTCCTATTCCGCTTCCGTAGCGGGAGCTTAAGGAATTTCAAAGTTCTATTGATTCCTTATTCCAAAAAAAAAAAAAAAAAAAAAAGTTCTATTGATTCCATATCACCAAACTTGCTGCTTCATTGGGTTGAAGCTTGATCGTTACGTAAAAAACAAGCTTGGTTTTGCCTTTATCACTTCATGTCGAATGTATCATATTTTGCGTGGTTCACACGTGTGGAACCAAATGCCCAACAACCATTGCTTTCATTTTTGTTTGGTTGTCTTTTCAAATGGACGGCTCTTGAATAAAGTAAGGATAAGTGATAGATAAGAGAGATAAATATTGTCATAAATTATTAGTGTTTGGGAATAAGTATGAGATATGTGTGTGATATGATAGATGTGATAGAGACAGAGAGTGTTAGGTAAGATAAATTTTTTAAAAGTGCTATTGGTATAGATAAACCCGATTTATTAAGAGCCCTAAAAACAAAAAAGTTCACTCTTCCACCCCAAACGGGGGTTATAGTCTTCATCACTCTCAAAAGAGATTTCTGAATTCTGAGTGGCTCGTCTCTTCAGCATTCCTTTTCAAAACCGTAAGTTTTAATTCTTCTCACACTCACTCAGCGCCTCTTCTTTCGGTTTTCAAAGCTTCAATGTTTCGTTTTGTCCGTAAAAACGTAATCCAGATCGTGAGTAGGAGGGATTTGATTGAAACCCCCCTACGTTTCTCCCAAAACCCATGTCTCAAATCCATCTCTACCACCCCAGAAGGGAAGGAAACACCAAAAGCATCGGACTTTACGGTCTCCTACCTCGTGAATTCCTGTGGGTTGTCCACCGATTCAGCCCTCAGAGCTTCCAAAGGGTTCCCACTCAAAACCACTGAAAACCCTGATTCAGTTCTTTCATTCTTCAAAAACCACGGTTTTACCGATACCCAGATTGCCAAAATGATCTCCTGCCGCCCCCAACTTCTGTCATCCAATCCAAACAAATCTCTGAAGCCGAAGATTGAATTCCTCCGTAGTGTCGGATTCTCGACCCTGGACCTCACATTTGTCCTCTCGAAGAACCCCAACATCTGGACCAGTAGCTTAGACAACCAGATAGTGCCCGCCTATGGTTTTCTAAAGGGTATTCTTGGCACTCGAGAGGTCATTATCTCGACCACCAAGCGTGCGCCCCGTCTTCTCCACAGTGACCTCCACAAAACGATAGGTCCCAAAATTGGGGTATTACGGGACCACGGAGTACCCGATTCTAGTATCTCTTCCTTGATCAAATGTCAACCCAGGGTTTTTCTTATAGTGCACCTTGATCGATTTACCGATGCTATAACAAAAGTTAAGGCAATGGACCTCAGACCTTCAAGTTCATCGTTCTATATTGCCCTTGGCTCCATATTGAGCTTAAGTGAATCGCATTGGGAGGAGAAATTTGAGTTGTATAGAAGCTTTGGTTGGTCTGAGGATGATTTCCTCTCAGCTTTCAAGAAGCAGCCTCAGATTATGAACATATCAAAGGTTAAAATGAGGAAGATGATGGATTTCTTTTTGAAGGAACCCGGATTGGGGTTATCCAGCGTTTCCAGTTGGCCGCATCTATTGCTGTTTAGCTTGGAGAAGACGATCATTCCAAGATGGTCAGTCATCCGTGTCCTGACATCACATGGAATTCTGAACAAAGATGTGAATGTGTGTACGATTTTCAAATTGGAGGAGAAATTCTTAGAGAAATACGTGATCAAGTACCAGGAGAAGGTTCCTCAAGTGTTGCAGGCCTACCATGGGAAGACAGTCATTGAAGGTTGAGACATTTGAGTCCCGAACTTGTTTGTCAGGGGTGAGGCTTTGTTAGATGATTCACTTCCCAACTCTGGTAAGCAGTTGCATTCTCCTCTGATTTGTGGTCCGCCTTTGTATGACAATCACGTCTTTCAATTCAATTTTGTGTTTCAATATATTGTGTGATTGTATTCATCAAAAAAATTCCTCCTTTTTTTCCACTGGAGTTCAGTCCAAGCATACATTAGGAACCTGCCTCATGAAATAGTGAAGTGTGGAATTTCACAGATCATACGCTTAAATGGAATTGCACTGCGTCATGTTGAACAAGAAGCACTACATTGATATAATCCATTCTATGCGTATACATTGCATCAATAGAATACTAGGTGCTGACTAGAAGTTTTATCAATTCATGTCTTTGGTACAAGGATAACTGCCTGAGTAATCTGAATTCAATATTAATTGTACACGTTACCTTCAAAAAAAAAAAAATTTAATTTTGCACATGATGCAACTTTTATTAAAATCAATATACATATCCATCTGTTTATGTGTTTTGTAGAAGTTCATTTGTTGCATCTCTAAATGTGCTCTTATGGGTCATGTGAGGAGGTGTCGATAGTAAGAAAAGTGTATTTGACACACCAATGAATAAATAAATATTATATATATGCTATATTATGGTTATTTAGAACAATGAAGTACACAAACATTAAGATTTTTAACATCATCTAATTTTGTGAGTATAAACCTTGCAAATAGTTAGTAAAAAAAAGTCACAATCTTGTGTTTGTTTTGTAGGGCTAATTTATTCTATCTTTTTTACCAATATGGTTGACAGTTCTTTGAATTTGTTGCAATACATGATGCTCATACCAAGCAAAAAAAATAAATTACATGATGCTTATTTGCATGACTTCCACATCCCAAAACTTCAAAACAATTGCATTCTCCAGTTGCTAATCATAGTAATCAGATTAGCATTATTTTCTGTCTTTCCCCTCAACATCAATCCTTCCCAAAGCATGAAGCAAAGTTAAGTAGCTTGCCTCAAGTTGTAATATAGAGTTTCACAGAACATAGTTTAGAAATGCAATTGCATTGTGTACTTAAATTAAAGCAGAGCCATTCCATTGATGCAATCCGTTCTATTCCTACATCATATCAATAGTTACAAGTATTTAATTTGGAAAGAATCTCAATATGCTAGTAGTTCAGCCCCTTTTTTGGCTGCATAATTGGGGAACCACAAGCACAAATGCACAATTTTATTTTTTGTTATTCTAGTCTCTTTAGCTTGTGTTACTGTGTAAGAAATCCACCCTTCTTATATATGTAGGTATATAAGTATTGTAAAAAAAAAAAAAACCTTCATCCACCCTCCTAAGCATACACAATTTTGAAGAGCTCAGCGCGCACAGGCTTACCTTATGTACATGGTTTGTGAGTTATTCAGTAAACTTGGGGTTTTTTGAACTCTTGTTGAGGTTTATCAGCACAAAAAATAAGTCTTAATATGTTCTTCTGAAAGATATTTGTGGTGTATATGTAATTCTGTTATGAATGTGCACATCATGTTTTATGGAGAATGTAAGAAGTTGTGCTCTAGATAGACCTGATATTAGGAGGTGAATGCATCCTTTATATTTGAAGAGATATTCCTTTATATTTGAAGAGATATGCTTTGACATCTCGCAAGCATTCTAATGCTCAATGTAATGAGTGAGATTGTTTTTGCATGTCTGATGTGCTGCTTCATAGAATGTTGGTCTGAAGCGCGGTAGCTCAGTTGTTGGAGAACAGTTTACAAGGAAGCACCATTGAGGGGGGAAATCTATTGAAGATTTGGTTTAAAAACTATGTTGCCCTTGGATCCATATGGAGCATAAGTGAATCGCATTGGGAGGAGAAATTTGAGTTGTATAGAAGCTTTGGTTGGTCCGAGGATGATATGCTCTCAGCTTTCAAGAAGCCGCCTCCAATTATGAACCTATCAATGGTTAAAATGAGGAAGATGATGAATTTCTTTTTGAATGAACCCGGATTGGGGCTATCGTCATATCCAGTTGGCCGAATTTCCTGTTGTGTAGCTTGGAGAAGAAAGTCATTCCCAGATATTCGGTATTTCGCGTCCTGAAGTCACTTGAACTTCTGAACAAAGATGTGAGATTTACTACGATTTGTGGTTTGAAGGAGGAGAAATTCTTAGAGAAATACGTGATCCAGTACCAGGATAAGGTTCCTCAAGTGTTGCAGGCCTACCGACAAAAGACGGTGATTGTGGATTGAGACATTTGGGCCGTCTTATTCGTCTGAAGCGAGACATTGTAGGTGGTTTCGTGTGCCATTTCTGGTAAACAATTGCATATTTCTCTTGTTGTTGCTCAAAAAGGTTGTGTTTTTTCCAATATATTGTGTGATTGTATTCAACAGAGAAATTTATATCCTCTTTTCACTGGACCATGGCAGAGATTCTATCTGGTTGTCTAAGCTACAGAGCAAGATGGTGGGGTTCTTTGAGAGGACCAATGTGAGGTCAGGGGTCGAGAATCCAACGTCACGGAGGAAGTCCAGCTTTGGCTTCAGGGCTTTGTCCGGATTGTACTTAAGAAGTCCCGGGCGGAAGGAGATCATTTTGGCGATCTGGGTATCGGTAAAACCATGGTTTTTAAAGAATGAAAGAACTGAATCTGGGTTTTCAGTGGTTTTGAGTTGATGCACTTTGGAAACTCTGAATCGGTGGACAACCCACAGGAGTTCACGAGGTAGGAGACCGTAAAGTCCGAAGCTTTTGATGTTTCATTCTCTTTTGGGGTGGTCGAGATCGATTTCAGAGATGGGTTTTGGATGAAACACAAGTGGGTTTCAATCGAATCCCTCCTACTCACGATCTGGATTAGGTTTTTACGGACGAAACGAAACATTGAAGCTTTGACAACCGAAAGAAGAGGTGCCGAAGAATAAAAGAGAACTTTTTTGTCTTTAGGCTCTTATAAATAAATGGGGGGGACACTAATTCATCTTGAGCCGTCCATTTTGAAAGCAATGGTCGTAGAGCATTTGCTTCCACACGTGTGAATTAAACAAATATATGATTAAGAGGACATCCGACATAAAAGGCAAAAAACTAAGGCTGCGAAATTGGAGGCATATATCCATTTCAATAAAAATTACTATGAATAAAAAAAAAAAAACAAAAACAAAAAAAAACCATCAAGCTTCAACTCAATTTTCTAAAGCAGCCTAGTTTGGTGATCAAGTCTGGACCTGTTTTTAGAAAAATAAAATACATAATTAAATGAATTAAATACGTATATTTTTATGTGTTTCATATTAGATATGAAAGAGTTTATTTTGATACGGATCTTGGTTGAAGCACCGAATGGGTTTTGGTCCAAAATTCAAAACTTTTAACAGTAGGAATAGAATGAAGGGTAATTGGCAAAAAAAAAAAAAAAAAGAAAAACACCGACAAATCGAATATTAGACAAAAAAAAAAAAAAAAACCACAACGGAGATCAAATATTTACAAAAAGTAACCGGTCAACATTGACCTCTTCTTCTTTTTTTTAACACTAGAAGCGCTATATCTACTTTGTTTTTTATTTTTTTTAAAGACACCGTGTACATATATGACCATCTCTTTTATTTTCAGTTGAAATCACTTCTTCTTATTTAATTAAATATTAATGATTGAAATTTTGTTATATTAAATTTTAATTGCTGATATTTTTTTTTAACATACATCCGATATTTGGTTGAAAAAAGAGAAAATCACAAAAAAATTAAATGATGTAAATAATAATTTAATTAATTTGTAAAAGGTAAAATAGTAATTCAATTTAAGATTTCTAGTATAATTTGATATTACCACAAAAAGGATGAGAATTTGATTCCACCCCATTTTCCCTTGATTCTAATTTCAGTATGGTCTACAATTACCATCAAGATTACCACTAATCAAACACTAGATTTTACATACTTTTCTAGTAATCTCACATGGAATCAAAAATCCATCCCAGAATGACACGAATCAAACAAAGCAGCAAGGAGTTCAGAAAAAATAGTTGAGATCTCTTGTTATTTTCGGATACATCAGCTGCAGCTCTTGTGCTAAATTAAAACATGTAATAGTAAAACAAGCAAGAGTTCTGAAGGGGGGAAAAGAGTTTCAAGTACCCAGAGATTTCATGTAATTTTCGAATACATCTAACAATGTGAAGCAAGAAATTAAATTTTTTGAATTGTAGCCAACCTCGCAAGTCATGCTGCAACAGAGGCAATCCAAGAGTGCACAACCAGAAGTCCTAACTGAAATACTCATCCCTCATCCACATGGATTGGGTTGATCCACCACACATCTTGAGAAAGCTCTTGAAGCAACATCAGGAAAACTAATGAGGGTGGATGATGGATACATTTTTCATTGGTGATACTTGTATACCAGCATACAGTAACTCAAGCTAACAAGACCAGAACCTATCAACTAAATTTCCTATGCTTTCAGGCCTCCCATTTTGTACCAAACATTTCTTCTTCTTTTTTGGCAAAACTTCTAGCATATTTGTCATAAACTCAGAACCCTGTGAACTGTGGACAAAAATGCAAGAATATAATTAAAACCATCAATGGAATGGTTCTGCTTCAACACATACGCACAACACCATTTATGTACTATGTCCAGTGAAACCCTACATTACTACCTGAGGCAAGTTCCTTACATGGCCTGACGCATTGGGAAAGCACTGAATTCCAAAAAAAAAAAAGCAAAACAATATTTATCCTGAAGACTAGAATGAGAAATATATAAGGAAATAACTTCTTGTGAACAAACTTAAGATAAAAGATATTGCAGTCCATACAAGGAGAATGATTATCAGTTTTATGGAGAAATTGATGCTATGCAAATTGGCATCATGTAGGCAAGGCATCACAACAATTTCAGAACTGTCAAACACATTAATTAAGAGAATTGTTCTGTATATAGTCTAAATTAGCCTTGCAAAACAAAGACATGTAGGTCAGTGTTTTATGTGTTTCATGATCCACATACACATAAAACAGCCATTTTTTATGCATCAGATGTAAATCATCTTCGGGTTTCGTGCACAGCATCAGGTGAGCGTTTTTGACATATTACATATTTCAGAATATCAAAAACAGGTTCTAGCCATACCACTCAGACTTTGTGTATGTATGGACACCTGCTCTCATAATGCAAAAGAAAACAACAAATGATCTTCTCGGACACATCTAAACAGATTGATATGTAAATTGACAATCAAATTGCCACATGTATATCATTATTATCAGAATTTAAATTATGCTAGTTGTTATCCTTGCACCAATAAAATAAAAATCACAAATTTTCTAACCAATTCAGATTTATTATCAAGTCATGGTAAACAACAGACACAATGAAGCCACAGAAGGGATTATATCAATGGATTGTTTCTGCCTCAACACTTGTACACAATATGATCCCATTTATGTGATATGATCTGTGACGTTCTGTACTTAATTAATGCTTGAGGCAAGTTCCTAATGTCTGATGACTATGACTACATAATGTATTGAAAAATGCAAGTTTTTAAACAAAGTCCTGTGACTAAAAGAGAAGTACAGACTACAAATCAGAGGAGATTGCTCACCAGATTTTGCAAACAAACCATCTACAATTCTCACTCCAACAGAGAATATTAACCCAAACATCTCAACCCCCAATCATTGTCTTCCCTCGGTAGGCCTGCAACACTTGAGGAACCTTCTCCTGGTACTTGATCACGTATTTCTCTAAGAATTTCTCCCCCTTCAATTTGCAAATTGTATACAGATTCACATCTTTGTTCAGAATTCCATGTGATGTTAGGATACGGATGGCTGACCATCTTGGAATGATCGTCTTCTCCAAGCTATACAGCAACAGATGCGGACAATTGAAAACGACAGATAACCCTAACCCGGGTTCCTTCAAAAAGAAATTCATCATCCTCCTAATTTTATCCTTTGATAATTCCATAATCTTAGGCTTCTTCTTGAAAGCCGAAAGAATATCATCCTCAGACCAACCAAAGCTTCTATACAGCTCAAATTTCTCCTCCCAATGTGATTCACTTATGCTCAATATGGAGCCAAGGGCCGCATAAAACAATGAACTTGAAGGTCTGAAGTCCATTGCCTTAACTTTTGTTATAGACTCGGTAAATCGATCAAGGTGCACAACGAGAAAAAGCCTGGGTTGTTGTTTCATAAAGGTAGAGATACTAGAATCGGGTACTCCGTGGTCCCGTAACGCCTCGATTTTGGAACCCATCGTTTTGTGGAGGTCATTGTGGAGAAGCCACGGCGAACGCTTGGCGGCCGAGACAACAACCTCGTCAGTGCCAAGAATACCCTTTAGAAAACCATAGGCGGGCACTATGAGGTTGTCTAAGCTACAGGTCAAGATGTTGGAGTTCTTTGAGAGGACGAATATGAGGTCAGGGGTCGAGAATCCGGCGTCACGGAGGAAGTCCATCTTTGGCTTTATAGTTTTGTCCGGATTGTACTTAAGAAGTTCCGGGCGGCAGGAGATCATTTTGGCGATTTGGGTATTGGTAAAACCATGATTTTTGAAGAATGAAAGAACTGAATCTGGGTTTTCCGTGGTTTTGAGTTGTACCCTTTTGGAAGCTTTGAGAGCTGAATCGGTGGGCAACCCACAGGAGTTCACAAGGTAGGAGACCGTAAAGTCCGATGCTTTTGATGTTTCCTTCCCTTCTGGGGTGGTAGAGATCGATTTGAGACATGGGTTTTGGGAGAAACGCAAGTGGATTTCAATCGAATCCCTCCTACTCACGACCTGGATTAGGTTTTTACGGGCGAAACCAAACATTGAAGCCTTGTAAACCGAAAGAAGAAACGCCGAAGACAACTTACGGTTTTGGAAGGAATGGGCGCGGGCGCTGAAGAGATGAGCCACTAAGAAATCTCTCTTAAGAGTGATGAAGAGGGTAAAAGAGAACTTGTTAGTTTTTTTTAGGGTACTTAGCATCTCTAATCACACTTGTATCTTTAAATTTGAAGGGTGGTGTGCTCCAATCACATTCCATATACACCTTCAAATTTAGAGATTTAGATTTGACCCTCCAAATTTGGAGGTCACCTCTAAATCACATTTTTCATTTTTTTCTTTATACATTAATTAATTCAACCTAATGTATATTTAGATCCGTTAATCCATTTTTAATAAAAGTATTATAGTTGTAAAGATCTCATCGATATCTTCAAAATAAAAATAATATTAAATTATTTTATTTATTTAATTAAAAAATTATTAATTTAAAATAAGTTTAAAATTATTTAATATTAGACTCATTTTAAAAATCTTAATGAGATCTTGGATGATATAATTTTTATATAAATGAATCAATAATAATATCTATTAATGAGTTTTTATATAATTTAAAAAATAATATGAAAAAATGGAGGGTGATGATTGGAGTGTAACACCCTCCAAATATGAAATTTCTCCAAATATGGAGGGTCTTGGATCGGAGATGCTCTTAGTTTACTTTAGTTTTTCAGGGTACTTAAAAATGGGGGGACTTTTTTTTTTGGGGAAAATCGATATACTCCATGTAAACCTTGAAAAATTGGTTTTAATCCCTATAAACCGTGAAAATCGTCACAGGTTTCTACCTTTTCAAAAAAGTATAGATTCAGTCCCTGCAGTTATCCTACTGTTACCTAACTAACCACACAAACAGTTAACCTAACTAAACATGATAGTTTACTAAACTACTATTCACATATATATGACCCCTCTTTTAGTCCTCCCTCTCTCCTCGAAAACAATCTTCACATAAAGAAGAAGACACAAGCAGATGCCTGGCGTCATCGGAGCGGCGCGGATGGCAGTGCCGTCGCCGTGCGCGCGGCCGGAGTTGGAGGCGGCGTGGCGGAGGTGGTTGCCGTCAAAAGATCCGAACTTTGCGGCATGGACGTGGTCGAGGGGGTTGTAGAATGCGGCCTCTTTGTAAAGTAGCCTCACCGAGGTGAAGGGGAAGGGAGGAGCTCGCCCTTGCAGAGGAGATCGAGGAGGACGAACAAGCAATCTGGGTTCCGATCGATGAAGTGGTTCGCCTCGCCGTCTGGGGACCAGTTTGTCGTCGAGCATGGCCCCGAGCATGGAATCGCGGTTGGCGTTCGCGAGGGTCATCGTGGTTGTCTCGAAGATCCTCTCGCCCACATTGAACCTCACGCGGTCATGATCCCAAACGGCCATGGATTCTTGTTGAGAATTTGGAAGAGCTTCAATGGGATGAATTTGGGAGAAAAAAAATGAAAATTTGAGTTGTGGGTATTGGAGAGAATGGAATTTGAGAGATGGGTTATGGTTTTGGGGGGATTTGGTGGTGTGGGTTTTGAGAATTTGAGGCTTTTTTTATATGTACACTTTGATTCATCATGGATTGCCTTCCTCTATTTTTTTTTGGATCTATTTTTGTTTTAAATTCTATCTTTCTTGACTATCCTCGCACAACGACATCACCCTCTCGAGATTCGCGACGACATCCACCATGTTCGTCCGGTCCTTCCCCTCCAAACTCATGCAATGCAAAGCCACATACGACACCGGCTCCACCGCCTCCGCCTCACTCGGCCCAGGAGGGCCGACCCGCGGGTCCAAGACCCTCCCCACCTCCCCCTCCCCGATCCTCGGCACCGCATAATCAACCAAACTCATCGCCTCCGCCTCTCCCTCCTTAAATATGGCACGCCTCCCCATCAACACCTCAAGCAACACAACCCCGAACCCATACACATTGCACTTCGCCGTTGAGTGGTGCAGCCCGTAGTACTCCGGGTCCATGTACCCGACTGTCCCCGCCGCCTTCATCGACAGGTTCTCCCCCTCCAAATACGTGGGTTTTCAATGGAAGAACAAATTTCAAATAGTTGTTGGGGAAGAGGACATTTTTGGAAATAGAAGGATTAAAACCGATTAAACCTACTTTGGAGGGATTTATATGCATGAAATTTTAGATGTCACCGTTATCGTGATGGAATATTCGGGGTATATGTCATCTCATTTAACTCAGGGATGAAAATAATTAACTGGGACAAAAGATAAGGACCTGTGACAATTTTCAAAGTTTATAGGAACTAAAACTGATTTTTCAAAGTTTTCAGGCAGTTATATCGATTTTTTCCTTTTTTTTAAAAAAAAAATAAATGGGGGACTTGAGCCGTCCATTTTGAAAGCAATGGTTGTCGGACATTTGGTCCCACACGTGTGAACCACACACACGCATATGATTAGGGCATTCAAAATAAGGCAAAATTATGCTTGTTATCAACCTTACTCCCTCAATGACTTTTTACATATTTTTTTATTAATAAAATGTGACATGTGACCATTGACAGCATTTATTATTTCTACATTTGAAAAAAAAATTTCACTGAATAATGGTTAATGTTAAATATAGAAGCTCTATTGAAATCTTTTTTTTATATTTCTTTTCAAATATAAATTAAGAGCCTCTAACTCCGATGGCGTTAGAGATTATCTGACGATCAAGTTTCAATCCAAATCAATATAACTTTAGATTCCGTGAAAAAAAGAAATAATTAAATTGAATACATGAATTTTTATATATTTTTTAATAAAACATATACTTGGATATACTATGTTAGATAAATATGAAAAAATCCCTGTTGTCATGGATCTTTGTTGAACCTATAATGGGTTTTTGGTCCAAATCTCTCCCAGTGAAGCAAATTCACAAATGAGTATCCGAAAAAAGGGAGGAATTTTTTGCATATACCCATATAAATCTAGATTTTGTTAAAATGCCCTGCTTAAAATGTCTATCCAAAAATACCTCTAAGAATTCATAAATTGTGCATCCATACTCCGTCACACAATGGCAATGTTTGTTGTAGCTTAAATTTACAGATTATAGATTATAACGTATAAATTATAGATTATAACTTTTTTAATAAGCAGTTATGCTTGTTGTAGCTGTTGAAAAAACAGAAAATAAACAGGTTTGGATGTTTGTTAGAATAAGCTGTAAAATAGTTTTTACTGTGTAATTGTCAAAAATACGTCTTCCATGTGTACAAGTTAAATTTAATTTTCTTTTTTATAAAAGAATGTGGTTTTATTTATAAAATGATGATGACTCACTCATAATCCATTAACATTAACTAAAATGTAAAAAATTTAATGAAATTTTGGATTCCACATTAATTAAAAAAATAGAACTTGATCTCTATTAATAAAAAAACACAACTAAAATATTATAGTTGTAATCTAAATTTTATTTTATTAAAAAAAAATTACAATCCAAAGTTTTAATCTTACATAAGTTATGTTTAAAAAAAAATAACTTATATGATTTATTTCAAATTTTTAGTAGATGAGAAGAATATTTAGAGAAGATAAGAATATGTCTTTATTAAATAAAGTGAATGGTATTAAATGTTCAACATATTTTTTTAAATATTAAGCCAAAAGTTATAATCAGAAAAGCACCCCTAACCCAACTCTCAATGGGCGTTTGGTTCAGCTGAAATTCAGCATTTTTTGAACTGAAACCAGAATTTTTCAGCACTTTTGTGTTATAAGTCTGTTTGGTTGAAACCCAATTAACTGCTGAAATTTATCCTCTTCCGCATATAATTTTTCACCCTATTCAGCATCACTATTTTTCCGTCTCCGCACTATGAATTATCGTCCCAACGTGAAAAGACTATCCTACCCCCACTACTTTGATATATTTACAAGTGGTATATAATTCCATTTTCCGCCTCTCTTTCTCTCTCCTCGGACACTTTTTTTTCCTCCTCTTCGAAGCGAAAAACCCCTCTTAAACCCTAATCGGTGGACCTCCTCTTTAGTCGCGGAACAACCCCTCCTCGATCGCGGACCGGCCCCTCCACTGTCACGGCACCTCCTCCCGACGCCAAACAAACACCATGAAACCCTAATCGGATTTGAATCACTCGATCTTCTGGCGACTTCGATCGACTCTGGAAGGTCTCCGCTTGATTTCCCTCTTTTTTCTATTCTTTCTTGTTTTTAGATTAGGTTTTGATCTTTCGATGTTCTTAAGTTTGTGAAAATTGTGTTATCTTTTTGTGAACAGTAATGACATTGATAATGCGAGCTTAAATTGTGGGATTGAACAGACGGGATCGAAAAAGAGGTGCTTTGGTTTTGCATGTTGATTTGGATTTGGATATAATGTGATTTTACTATCTAATGCATTGATGAAGTTGTTAGGTGGTGAAATTTCTTTTTGTATGAATCCGGATGGTTTCCATGTGTTGGTTGTGAATGTCTATGAGTTGGTCATATTGGAGTTTCCATTGGCAATGATTACTCATCCCTGCATTTGTTTTTGTTTTTTTTGTTGTATCATTTGTTTTATAAAACAAAATATTGTGAAGATTTATGCCATAACTAAGCAGCAATCACCATAGTTCGGTTGAACAGGGACCTCTTTTGCAAAAACGTTGTAAAATAAGCATTGTGCAAAGAATGTTGTTTATGGGGGGTGACTTGGAATTTTATGGTGGTGTTTGTATTTCTCTAATGTTGATCTTTCTCTTTGAAATTAGTATCTTGAATTATGACCATTACTTTTGTTTGTGTATAATTATATGTATTCAGTGTTTATGGTTTTGATTTTTTAGAAATTGATGTGCGGCTGATGGTTTTGAGTATTAAGTTTGTAGTTATTTCTTGTTGGTTGAAAAGGAAAGTTGAGACTTAAATTTTTTTATTTTTTTTTACTGCGCATGTTTTAGGAATGGCAAGAGAAAGCTTAATTTGCAATGTTATCAATTGTTGTGGTATGGTGAGAAGCGTATTTGTGCTGGATTTATTTTATTTTTTTTATACTTTCAAATTTTGTATTTGCTTTTGATATTTAACTTGGTCCCATTTGGAAATACAAATTGATTGGCTTTTGAAAAAGCAGTTTTTAGATAATTGGTATTAAACTTCAGCTTTTTGTTTCATATTTTTCTTTTTATGTTTTAGATGATTTAAAGCGTAAGTTATTTTTGAAAATTGGTTCCAATTGGGCCAGGTTGGATAGATAAGAATTTTGATAGTTGTCCATTTTTCCATGCAATCATTAGGCTGTTGATTTGTGTTTTGTGTTTGAAAAAAATATTGTCAGTATTTGTGTTTTGTGTTTGAAAAAAATGATTATCTAACTACCATGCATTGGATTTGAACTGGTCCAACAGAAAAAGTCATCACAATGGAATGTGATCAATCCCTGTCATCCAACTGGATGGTCATCTGATGATCAAATCCTATTGATTATGAACAACCAAAAGCTGCTGTTATTTGTGTAGTGTAATGAAGAGAACAACTACAAATTTAAACAGAGTGACTTGAAAAGATTTTTTTTAAAGCATACTCGTTAATAGGTTAGGGAAGCTGCACAAGAAAATAATAAGGTAGACCAGCAAGGTCATAAGGAATGTCCCACAGCCTCCCAGGTCCAAATTACAATCTCACTCTACTACCTGTCTGGTTGAAATGAATAAGGAAGGATATTTGTGATACATAATTGGTTTATGAGGAAGCAATTGAGAATTATGAATTGATTGTAGGGGTATAACATAAATTGAAGTTTGTTGAGGTAAATGAAGGGAAGTTACTTGGAAAGCACAACTTTAGTAAGGCTTGAACTTTGAAGGTACTACTTTTGGTCATATGTGCTTAATTCTATCCTGTCTTTTCATGTGCTTGAAATAGTGTTTACATCTCAAAGACACCATCTATATGATCCAAACAAATATTATGCAAAAATATGTCATATAAGCTCAAGTATATATATGATTATGGTTTTTTCTTTTGTGCTTTAGGCATCAGCTAGCATTGGTTTAATAAAATTTAGAATAAAAAAATGTTGAGGATTATATATAGCCAGAATCAACCTTGTGATTGACCTAGAAATCCTTTAGTTGTATTTCGGATTATATATAGCCATAGGTTAATTCCCCTTAAAAACCAAGCTTAAAGGCATGGATGCTTGAGCAAGAGATGTGGGTGTTGGAATCATAGTATACCTCAAACTATAAACTCAGGGAACATGGGACTCCTCAAACGGCTTCACATACCTTGTGTTAACTTTTCCATCTCAAACGGCTTCACATACCTTGTGTTAACTTTTCCATCATCTTGTGTTAACTTTAATTATGAGCTTGTGTTGCTACTGTTTACACATACTTTTAACAGCATTTGAAAAGTTTTGGATTCTACTTGAATTTTGTTTTGGACCAAATCAAAAGTGCATTGATCTCATATTGTATTTTCTTTTTTAGCACCATGTGAAATAATGTGTTTCTGATAACATTGTTTTTCTTGTTATGTTTGCTCAGGTATTACCTAATCAGAGAAGATGATATTCTGGGAACACTACATGATTGATGGATTGTTGCTTAAAAAATGATTTCTGGCATTACAATTGAGAACATGATGCCCGTGGGATTGATAAATTTTGTTGTGGCTTTTTAAAATCCTTTGTTCTCTTCTGTTAATGCAACTCTTGAACATTAGAAATGATGATAACATAATACTGTTGTTGAAGGCAGGGAGACTTTTCAAGTTATTTAATTATGATGATTTATGATTTAGGATATCAAATTCAATTTTCATTATATGAGTTGAATTTTTATTAATGTTTGGATATAATATGATGAAGTCTATTTTCATGTTTATCAATAGGAAAAAAAAAGATATGATCAGTGCTTGAATTGTAGAATGAAATGATTTGCAGCTATATGAATACTATTTGGTTTAAGTTTGTAAAACATTCCCTCTCTAAAGTGGAATATATATTTCGGGGAATAAATCCATGTTTTAAAAATAGTTAAAAATATGCACGTTTTTTAAATATTCAAGTTTGTGAAATATTCTCTCTAAAGTGGAACATATATTTTGGAAAACAAATTCATACTTTTAAAATAGTTAAAAAATAAGCACGTTTTTTAAATATTCAATCAAACATCAAAATAGCATTCAGTACTTAGTAAATAGATCAAAATACCCTTTTAATGAGCATTACTGTTAAGTGGTGAACCAAACACACTTATTTGAATACATGTTTATATTTTTCGCTGAACCAAACAGTTTTTTAAATTGAACTACATAAAACAGTCAGCACTTATATAATTAGCATTGAATAATTCAACACTTAAATTCAGCATTCAGTAGAACCAAACACAACCTTAGAGATTATAATTTTTTAAAGTTGTTTTTAACTTAAATATGTTTCAATAAGTTAAAATAAACATACAACTGCTGCTTATTTTAAGCAAAAAACTATAATATGCAACTTATAAGTTTTAACAAACATGTACGATGTTAACGTTCCATACCTAACCCTAGTTAATTGGTTAAAAAGGAGCGCACAATTACAAAACTAACTTCTTTTAATCTTACCAAACCCCACCAAAAAAAGGTGGGGTGACACCCTAACATTTTTTCTTTCCTTCACGAAGAGTTGATAATGCTTGAGATGAACTCATCTTTGTATGAGGGGGTTTTGGGTCTTAAATGGGGTCCGGGCGAAGAAGATTTGGTGGGAGGTTAAAGATGAGGGTGAAATCAGTTTGAGGCAGATAAATGTATTAATTTTGGGTGAGAAATTGAAGAAGACGATGGAAGCATAGTTAATTTGGTCTTTTCAGCTTTTTTTAACCGTGCTAATTTCTTATTGACAAAGAAAATTAACTCCAGCCCACACTCATTGACTGCAAAATTAGGAATGCATAACTTATGAATTTTTTAAAGAAATTTTTAGAAGGACCATTTTAAGCAAGGTGTTTTAACAAAATAGAGATTTAACAAGGTTATGTATGCAAAAAAAACAAAAAAAAAAAAGGTTACTTTTTTTCAACTGATAGTGCTCTCAAACATAACTTTGATATTTTTTTCAAAAAAAAAAAAAAAAAAATCTCAATTTGCTATATTGATGTAGAATGATGTATACATTTCCCCCCTCAATAAACCGTTTCTCCAACAACTGAGCTACCATGCTTCAGACAAAAACATTATCTGAAGCAGCACATCAGACATGCAAAAACAATCTCTCTCTTTACATTGAGCATTACAATGCTTGCAGCATGTCAAAGCATATCTCTTCAAATATAAAGGATGCATTCACCTCCTAATATCAGGTATATCTAGAGCAGCACGCACTTTTTACATTCTCCATAAAACATGGTGTGCACATTCATTAAAGACTTATTTTTCGTGAGGAGAAACCTCAACAAGAGTTCAAAAAACCCCAGGTTCACTGAATAACTCATAACATAAGGTAAGCCTGTGTGCGCTGAGCTCTTCAAAATTGTGAATACTTGGGAGGGTGGATGAATTTTTTTTTAAAAAAATACTTATATACCTACATATATAAGTATTTAAAAAATTTCTTACACAGTAACTCAAGCTAAAGAGACTAGAATAACAACAACAAAAAAATGTGCTCGTGGGTCCTCAATTATGCAGCCAAAAAAAGGGGCTGAACTACTAGCATATTAAGATTCTTTCCAAATCAAATACCTGTAACTATTGATACGATGTAGGAATAGAATGGAGTGCATCAATGGAATGGCTCTGCTTTAATTTAAGTACGAAATGCAATTGCCTTTATGCACTATGTTCTGTGAAACTCTATACTACTACTTGAGGCAAGCTACTTAACTTTGCTTCATGCTTTGGGAAGCATTGAAGTTGAGGGGAAAGACAGAAAATAATGGTAATCTGATTACTATGATTAGCAACAGGAGAATGCAATTGTTTTGAAGTTTTGGGATGTGAAAGATATGCAAATGAGCATCAGGTTTTT
Organism: Acorus calamus; assembly: GCA_030737845.1. Taxonomy (NCBI): domain Eukaryota; kingdom Viridiplantae; phylum Streptophyta; class Magnoliopsida; order Acorales; family Acoraceae; genus Acorus; species Acorus calamus. Next base: position 6,254,832 of record CM060861.1, on the reverse strand, counting down.
TTTTTTTTGCTTGGATGAGCATCATGTATTGCAACAATTTCAAAGAACTGTCAACCATATGGGTAAAGAAATTGTTCAGTACATAGAATAAATTAGCCCTACAAAACAACACAAGATTGTGACTTTTTTTTAATAACTATGACTATTTGTAAGGTTTATACTCACAAAATTAAATGATGTTAAAAATCTTAATGTTCGTGTGATTCATTGTTCTAAATAATCATAATATAGCATATATATAATATTTATTTATTCATTGGTGTGTCAAATGCAGGTTTTGCTCATAGCATCCAAACTTTTCTTACTATCAACACCTCCTCTCATGACCCATAAGAGCACATTTAGAGATGCAACAAATGAACTTCTTCGAAAACTCATAAACAAATGGATATGTATATTGACTTTAATAAAAGTTGCCTCATGTGTACAATTAATTTTTTTTTAAGGTAATGTGTACAATTAATATTGAATTCAGATTACTCAGGCAGTAATCCATGTACCAAAGACATGAATTGATCAAAAAACATCTGGTCAGCACTAGTATTCTATTGATGCAATGTATATGCATGGAATGGATTATATCAATGGAGTGCTTCTTGTTCAACATGACACAGTGCAATTCCATTTAAGCGATATGATCTGTGAAATTCCACACTTCACTATTGCACAAGGTAAGTTCCTAATGTAAGCTTGGACTGAACTCCAGTGAGAAAAAAAAAAGAGGAATTTTTTTGACGAATACAATCACACAATATATTGAAACACAAAATTGAATTGAAAGAAGTGATTGCCATACAAAGACGGACCACTACTCAGAGGAGAATGCAACTGCTTACCAGAGTTGGGAAATGAATCATCTAACAAAGCCTCACCCCTGACGAACAAGTTTGGGGCTCAAATGTCTCAACCTTCAATGGCTGTCTTCCCATGGTAGGCCTGCAACACTTGAGGAACTTTCTCCTGGTACTTGATCACGTATTTCTCTAAGAATTTCTCCTCCTGCAATTTGAAAATCGTACTCACATTCGCATCCTTGTTCAGAATTCCATGTGATGTCAGGACACGGATGACTGACCATCTTGGAATGATCGTCTTCTCCAAGCTAAACAGCAATAGATGCGGCCAACTGGAAATGATGGATAACCCCAATCCGGGTTCCTTCAAAAAAAAATCCATCATCCTCCTAATTTTATCATTTGATAATTCCATAATCCTAGGCATCTTCTTGAAAGCCAAAAGAATATCATCCTCCGACCAACCAAAGCTTCTATACAACTCAAATTTCTCCTCCCAATGCGATTCACTTATGCTCAATATGGAGCCAAGGGCCATATAAAACAATGAACTTGAAGGTCTGAAGTCCATTGCCTTAACTTTTGTTATAGCCTTGGTAAATCGATCAGGATGCAGTGAAAGAAAAAGCCTGGGTCGCTGTTTGATCATGGCAGAAATACTAGAATCGGGTACTCTGTGGTCCCGTAACACCTCGATTTTGGAACCCATCGTTTTGTGGAGGTTATTGTGGAGAAGCCACGGCGAACGCTTGGCGGCCAAGACAACAACCTCCCTAGTGCCAAGAACGCCCTTTAGAAAACCATAGGCGGGCACTATCTGGTTGTCTAAGCTACTGGCCAAGATGGTGGGGTTATGTGAGAGGAGGAATATGAGGTCAGGGGTCGAGAATCCGACATCACGGAGGAAGTCCATCTTTGGTTTCAGAATCTTGTCTGGATTCAAATGCAGAAGACTCGGGCGGAGGAAGATCATTTTGGCGATATGGGTATCAGTAAAACCATGGTTTTTGAGAAATGAAAGAACTGAATCTGGTTTGTCTGTGGTTTTGAGTTGTACCCATCTGGAAGCTCTGATGGCTGAATCTGTGGACAACCCACAAGTGTTCACGAGGTAGGAGACCGTAAAGTCCGATGCTTTTGATGTTTCCTTCCCTTTTCGGGTGGTGGAGATCGATTTGAGGCATGGGTTTTGGAAGAAACACAGGTGGGTCTCGATCGAACCTCTCCGACTCGAGATTTGGATTAGGTTTTTACGGATGAAACGAAACATCGAAGCCGTAGAAATCTGAAATGAGAGACGCTTTTAAAATGTATCCCAAATGTTTGTGTTTTTGTATATGTGAAGGCAGACTTTTGTTTTTGTTTGTTTGGGACTACTGGACTACAGAAGACCAGAGAGAGAGAGAGAGAGAGAGAGTCTTTATGACGGCTCGATATTATTCATCATGAATCGTCCATTTTGAAAACGATGATGGATGATGGGCATTTACTTACACACCTGTGAACTACACAATTATATGATATGGCAGTGTTTGGCAGAACTATTGTTAAACACATTTCTTGTGCAAAGAACAAACATAACATTCAATTCTTGTAGTCTAAAACACAACACGTTCATGTTTTTGTTTTTTTTTTTAAATCTTACATCACATGTAATAATGAAATAACGGGGTAATAAAATATATAAAACTGTATTTAGAATCGTAAAAAAACTATTTATAATAGCATTCAAGTAAAATATTTCTTAACTTTTATATACATAAATATTTTATTAGACGAGTTATCGATAATTTTAAAAAAAATAAAAGAAGGTGAGATCGGAAAATGGGACTTACAAAAGGAATGCGAAACGTGTGACATTAAGGGCATTGTTAGACTTAGTTTTTTTTATAATCCAAAATACAATTTTATATACCTCGTTAAAAATCAGTGAAACATATATCTCATTAGATGATGAACATACCTTGTTAAATATTTCTTATACTTGCTAAAAATGAATTCATTCAACTCAAAATAGAACAATATTCATTTTTTATTAAATTATACATCTCATTAAATAATGTTTACTATTTTTACAAAAATAAAAACATGTATAGTCTGAGTTTTTGTTGATAAAAATGACTGAGTCTAACATTTTCCTTAAAACGTGCAATGCCATGCTTCCAGTTACATCTGCTATATCTCAACATGTAATAATCATTGTTGTGCGTGACAATCAAATATTAGGCTAAACACAAATTCTTATCATTACCACATCAAGAAAATAAATATCAAATATATATTAAATCATTCAACTCTAAAATATATAATAAAAGCATGAAATAAAAAATTAGGGATTAGAAAATTGTATCCGGAAATGTGGAAACGAGCGAAGACACTCTGTCCTCGGTGAATAAGGCCCCCTCACACACAGAGTTGAATGGCTCCCACCACTGAGAGATACGACCACAATTGGTTTTGTTTTTCCGGGATGCGAGCTACGGAAGAACCACGATGAACGATCCTTTCAGACGCCCGGATCATAAAAATGTGGAACGGGAAAGATCGATTATACAACAAAAATCAGCCGAGTTTTATCTCTCTCTCTTGCAACCAAACAAACAGTGGATGATGAAGATGTATAGTAGAGGGAGAAAATGACTCTCTGTTACACTCTCTTCACAAAGGAGACAGGTGATACATGCATCGGTAATAGGTGCTTCACAGGTAATCAAACAATAGGAGAGACAATCTATATCTTTTGAGACACCCGTATATATAGGAGGTTATGAACCTAATGCATGCAGAACAAATAAATGTCATACTCAATGCACACTAAATACTCACAAAGTGGCCGACTGTTTCATTTCTTTAAAATGAAACACGTGCAATAATAATATGTGAAAAATGGTTCAATGGTAAACGCCTAAAAACGTTTGTAATAATATATTTTTGGTCATCAAATTCCAACAATCATAACGCAAGCAAGAGTTTCTGAGTGTGTGTGTGTGTTGGGGGGGGGGGGGGTGTGGGTTGGTTGAAAGAGTTTTAAGTACTCGAGATTTCATGTTATTTTCAAATACATCTAACAATGTGAAGCAGAAATACTCATCCTTCATCCACATGGATTGGGTTGATCCACCACACATCTTGAGAAAGCACTTGCAGCGTGTGAACAAACTTAAAATAAAAGAGATTACAGTCCATACAAGGACAATGACCATCAGCTTATGGAGAGATGGATGCTATGCAAATTAGCATCAAGTAGGCAAGGCATCACAACAATTACAGAACTGTCAAACATAGCTTGAAGAGAATTGTTCTGTATATAGTCTACATTAGCCTTGCAAAACAAAGACATGCGGGTCTGTGTTAATGTGTTCAATGATCCACATCCACATATAACACTCATTTTTTATACATCTGATGTAAATATTTGTTCGGTTCGTGTACAACATCAAGTGCGCATATTTGACATATTACATGTTTCAGTATCTCAAAAACAGGTTCTGGTGGCCGTACCACTCAACTTTGTGCGCACTTATGGACACCTGCTCTCATGACGCATAAGAAAACAACAAATGATCTTCTTGGAAACATATAAACAGATTGACATGTAAATTGATTTAATCAAAACTGCCCCATGGATATCATTATTATCAGAATTTAAATTATGCAGGTTGTTATCCTTTCAGCAATAAAATGAAATTCATTAACTTATTAACAAATGGCACACGAAACCACCTACAATGTCTCGCTTCAGTCGAATAAGACGGCCCGAATGTCTCAATCCCCAATCATCGTCTTTTGTCGGTAGGCCTGCAACACTTGAGGAACCTTATCCTGGTACTGGATCACGTATTTCTCTAAGAATTTCTCCTCCTTCAAACCACAAATCGTAGTAAATCTCACATCTTTGTTCAGAAGTTCAAGTGACTTCAGGACACAAAATACCGAATATCTGGGAATGATTTTCTTCTCCAAGCTACACAACAGGAAATTCGGCCAACTGAATATGACGGATAGCCCCAATCCGGGTTCATTCAAAAAGAAATTCATCATCTTCCTCATTTTAACCATTGATAGGTCATAAACGGAGGCCGCTTCTTGAAAGCTGAGAGCATATCATCCTTGGACCAACCAAAGCTTCTATACAACTCAAATTTCTCCTCCCAATGCGATTCACTTATGCTCCATATGGAGCCAAGGGCAACATAGTTTTTAAACCAAGTCTTCAATACATTTCCCCCCTCAATGGTGCTTCCTAGTAAACTGTTCTCCAACAACTGAGCTACCACGCTTCAGACCAACATTCTATGCAGCAGCACATCAGACATGCAAAAACAATCTCACTCTTTACATTGAGCATTAGAAAGCTGGCGAGATGTCAAAGCATATCTCTTAAAATATAAAGGATGCATTCACCTCCTAATATCAGGTCTATCTAGAGCACAACTTCTTACATTCTCCATAAAACATGATGTGCACATTCATAACAGAATTACATATACAAACAAATAATTTAGAAGAACATATTAAGACTTATTTTTTGTGCCGATAAACCTCAACAAGAGTTCAAAAAACCCAAAGTTCACTGAATAACTCACAAACCATGTACATAAGGTAAGCCTGTGTGCGCTGAGCTCTTCAAAATTGTGTATACTTAGGAAGGTGGATGAGGTTTTTTTTTTTTTTACAATACTTATATACCTACATATATAAGAAGGGTGGATTTCTTACACAGTAACTCAAGCTAAAGAGACTAGAATAACAAAAAATAAAATTGTGCATTTGAGCTCGTGGGTCCTCAATTATGCAGCCAAAAAAAGGGGCTGAACTACTAGCATATTGAGATTCTTTCCAAATTAAATACTTGTAACTATTGATATGATGTAGGAATAGAACGGATTGCATCAATGGATTGGCTCTGATTTAATTTAAGTACACAATGCAATTGCATTTATGCACTAAGTTCTGTGAAACTCTATACTACTACTTGAGGCAAGCTACTTAACTTTGCTTCATGCTTTGGGAAGGATTGAAGTTGAGGGGAAAGACAGAAAATAATGCTAATCTGATTACTATGATTAGCAACTGGAGAATGCAATTGTTTTGAAGTTCTGGGATGTGGAAGTCATGCAAATGAGCATCATGTAATTTATTTTTTTTGCTTGGTATGAGCATCATGTATTGCAACAATTTCAAAAGAACTGTCAACCATACTGGTAAAGAAGTTGTTCAGTACATAGAATAAATTAGCCCTACAAAACAAACACAAGATTGTGACTTTTTTTTACTAACTATTTGTAAGGTTTATACTCACAAAATTAAATGATGTTAAAAATCTTAATGTTTGTGTACTTCATTGTTCTAAATAATCATAATATAGCATATATATAATATTTATTTATTCATTGGTGTGTCAAATACACTTTTCTTACTATCAACACCTCCTCTCATGACCCATAAGAGCACATTTAGAGATGCAACAAATGAACTTCTTCGAAACACATAAACAGATGGATATGTATATTGATTTTAATCAAAGTTGCATCATGTGTAAATTTTTTTTTTTTTTTAAGGTAACGTGTAAAATTAATATTGAATTCAGATTACTCAGGCAGTTATCCTTGTACCAAAGACATGAATTGATAAAACTTCTAGTCAGAACCTAGTATTCTATTGATGCAATGTATACGCACAGAATGGATTATATCAATGGAGTGCTTCTTGTTCAACATGATGCAGTGCAATTCCATTTAAGCGATATGATCTGTGAAATTCCACACTTCACTATTGCATGAGGCCGGTTCCTAATGTATGCTTGGACTGAACTCCAGTGGAAAAAAAAGGAGGAATTTTTTTGATGAATACAATCACAGAATATATTGAAACACATAATTGAATTGAAAGAAGTGATTGCCATACAAAGGCGGACCACAAATCAGAGAAGAATGCAACTGCTTACCAGAGTTGGGAAATGAATCATCTAACAAAGCCTCACCCCTGACAAACAAGTTCGGGGATCAAATGTCTCAACCTTCAATGACTGTCTTCCCATGGTAGGCCTGCAACACTTGAGGAACCTTCTCCTGGTACTTGATCACGTATTTCTCTAAGAATTTCTCCTCCTTCAATTTGAAAATCGTACACACATTCACATCTTTGTTCAGAATTCCATGTGATGTCAGGACACGGATGACTGACCATCTTGGAATGATCGTCTTCTCCAAGCTAAACAGCAATAGATGCGGCCAACTGGAAATGATGGATAACCCCAATCTGGGTTCCTTCAAAAAGAAATCCATCATCTTCCTCATTTTAACCTTTGATAGGTTCATAATCTGAGGCTGCTTCTTGAAAGCTGAGAGGAAATCATCCTCAGACCAACCAAAGCTTCTATACAACTCAAATTTCTCCTCCCAATGCGATTCACTTAAGCTCAATATGGAGCCAAGAGCAATATAGAACGATGAACTTGAAGGTCTGAGGTCCATTGCCTTAACTTTTGTTATAGCATATCAAGGTGCACTATAAGAAAAACCCTGGGTTGATATTTGATCAAGGAAGAGATACTAGAATCGGGTACTCCGTGGTCCCGTAATACCCCAATTTTAGGACCTATCGTTTTGTGGAGATCACTGCGGAGAAGACGGGGCGCACGCTTGGTGGTCGAGACAATGACCTCTCGAGTGCCAAGAATACCCTTTAGAAAACCATAGGCGGGCACTATCTGGTTGTCTAAGCTACTGGTCCAGATGTTGGGGTTCTTCGAGAGGACAAATGTGAGGTCCAGGGTCGAGAATCCGACACTACGGAGGAATTCAATCTTCGGCTTCAGAGATTTGTTTGGATTGGATGACAGAAGTTGGGGGCGGCAGGAGATCATTTTGGCAATCTGGGTATCGGTAAAACCGTGGTTTTTGAAGAATGAAAGAACTGAATCAGGGTTTTCAGTGGTTTTGAGTGGAACCCTTTGGAAGCTCTGAGGGCTGAATCGGTGGACAACCCACAGGAATTCACGAGGTAGGAGACCGTAAAGTCCGATGCTTTTGGTGTTTCCTTCCCTTCTGGGGTGGTAGAGATGGATTTGAGACATGGGTTTTGGGAGAAACGCAGGGGGGTTTCAATCAAATCCCTCCTACTCACGATCTGGATTACGTTTTTACGGACAAAACGAAACATTGAAGCTTTGAAAACCAAAAGAAGAGGCGCTGAGTGGGTGTGAGAAGAATTAAAACTTACGGTTTTGAAATGAATGCTGAAGAGATGAGCCACTCAGAATTCAGAAATCTCTTTGGAGAGTGATGAAGACTATAAAAGAGTGAACTTTTTTGTTTTTAGGGCTCTTGATAAATTGGGGCACTGTCTCGACAATATTTATCTCGAGCCGTCCATTTTGAAAGCAATGGTTGTTGGGCATTTGGTTCCACACGTATGATACATTCGACATAAAGCCCATGTTTGGATCGGGTATAAGACCCGGATAACTTTGGATAAAAAATTTCACTCGTTTGTTTACCCCAGATAACCTCGGATAAAGTATGCCAGAATAAATCCAGATAAAGTGGTATATGGATTCCAATCAACTCCTGGAATTAAAGTTATCCAAGGTTATTCCACCCAAAGAATATGTGGGTTCACTGTCAAATCAACTGTCATCACCTCTTATAAATCACCTGTCAAATCAACTATCATTACTTTTTTACCTTTTATAAATCTTTATACATATTTTATTCACATTTTATCCAAACAACAAAATATATATTCTTACGTTTACCAACGAGAATAATTCAAAACACAACCAAACACAAAATCACTTTATCCTTATTTATACTCACTTATGCTTGGATAAATATATACCTTAGAATAAAATTTATCCCCATTCCAAACGGGGCAAAGGCAAAACCAAGCTTCTTGTTTACATAACGATCAAGCTTTAACCCAATTTTCTGAAGCAGCAAGTTTGGTGATCTGGAATCAAGAGAACTTTGGAATTCCTTAAGCTCCCGTTACGGAAGCGGAATAGGAGAGGAATATAAGAGAATAAGCAAGAAATAAGTAGGTATAGATATACTAGAATAGATAAGAATATGTTGGTATTAGTATTCTAAGTGCTCTAAAATTGTGTTATTACATCCAATTTATTCATAAATGAGACGTATATGTCAAATAATATGTCATCATTTCTTATAAATCAGGGAACCCACATGTCAAATTAATTTTTTAATTTTTATAAATTTTTATCCACAACTTATTCATGGTTAATCAAATAATAAAAATCTTATTATTACTTTTTCAATGAAAATAACTAAAAACAAAACCAAACGAAAAATGAATTATTCTCTATCAACACTAAAATAGTTATCTATTCCATAATTGTTTATATCACTAACAAAATGGGGCCTAAAAAATCTGTTATTTCCTTCTATTTCTGGTTTTGAAGTGAACCCATTTGAAAAGCTCCAAGAGTTGAACCAAACGAGACATAAATGAATAATAATGTGAAAATGCCATGCTTCCAATAGAGTTTTCTCCTCCAACGACTGAGTTAACATGCTTCAAATTAACTTCCTCCAAGACATGCAAAAACAATGTCTCTTTACATTGAGCATTAGAAAAAGGTGGGAAAAACAAGAGACTTTCGAACTGTGAAATTTGGTAAAAGAATTTATGTATGCACTTTGTTTTTGGTAAACCGTTGATAAGATGCATGAAGAGAATAGATTATATCCACTGGAATGACTTTGTTTTGATACATGTACACAATGCTGTGAAACCCCATGCTACAAATTGAGGCTTTTTTTATATTGGTAATCAAATTTTGTATTACTAGAAGAATATGAACTTTACAAAGGTCACATCTCTTTACATCAGGAAAATTAAAAAGAGAGCTTCAAAACAAGATGGAGTATAGACTATAGACTAATAATCAGCCCCTAGCAGCCCTGTGTTCCACAGCAAAATTTTGAAATCTGCCCAGTTTTCCAGCCCATAGCAACCCTGTTTAACCACACCACACCGCCTTGTTTTCCAGACCATAGCAGCCCTGATTAACCACAGCAAAATTTGAATTCTGCCCAGTTTTTCAGCCCATAGCAGCCCTGTTTAACCACATCAAAGTTTGAAATCTGCCCTGTTTTTCCACATGAAAAGGAAGAAAACTGCAAAAAGGCAGAGATGCAGAGGTTTAACTTATCGCTGGTATCCCTTCACTGACTTGTCCTCGCTCAGCATTGCCTGTAACTCAGGCCAAAGCAGCCCTGTTTAACCACATCAAAGTTTGAAATCTGCCCTGTTTTTCCACATGAAAAGGAAGAAAACTGCATAAAGGCAGAGATGCAGAGGTTTAACTTATCCGCTGGTATCCCTTCATTGACTTGTTCTCGCTCAGCATTGCCTGTAACTCAGGCCAAAGCTGTCTAGGAGAGAATAAAGTTTCACCCCTCATCGACTGAAAAGCTGCAAGCAAGTCCACAGGAGAGTTTCTTTCGCAATGTATGTGTGTGGCCATCCAACAGTCCATATGCTCCAGAGTTTGGTGGATATGACGGAGGGATCGAAAGTCACTCCATTGGATATGGCCCTTGCCAAGCAGCCAAGCAATTGCAGTTGTAGAGTCAGATTCGATCCATAGATTGGTGTCATCAATGGATAAACTCGAATCAACACCCTTCTCAATTGCTTTGAGCTCCAGGAGATTAATGGAGGGGAGATCAAGACAACCAGCCAGTCCAATGAGAAATTCAGCATGCTTATTGCGAATAAGTGCACCATAACCTTCTCTGTCATCACCTAGTGAACCATCCGTGTTCAGCTTAAACCAACCCTATTGAGGAGCTGACCAGAGTACAGTAGTAATAGAGGGTACCTTCTCTTTCAGCTGCAGACAATAGGGGCTGACCAGAGTACAGTAGTAATAGAAGGTACCTTCTCTTTCAGCTGCAGACCAAAAGAATCCGCAATGTTTCTATTTTCCGGAGACACCGGAGCGTAGAAGATCTTTGACACTGTCCTCTCCTGAATGCTAGCCTTTATTTGTACAGCAGAGATGATTTATGTTGAGATTTCTAAAAAAAAAACTCTGCTATTGCGCTCAAGCCATATGAACCAAAATGTGGTTGTGAAGACCAAGCAAGAGACCTCTTTCCGGAAGGGATCAGCCAGGTGGGAATCTAACCAAGGGGGAAGAGCCGTCAAACTACAAGGAGGAGCTGTTCGAGTGAGAAGATCCCTAAAAAGGAGAGACCAGATAAACCTTGAGAAAGAACAGCCCAAAAGAAGATTATCAACATCCTCTCTATCAGAGGAATACAGAGGACAAACTGTATTTTGGATTGGACCCTTTGATTGTAATATTACACTACTTGAGACACATTCCTAATGTGTGACTGAATTGAACTCCAGTGACAAGAGGAGATAAATTTCTTGTTGATTATGATCTCACAATATATTGGAAAAACACAACCTTTTTGAGCAACAAAAAGAAGAGACTGCAGGAGAAACAAGGACTGATAAACAGAGAAGTATGCAATTGTTAACTAGAATTCGCACACAAAATCACCTACAATATCTCGCTTCAGACAAATCACAAATAAGACTGAACCAAATGTCTCAATCCCCAATCATCGTCTTTTGTCTATACTCGACTAATGCTTGAGGCAAGTTCCATTATATGCTTCAACTGAACTCCAGTCCAAAAGGGGAAATAGGTTCTCCCATGGCTATGATTATATGATATATTGAAAAACACAAGCTTATAAATACAAACTACAAATAAGAGGAGAATGCAATTGCTCACCAGGGTAGGCAAAGAAATCAACTACACTTTCTCAATGCGAATTCCGACAGATAAAGACTCAATCCCCAAAAATACTCTTTAGGCAAGTTCCATTTACGTGGTTGCCTAAGCTATAGCCCAAGATGCCGAGGTTCTTTGAGAGGATTCTGTCTGGTCAGGATTCTGTCTGGATTGCAAGACGACGTGGGAAGCCAGAGATCATTTTGGCGATCTGGGTATCGGAAAAACCATAGCTTTTGAAAAACAAAAGAACTGAATCTGGGTTTTCTATGGTTTTGATTTGTATCCATTTGGAATCGGTGGACAACCCACATTCGTCCTCTCAAAGAACCCCAGCATCTTGAGCTTTTGATATTTTGATGCGGGGGACCGTAAAATCCGAAGCTTTTGATGTTTTCTTCGCTTTTGGGGTGGAGGAGATCGATTTGAGAGATGGGTTTTGGAAGAAACAAAAGTGGGTCTCGATCGAATCTCTCCTACTCACGATTGGATTAGGTTTTTACGCGCAAAACGAAGCACTTGAGCCACACAAATGATAAGGTGCAACCGCACAACCATGCAAATCTGGGCCGTCCAGTTCAGATCTGATATACATTTTCGCCAATGAAAATGAAATATGTATTCACATATATTTTATTTAAAATCCTGATTAAAAACACAGTATACCAAAACCACTTGTAATTTGTTTAAAATGCAAAAAACTCTATGTGAATGATGATTTTATCCCTCCAACAATATTCGAATGGATAAAATTGTCATTTATGAAAGATTTTTATCACATTGTAGTGATTTTTTGATATACTATATTTTCAGTCAAACAGAATATTTGCAAAATATTTATCATCTGTCAACGAAAATTTAACTCAGAATGCTATATGGACTTACATAAGTGTTTTCAATGAAGAGTTATATGGACTTTAGAAAAAAGTCAAAGAGTTACATGAATTTTGAGCAGTTAACGAGGGGTTATATGAAATTTTCCCCTTTGTATATATGAACAACAGCCCTTGTTATGAGGCTGTTTGGGTGGAGTAATAAGAGGAGAACAGTAAGAATAGGCATAAAATAGAGAATAAAAGATGTTTGGGTGAGATGAATAAGGTGGTATTTGGATACTGGAATAAAATAAAGGGATATAGTAATCCCCTCTTACTCATGGAATTAACATATTCTAACAACAATCATAAACGGGTCCCACATTTTATTTATTTTTCATCTCTTATTCATCAATAGAGCCAACATGTCAAATCAATTTTTTACACTGTATTCATATTTTATTCTTCATCAACCAAATACTACGACATTTATTATTACATTTTCCAACAAGAATAATTAAAAATACAACCAAACAGAAAATCACGTATTACACTGATAAAGTAAAAAATTCTTAAAATAGATATAAACTCCAAGATAGCTTATGTATCTATCCAAACGGGCACTATATGAAATAACACGACGTTACCCTTTGTATAGTACTTGTTCATTCGTCATCATCAACCGTCCATTTTAAAAAGAAAAAGAATGGCTCACATACACACTTCCACACGTGCGAATTACATAACTTGTGATATCTACACACATGACTATTTATAAGAATTGCATGTAACAACTTTGTTTGATTGTTTGCATGTCTAAACAACTGCACCTACATGGCCTGTAATTGCCCCTGGCTCAAAAAACAAAAGGACACAAGAATCAAGTTGCACTGTAAAACCAGACCAACTCTAGTATAATGTTTTATATCACCTTTTCTCTTTTGCATTTCTGCCCATCCAAAAAATAATAAAATTAATCACATTGTAGTGATGTGTTGTCAATTATGATGAAAGATATTTGACTTTGTGAGGAACTCCAGAATTCAGTCCCTTCTCTGCTCAGATATGCATAAACTAAACTCTGATATTTCATTTTCCAAGATTCTTCAAGTAGTCTTGGTGAGAGTAATGTGAAATGCCATGCTTTCAATACAGTGTTCTTCTCCAACAACTGAGTCATATTGCTTCAAATCATCTTTCTCCAACATGCAAAAACAATGTTTCTCTCGACTTTGAGCTCAAAAAAAGAAAAGGTAGGAAAAACAAGAGAGTTTCCGACGGTGCAATTAAAAAGGCTAGGGAGTTACTCTATTTGTGTTAGAAATATGCACCTTTGTTTTTGGAAAACTATTGATACAATGCATGAAGAGAATGGATTATATATAGTAGCCTGGAATGACTCTGCTTCCATTCATGTACAGTGCTGTAAAAACCACATACTACTACTGGAGGCAAGTTCCTTACATTATTAATCATCATGGATCGTCCATTTTGAAAACGATGATGGATGATGGGCATTTACTTACACACCTGTGAACTACACAATTATATGATATGGCAGTGTTTGGTAGAACTATTGTTGAACACATTTCTTGTGCAAAGAACAAACATAACATTCAATTCTTGTAGTCTAAAACACAACGCGTTCATGTTTTTGTTTTTTTTTTAAATCTTACATCACATGTAATAATGACATAACGAGGTAATAAAATATATAAGACTGTATTTAAAAAAGTAAAAAAACTATTTATAATAGCATTCAAGTAAAATATTTCTTAACTTTTATATGCATAAATATTTTATTAGACGAGTTATCAATAATTTTAAGAAAAAAATAAAAGGTGAGAATGGAAAATGGGACTTACAAAAGGAATGTGAAATGTGTGACATTAAGGGCATTGTTAGACTTAGTTTTTTTTTACAATCAAAATACAATTTTATATACCTCGTTACAAATCCAGTGAAATATATATCTCATTAGATGATGAACATACATTGTTAAATATTTCTTACACTTGTTAAAAATGAATTCATTCGACACAAAATAGAACGATATTCATTTTTTATTAAACCATATACCTCATTAGATAATATTTACTATTTTTATAAAAATAAAAACATGTGTAGTTTAAATTTTTGTTGGTAAAAATAACTGAGTCTTAACATTTTCTTTTTCCTTAAAACGTGCAATGCCATGCTTCCGGTTACATCTGCGCTGTCTCAACATGTAATAATCATACCGCAAGCAAGAGTTTCTGTGTGTGTGTGTTGTGGGGGGGGGGGGGGGGGGGGCATCTAACAATGTGAAGCAGAAATACTCATCCTTCATCCACATGGATTGGGTTGATCCACCACACATCTTCAGAAAGCTCTTGCAGCAACATCAGGAGACTTATGAGGGTGGATGATGGATATATTTTTTGTTGGAGATATTTTTCTTTTTGGCAAAACTTCTAGCAGATTGAGATTTGTCATAAACTCAGAACCCTGTGAACTGATGACAAGATGCAATAATATAATTAACATCATTGGAATGCTCCTGCTTCAACACATGCACAATGCCACAATGCAATACCATTTATGTACTATGTTCAGTGAAACCCTTATATGGCCTAATGCATTGGGGAAGCACTGAATTCCAAGGAGAAAAAAAAGAAGCAAAATGATATTTCTCCTGAAGACTAGAATGAGAAATATACAAGGAACTAACTTTTTGTGAAGTGTGAACAAACTTAAAATAAAAGAGATTACAGTCCGTACAAGGACAATGACCATCAGCTTATGGAGAGATGGATGCTATGCAAATTAGCATCAAGTAGGCAAGGCATCACAACAGTTTCAGAACCGTCAAACACATAGCTTGAAGAGAATTGTTCTGTATATAGTCTACATTAGCCTTGCAAAACAAAGACATGCGGGTCTGTGTTAATTTGTTCAATGATCCACATCCACATATAACACTCATTTTTTATACATCTGATGTAAATATTTGTTCGGTTCGTGTACAACATCAAGTGCGCATATTTGATATATTACATGTTTCAGTATCTCAAAAACAGATTCTGGCCATACCACTCAAAACTTTGTGCACTTATGGACACCTGCTCTCATGACGCATAAGAAAACAACAAATGATCTTGGAAACATATAAACAGATTGACATGTAAATTGATTTAATCAAAACTGCCCCATGTATATCATTATTATCAAAATTTAAATTATGCAGGTTGTTATCCTTTCACCAATAAAATGAAAATCATAAATTTATTAACAAATTAAGAGTTATTCCCAAGTCATCAGAATTTAAATTATGCAGGTTGTTATCCTTTCACCAATAAAATGAAAGTCATAAACTTATTAACAAATTAAGAGTTATTCCCAAGTCATCAGAATTTAAATTATGCAGGTTGTTATCCTTCACCAATAAAATGAAATTCATAAACTTATTAACAAATTAAGAGTTATTCCCAAGTCATAGAAAACTAAAGGCACAGTGAAGGCAGAGAATGGATAATATCAAAGGAGTGTTTCTGCTTCAACACATGTACCAATGTGATTCCATTTATGTGATATGATCTGTGAAGCTCTATACTTCAACAATGCTTGAGGCAAGTTCTAAATGTGTGATTGAACTGAACCCCAGTGAAAAAAAGGGAAGAAAGTTCTCTGATTATGATTACATAACTGAACATAATGTATTGAAAAACACTAGTTCTTAAACAAAGTCCTGAATTGAAAGAAATGACACCAAGACAAGTAAGACCTACAAATCATCAGAGGAGAATGCATTTGCTTACCAGATTTTGCAAACGAACCATCTACAATTCTCATTCCTACAGAGAATATTGGCCCAACTTCTCAACCCCCAATCATTGTCTTCCCTCGATAAGCCTGCAACACTTGAGGAACCTTATCCTGGTACTTGGTCACATATTTCTCTAAGAATTTCTCCTCCTTCAAACAGCAAATCGTAGACAAATGCATATCTTGGCTCATAAGTCCATGTGACATCAAGACACGCATGACCGAACATCGTGGAATGATTGTCTTCTCCAAGCTACACGTTAGTAGACGCGGGTAACTGGAAATGATGGATAGCCCCAATCCTGGTTTGTTCAAAAAGAAATCCATCATCCTCCTTATTTTATCCTTTGATAGGTTCATCAACAGAGGCTGCTTCTTGAAAGCCGAGATGAGATCTTCCTCAGACCAACCAAAACTTCTATAGAACTCAAATTTTCTCCTCCCATTTCGATCTACTTAAGCTCAGTACAGTGTTAAGAGCCAAGTGGAAGAACGAGCTTGAAGGATTGAAATCCATAGCCTTAACTTTCATCAAAGCCTCAGTAAATCGATCGGGATGTGTGTTAAGTAAACGCCTTGGTTGCTGTTTCATCATGGCAGAGATGCTAGAATCGGGTACTCCTTGGTCCCGTAACGCCTCAATTTTGGGACCTATCCTTTTATGGAGGTCATGGTGGAGAAGCCACGGCGCACGCTTGGCGGTCAAAACAACGGCCTCGTCAGTGCCAAGAATACCTTTCAGGAAATCATAGGAGGGCACTATATGGTTGCTTAAGCTATATCTCAAGATGTCGGCGTTCTTTGAGAGGAGGAATGTGAGGTCGGGGGTCGAGAATCCGGCGTCACGAAGGAAGTCTATCTTTGGCTTCAGAGTTTTGTCTGGATTGTATGACAGAAGACGTGGGCAGCCATAGATGATTTTGGCGATCTGGGTATCGGTAAAACCATGGTTTTTAAAGAATGAAAGAACTGAATCAGGGTTTTCAGTGGTTTTGAGTTGATACACTTTGGAAACTCTGAGGGCTGAATCGGTGGACAACCCACAGGAGTTCACGAGGTAGGAGACCGTCAAGTCCGAAGCTTTTGATGTTTCATTCGCTTCTGGGGCGGTGGAAGATCGATTTGAGATATGGGTTTTGGAAGAAACACAAGTGGGTCCCGATTGAACCTCTCCGACTCACAATCTCGATTAGGTTTTTATGGATGAAACGAAACATTGCAGATGTATAAACTGAAAGAAGAGACGCAAACTTACGTTTTTTTACATGAAATGGGTGGTGAAGAGATCTGTGAACGGTGAATCTCTCGAGTGTGTGAAGAAGAAGAAGAAGAAGAAAAGGAGAGGCCTTTTAACGTCTCTCTCTCTCGCTCTGTATATCTGAACGAAAACGTTTGTTTTGGATTCTACGAGAGAGGACTTTATATGACGGCGATGAACTTATAAAAGGGGGTACTTTTTTGATATTATTCATCTGAACCGTCCATTTTTTTTTTTTGGTGTGCTCTGAACCGTCCATTTTGAAAATAATGGCCGAGGAGCATTTGCACATTGGACCTCCTTAAATTTCATTTAAATTGTGTGATTTACGCCCATTAATGAAAAAGGAGAGTTGTTACATACAGTCCACACTCCTCACAGAGTTCCACGTGGCCACGTGGGAACTATGTACCTATGTGGTTTGTTATTTTTAAAAAAAAGATAGTTATATTCAATAGAAAATTAAGCGATATAAATCTTTCATCAAAACATAATAACTTATTAAGACGACATTTATTATTTTTTAAAAATTAAAACATGTGCGTACTATCTATGAAATTGTCCTTAACATTATTCTTAATGACCAAATTTTTTTTCCTTCTCTTCTTTCAAAATACACTATTCGCATGGAAGATGCCAACTCCATACAGTATTTTTTTGCCACATAACGTCAACTCTAATGGCATCTTATTTTTTTTTGCTATTAGCGTATATGTTTTAAAAAATAAAAATCATTGATGTGAAGGGTTTAGTCATATCAGGTGATTAGTTTCGATAAATATTACAAAACCATTATTATTTTGATCATTATTTCATTAACTTTTACTTAAAAAACCCTTAATCTACATGTTCTTATCTCTTTTTTAAAAAATTACAAAATCCAAAATCTAAAATCTTCTATCATTAAAGACATATCAATACACACATACACACGTATATATATCAAAAAATTAAGGGAAGCAGGCGACAAGGGGAGATTTGGTAACGAGAGAGATCGAGTGGTGCTATCGACGATCCTGGACCCCTCCTTAGCCTTCTCTCTATCACCTCTCCACACCGACCTCTTCCATCTCTTTCGCCTGTTGCTCGCCACTTATAGCATATCCCCTACCCTCCTTGGCCTTCTCCACCACCACCCAACGCCCAATTCAGTATGGGTCGGGAGAAGGATGATTGGGTTAAAGATTTCATAACAAAAAATAAAAATGACTATAAATTTTTTAGGGTGGTGGTCTCAATAAAGTGGTTGATGGGGAATAGCAGCTTTCTTAATTGTCATCTCAACTCACTATAAAATTAAGAACAATGAATCCCCCAACCAGATTATCAAATCCACTTTGGGTAGTGGGTTTGAACAATTGAGAAAGGAAGGAAAAAAAAAGAAAGAAAAAAACAAGGAAGAGGGGGGAAAGGGTGGTGGAGGCCAGAGAGATGGCGGGGTGGAAAGCGGGGGTGCGGCATGGCGATGTGGAGAGGGCACCCCTCCCAGCTCTCGCTCTCTTTCTCTCTACTCAACCTCCGCCACGCCCCACCTCGCCATCTCTCAGGTTGTCACCCTCCTCCACCCTATCCACTTCTCTTTTCTTTCTTTTCTTTTTCCCTCTTCTTTTTAGGGTTGCCCACCCAAAAAAAAAATTTTGAACAGTGGGTTTAGCAAATCTGGTTGAGTTGGGGGATTAGTTGTTTTCACTTCTTTGACCAGTTCATGTAAGTTAATATTCATCTCGTGGAGGGATATATTTGTCATTTCATAGCGTCAGATAAGCCTGTCAACGGACCGGAAAATATGGTCAATCCGTATCCGTATGGTATCCGTATCCGTATTCGACAAGTATCCATATCCGATCCGAAATTTCGAATACGGATTCAGATAATTATCCGAAGTATCCGGTTTAAAAATTGGATTAAAAAGTTAAAGTTCAAGTCCTAACTTTACAACTATTAAAAAGAATGTGAGCCACTTGATCAAAATCAATGGTAGATATTAAATACTAATATTAACATTTTTTTAATGCAATCGAATACGGATATTTTTCGGATCGGTAGGAGTATATATCCGATCCGAAAATTTTCAGATCGGTCGGATACGGATAAGGATCGGATATTTTTTGCATTTTCAGATACGGATTCAGATCGGATGCGTCAGAGTGTTCAAGCCAAAATCCTCCACCATTAAAAAACCCTCCTCTCCAAAACCCTTCCCTACTCGATTTCATCTCTCCAAACAAACCCAACCAAAAAAATAAAATTAAATCGAAGAAAAGATGCTGTTGTCAGCAGGCGCTCCTGGGTTTCAACCCTCTCTTCAAAGGACCTCCTTCGCCCCAACCAATAAGCACTGCAGACCCTGTGAGTTCGTTCTCCTCAAAAAAAAAAAAATCAATGCTTTGTTTCATCACACGAATGCATGTTTGTTGAATTCAAGTGGGTTGTTGTGTTTTCAACAAAAGACCCCACCTTTATTGAGATTTTGATGGTCAGTCATGGTTTGTTGACGGGGTTCGTTTTTTTCTTCTTTTGTGTGTACAGGCAGACTCTTTGAATCTAATCTCAAACTGGATCGTTCATATTTTGCTCAAAATCTTACTTCAGGAGCAAACATTCGACCGAACTCTCTAATGGTTCTGGTTAATCGAAACCACTCACGGAGTTTGAGAAAATCATTTCATGTTTGCTGTTCAGACCAGCTTCAGAGTAGCTATATGGATACCGAATTGCCTTCTATAGGTTCAGAGAGTGTGGAAGGTGTGTTTGGTTCTCAGGTTGGAAGTGATTCTGCAACCGTGCATGACATGCCCAATAAGAGGTTCAAGAATAGATTTTTGACTTTTGTTCGATTTGGGTCTGTGGTCAATGATGCTGCTGAGGCTTTCTTCAAGAGTGAAATACGGCGAAGATTGTTTGTGACTGCTGTGTTGATCATTGTTAGTCGGATAGGGTACTTCATTCCACTGCCGGGGTTTGATAGGCGATTGATGCCTGAAGATTACCTCAGTTTTGCTTCTGGGTCTGTGGGTAAGGTTCCTTTTCTTCTTCTGTTTATTTGTAGATGCTTCTGCTTTGTTTGATTTTTGGAATGTGTAATGTTGGTATTCAGTGTTTTTTCATGTAGTTGATCTATGTAAATATTATAAAGTTTGTCACTCTATACTATGTACATCAATCCATGATATTGAAGCTCTATTTTTGATGCAGATGAACTAGGTGACTTTTCTGGTGAGCTTAAGCTGTCGCTCTTCCAGCTAGGAATAAGTCCCCAGATAGCAGCATCGATTCTGATGCAGGTATGTCCAACCGTGTATTCTCGTTTTATATTTTTATGCAATGAATTTGTAAATCATGACTCAACCATCTATTTTTGTTGATTTAATGTTGATTTAATTGCGGTAAATCTACAGGAAGAACCATGCCATGTCTATGTGCATCTGTATTTGCGATGTTAACACTTCGTGAATTATTCGTTGTTTCATTGGTGGAGCAAAATATTCTGAAACTTTGTATTTTGATTTATTTTTGAGGAGCCCATTATTTGTTAGTACTTTGCATGCTTTTCTTCAAGTCGAGCGGATCTTTGAGTAATAAATCACATGAGCAGGTGCTTTGCCATGTGTTACCGTCCCTAGTGAAGCTACGGAAGGAAGGTTTGGATGGCCATGAGAAGATTAAAGGCTATATGTGTGTCTAAGTATTCATCTTAAGCAGTGAGACAAGTCCTTTTTCAATGTTTAGCGTTCTGATATTGTCCAATTTCATGTTATCAAAACATTTGAGTCATTCATTACTTGTGTCTGGTGTTCAGATGGTGGATCTCACTCGGGTTTGCTATAGTAGAAGCAGTTGCTCTTGCTTGTTATTCACTTCCACATTCCGTTTTTGCAGCTACTCACAGGTACAAGTTTTAATGACACTTTTCCAGTGTTTTCATTGTAATTCATTTGGTTATGAAAAAAATACCCATTGGTGCATCCCTTACAATACTCCTATAGTTTATTTTGCTTTTAAAATGTAATTGTTGTCTCCTTCCCATTCTCTGACAGGATCTACGTTATCTTTCTCTAATTGGTGCATCCTATGATATTTGGTAATAGGTACTTCTGCATGTTAGTTTTTTTTTTTTTTACCGAAGCTGGGATGTTCACCTAATAATATTAATTCATAAACATCCAGAAGTTAAAAAAAGGCAATATAAGGTGGTATTAGGTACTCTCTTTTTTTCCTGCATTTTCAGTTCATGAGGTTGCTTTGTTTTCTAGATAAGGTAAGTTTAAGCTTTCTATGAACCTTATCTATCCATCCTAATTCTAGATATTTGACATGGATTAAAATATTTGTTTATTCTTTCCAGAGTCAGGCATGTCATGGTGACTAGTTTTTTGCTGGTTCTCGGTGCCATGACGATGACATGGATATGTGACACAATAACTGAATCTGGATTTGGTAAGTATCTAGGATTTTTTTTTTATAAATTAAAATCTAGAATTATCGCATTAATTTTGTATGTTGGTAACTTGGTTTCTCCTATAACTTGAGGATGTTTCCATTTTCCTAGAATTAGTATTTTGAAAAAAATTATATTTTTCCTTCATTTCAAACTAATTCCTTCTTAATTTGGTTTTCTATCCTCAAATTGAGCAATGATATGAATGCAGTAAGAGCCCATCTAACTCTATATTTTCTCTTCATATTATTCAGGTCAGGGTTCTTCTTTAATTATATGTGCTGGAATATTGACTGGTTATACAGACACTTTGTATAAGATGTTCGTACAGGTGTCAGGTAAGCTCTGATAAAGTTGCAAATCTTGATTGTATCATGATGCATTCTTATTTCCTTTTTCCTAAAGACATGTCCAGAGTTCAATAATAATGATCTGAAGCTAAACATTTGTGGCTCTGATTTTTTTTTTCCTTCCATACTACAGTTCATTCTCATTAATGGTTGAATTGTTTAGGCCACAGGAAGAATAATATCCTAGTTTTCCTGTATGACATCATTGAAATGAGCCCTCCTATGATTTCCATAACAATGTTATTTTTTCAGCAAAAACTCTGCTGTTTGTCTAATTATTATAACATTTAAATTGGACTCTGATGCCTTTTATTAAGGTTGAATTTTGAATTATGTTACTGGTTCAATATGCTTACCACTTTTTTTCTTTTAATTTGAGCTGAATCGCAGGAGGGGTGTTGAATGGGTGGATTTACATACCTGCAATTATAGGAATTTTTACTGTCGTGACTATGTGGGCTGTTATAGTTACCGAGGGTTGCAGGAAGATTAAGCTGCAGTACTATGGTTTCAAGCTTGCTTCTTCTGCGAGGTCAGTTTTATTTGAATTGAGTACCCCGCGAGTTGCTGTCATCAATACCTTGTTTTGGTTGACCTTTTCTTAGTAACCTTTGATTCCATACATCATCTCATCATTCAACCTATGTTGGATTCTCCGTACCACATATTTCTTGCATGTCTTTGAGTTCATTTTAATGTAGTTTATATGTGAAGCATAGTCAAGGCAACTCATTTATACATAACATTTACTATGTATTTTATGGGTGTGTAGGGCATTGGGGAGTTTGCTAGGTAATTTTGTGTACTTGGTTTTGTACATGTAACAAAACCATGGTTTCAGGTTTTTGGTGATACTGGTTTATATTTTCCATTATGACGTGTTATTGCCAAGTTCTGGAGCCATCTGTATCATGTATCTGGTTTGGAAGATGATCTGGTGCTAAAATTTGATCCTTGTTGTGTCTTATAAAATGCATGCATTTTTCATTGTAAGAACAATATGAGTCCATACTTTCACTGCTTCATGAATCAAGGTGAAATGCCAACATCTCACTTTGGCCAATCAATGTGATATAGGCAAATAAACCACACTTTTTGGGACTGTTTTTAAAAGGATTTTATCATTCATGCTACTTTTATATTTTTTTCTTCAAAAATCGGATGGCAATAGTGACAATCCCTTTCTTTTGACAGAAATGGATCGCCAGTCACTGAGGTGGAGCCTTATATTCCCTTCAACATTAATCCTGCGGGAATGCAACCGGTGCTGACAACCAGTTATCTCTTGGTTTTCCCAAGCATACTAGCAAGGTCACTTGCATATTTGTTTGGATAATACTTGCATATTTTTACTAGTGGAACTGCTGAAACAATATTGATTATCAAATATGCGTTATCTTATAGCTTATACAAAATGGCACTCACCAGCCCTCTAATATACATCATCTTCTGACAGTCTTCTCGGCTCACCATTCTGGGAACATGTTAAAGAGATATTAAACCCTGAAAGCTCTCTTGGCGCAAAACCTTGGGTTTTCTATTCAATTTATGCATTCTTTGTCTTCTTGTTCAACATTTTTGACATTGTAAGTGATCTTTCACCTTTCCCATGGTACTTGTTTATTGGATACTCTAAGATAGCCGCCTTTTGAAAGATGGAACTTTTTAAGCTGATCTGCTTTAATCATGGTCTATTGATATTTCTACACACACACTGCTGAAAATTCTGAATCCCCAAGCAATGTGAGTTTGAATGACTATGCTCTCAACACTGTGATGTTCATTACAGGCCAACCTGCCGAAGGAAATTGCTGACTATATGAACAAGATGGGTGCAAGAATACCAAACATAAAACCTGGGAAAGCAACTATAGAGTATTTAACAAAGATTCAAGCTTCAACACGTTTTTGGGGTACATTTTAACCTGCAAAACTTTAAAAAATATGCATGTTATATGTTTTGTATACATGTAGTAACTTGTCTTTATGACCTCAACATGCACAACTGTTTTTATTTTTATCATTTCAATGATGCAGGAGGACTGTTGCTAAGTTTTTTGGCCACCACATCTACCTTGCTTGATCATTCCCTACGTCGCATGAATGCAGGATTTGCGATAGGGTTCACATCGATCCTAATCATTGTAAGTGCCAAATTGGTATTAGCGATTCATGATTTTTGTATATTGAATTCCCAAAATGGCGGCATTACATTATGATCTTCATAAAAATTTGATGATTTAGAAGAGTAGAACACCCGAATGATCCGAAACATAAACTTGACTGTTTCAGGTGGGATCAATTATAGACCTAAAGAGGTCCTATCAGGCATATAATGTAATGCCTACATTATCAAAGGTCTTGAAGCGTTACATGGTGTAGACTTCCACGACACTGTATATCAATGTAAGTTCATATGGATAAGCACACTAGGGACTTCCTCATTATTCCACAAACTGCTGCAAGTATCTTCATTTGTTTTCCAGGTACACTGGACTAAGTGATGGTTCATTTTCATCGATCCAGCGAAGATGGTCAGTCAGTTATCATTCTTGCATGTCTGATGACAATGGCCTTGACACGGGAGGTCACAGTGAAAGTTAAAATCTTTGTCACAAACAAGAAATGAAGATGAACTGAGAGCTACACCTGGGGCATCTGAAGCCTTAAGTAGTGGCTTCGACAATCACAGGCTGTTCACATACGATAACTGGTTGTCTTTGATGGTTTGTAGAGATGTGGCTGTTGATATATTTTGCTGAGACACTTGTAGTTGCATAAGGAAATATGTATGCATTGTTATTAGAGAGAAGAAAAAAATAGATAGATCCAGCTCTCTGTTATTATTGGAGAATGCTAACACTTGAATATGTAATTTGAGTGCTTCTGCTTAAAAGTAATTCAGACTTCGGAGTACATAAAATGCACTCTTTAAGTTTCATGGGAATAGAAAAGTCTATTATTTAATGTTCATGTTTGAGACACTAATTTAAAGATAATGCCTGAATAGCTTTGTAGAAGCAAAAATGTGCAAGAAAGTTTGTTCAGAAGAACAGGAAATGGGGGGAGATGATCAATTGTTCACGAATATCATGTAATCGTAACATTGTTACACCTTATAACACAAAAGGCTGCCTTCATTGCTGTTTCATGAATCAACTGGCCAACCAGATGACATGCAGCAAACTCAGTCTTGCACAAAAATGATAGTGTATCAATATCTTCTAACATCACAGACAAGAAGACCTCCAAATTCTATTCTGTTCCTCATTATTACCTTCTCAAAAAGCACGCTTTCAGCCAACATACTCGAGTTGTAGTCATCTACGTTGTATCTTGACATTATGTCTGGAACCACGCTGTCATCTTCTTTCATCGGCTCTTTTTCTAACTTCTTTATGTAGTTTCTTATGTCATGGAGTTCCCCAGCTTGGAGTGGCTCGCGTGCACGTGAAAGTTGAATGTTCTCATTGTCCAGCATATCGAGATTCATCAACTTTGCATGGCCACCTATTCTATTCATTTGATTAGTTTCTTGATGGTGCTGCTTTTGGTGCTTGCTGATGCATCATAACTCTCATGACTAAGTGAGTATTGGCTTTGATTGTCCAGGTCCTGCAGATGTAGAGAATAATCAGGTTTTAGGGAATGATGAAAATATACAAATTTTACCGCTAAATCTATAAACATTTAGGATGAGTCGATCTGCAAAATAAAATCCACTTTAAAATAAATCATTTCTTATCCTAGATCCATCAATATAACATGAAATGGGATCTAGTCAGGTCTGGATTCCATCATAGGTATCACCAATCTTGCCTGAAAGACTAACATGTGGCAAGAAATCTCTTACGTAGGGTGTTCTACGTCAGTTTTTAATTGGGGATTTACATGACCTAATGGGATCCAGCCTGATCAGATCCCATCCCATATATCATATCATGATTTCACTAATTTGCCCAAACAAACTGATTGAAAAATAGTTGTCAAATCAAATACGTAAGATAAGAGTTGTGGGAAGCTTGCCTCAGACTCAACTGCTATCCCATTAAGATATTAGTTGGCAAATGAAAACAAGGATCTTTTACGGAAGGTGCAAATAGCAAGAAATGGTTAGGATAAAGATATATGCTGGAGAATCCTTAATTCTGTGAGTGATGCATTTGCATTTATATTATAGTTCCCAAACTAAATGTCCGTGGAACTACCAATGGTTTCCCAGAGAAACTTGGTGGCATTTTATTGTTCATTCTCTCTTCCATTTATTTATTTTATAACTACATACATAATAAGCTGAAAAAGTAAAACATGGGATGAAATATATAGAGAGAGAAATTACGAAGAAAAAAGACCTTGTTAAGATCGTTGAGGTCACCATGTAAACAACCAGTGGAAGAGAGAAAAACATGTCTGCCATCCACTGGAGGAAAACCAGCTGCTGGACAAAATGGTGGATCTCTGAAGCTGAGAAGTCAGAACTGTCAAAAGTTGATAGGGACACACATTCGTCAAAGTAATTCATGGCTTCTTCAGTCAGATGCTTGATATCCTCCTCCTCTCATTACTCATCTGAAATTATATGCTCAATGTGATTTTCCAAGAAAAACGAGTATAAAAAAGGCAGAATGAACAAGAATACAAGTTGAGCTTACCTTTCTCTTTATGTGGGGCTTCTGTGATTCAGAATTCCTTGGATCAGGAAGCATTTGCTTCAAGATTCTACTGAGTTCTTGTTCACGCTGCTCTTCAACGGCCAAATCTGCCCGGAGTTTTCTTGCACGGTCCTGGGACTGAAAGAACGATATAGCCAAGTTTTTCTCTAATCAGACTCTTCATTCCTCAGAAGTTAAAAAGGAATATACATAGATAAACCAGTTACATAACCTGCTCAAATTTAGCAGCATATTCGCTTTGGACATCAGAAATAAACTCAATAGCATCTGGATCAACAAATTCAGGACGAGCATCAGTGATATTTGCTAAGTTGTCTACAGCTGAGTTCTTTCTATGATTGGCCTGATTGTAAGGTCAGTATAAGTAAAACCATATGAAAACTTTGTAAAAGAGCAGCTTGATATGGAAGAAAAAAACAAATAAACGGCATTGCACATGTTTCCAGATATATAAGAACCAAAACATTGGAAGAACATAAGCAGATGGACGTAGTGAATGAAATATATAGCACAGTCCATGTCATATTCTAGACAAAGCAAGCGTTCTGCAGAAAGTTTGAACCAAGGGGAATTTTTGGAACACTGAATTATGGTTGAAAACTTGGCATACCTAATTGTCTGAACAATTTTACAAATAAGAATAGCATCAAGGCACAGTTTGTAATATGTTTAGTGTGCTTTAGGCCGTGATAGGCCACCAGAGTGGAATACAAACAGGATGAGGGTCTAGGAAGTACAACTAAGAACCTAACATCGGTGCTAAGATTGAATTGGAGGAGGGCGACTTGCGAGAGGAGGCCAACTCAAGAATTTTTTATACTTAGTCTTGAAGAGATAAAGAAGTTTCCATAATGATGGTTGAATAATAAAAATTGTGCCTTGGGATGCCATATGATTGCCATGTATCTAGCAATAGAAAATGAAAATAATTTGCAACATCTTATATTCCTGATATAAGGCAAAGAAAACCATCTGAAGATTGTGGACATGATTTGTAAACTAGTTAATCACTTATGATGGCCTGGTTTATGTGTGGAACCATATCAATGAAAATGCTCCAAATACAAGATATATTTTCAAGAGAGAATCCTGCAAAGAGATGGAGGGCGCATATGAAGACATGATGGAAATGTTGAGTGGAATCCACTTCCCAAGTTCAAGCAAAAAGGTATGATGACGGTGATGGAGGATCTTATAAGCTTCACCACATTACTACAGCAGCAAACAAATTCATAGATGCTATCCTACAGAAACTAAATAAAGATGATGTCGCCATTGTTTTATATTATGGCTGTATAATTCCCAGTAAAATAAAAGAAAAATGTTACACTAAGACAGATTCTCAGTCACAAACTCAGACACCACGTCAACTCCTACTTGGGCATCCCATGGCTTTTTTTCTTTTAATGTTGCTGACATGGATTGAGCTTGAAATTCAAATCCAGTCTAAAGCAGAAGGAGATCAAAGTGAAATAGTCCTCGCATTTGAAATTCAAAACGCTGTGAAAAAGCTCTCACACCGCAGAAAGGTTAATTGGACATTTCTAACAACATCACGTGGACCCACTCACGCATTCTAGTAGCATGGATCCCAATACAACAATAGTACATGCGCTTTTTGAAAGGGCATGTACTTTGATAATAGGTTATGTACCTCGTACCACCAATTTGTCTATATGCATGCTTGTATGGGGTGGATATCAAGGAGAGGCTCGCTTTGATGTGACTGGTCATCTTTTACTTAAGACATATATGCCTTCCCCAAAGCGGTATATACTGTGATGCGAAAAACTAAGTGACACATCAAAGCATTCAATTCGGGTTTCAGTTCCAATACAACTTTTTCTCTCTCCCCTTTCGTTGTCCACAAAACAAACATATTCTCTCTCTTTGACCAAACCTTTCGTCTTCCACAAAAAAAAACACACACACTCTCTCTCTCTTCCTTCCCTCTCAGCCGCACTGTCTCTTATCTCTTCCATATGGTTTACCCTGGGCGTCTTCTACCTTGATTTGATAGGTGCAGGTTTGTGAGTACCAATGCATGTATATACCTCGATATCGATGTTGTTTTAAGTGATGGGACCGAGGGGTTGAGGCAATTTTGTCCTTTTAGTAAATGTCTTTTGAGATTCCCTTAATGCCTTTTCAAGTACCCTATGCAAAGATGCATGTGCCCCTTCAGAATTTCAAATAGAGAGGCTTGTGCATATCTAGATGATTTTTCTTTTTGGAACCCTGATAAGGAGAGATTCATTGTGAAGGGGAGGGAACTCCGTTCACTGTGTCAGGCGTGGCAGTAATTTTTGGTCTATCCACACGCGGGGAGCCTGTGGTGGAGGACCTGACGTGTCGCATAGTTTTCCTCATCGCAGTATATACCGCTTTATAGAAGGCACATATGTTTTTAGTACATGATGGCATGTCACATCAAAGCCTTTTATCAAACCACAGATGAGCCTCTCCTCGATATCCACCCCATACAAGCACGTATATAGACAAATTTATGATATGAAATATTGAGGTACATACCCCGTTATCGAAGTACAACTCTTTCAATAAGCGTTTGTAATATTGTTGTATTGGATTATGTGCTTCCAAATGCACGAGTGGGCCCACGTGACATTGTTAGAAAAGTTCAATCGACCTTTTCAGCGGTGTTAGAGTACCTTTTTCACAGCTTTTGAATTTCGAATGCAGGGATTAATTTATTTTAAAAAAATTTTAGACGGGATGTGAATTTCAAACTCAATCCATGTTAGCAACATTAAAAAAAAAGCCACATCATCTAGGATGTCCATGCAGGAGATGACATGGTGTCTAAGTTTGTGACTAAGAATCTGTCTAAGTGTGACATTTTCCTCTATATAATGCAACGCAGTAATGACTTCTTTCAAATATGTAAACAGTCTATCCAAAAAATATGTCCTCATCACACAATACACCTCACACGACTTCTCATCTCCATTTTCTACATAGACTTGAAGCTCGTTTTTTTTGTTCCTTTATGTTCAGCCTTTTGATGCATAAAAAAAACACTGAACACTCATATGAGCACTGACCTACGGACGATAGACATACATAAACTTGCATTTTCAAAACCACAAGTGCATCACAAACAGCAGGTTTTACTTCTACCCAAACAGTGTTTTTATGGATTAAATGAATGGCTAACATCATCTGAATCATGTATCTTTCTACAAAGAAATAAATACAATTTCTGCTATTACTTAACCAAACCATATTAAATTAATGAAGGAAAGCAAGCAATTTTAAAGACATTGTCATCGATTCCAAACACTTTCAAATCCTAATTACCTCCGTTCGCTCAAAAAATGCTCAATTGTTTGCTCCTCCATCTCTGAAAAGAATCCACAGATCCATCTTCCCAATTTGTAGTCTACAAAAAAAAAAAAAAAAAAAAAAAAGAAGAAGCAAAATTAGAGTGAATACCAGAACAATCACTACTGCAGTTATCCCTTGCACACATTACATCAAACTACTTCAAGATTATGAAATCTCTCTTACGACAGAACTGTCCCAAGGCTCCAAGTCCAAAGGTGGGTGTTGACTGGACCATGTTCGAGAACTCCTTGTTTGTTTCAATAACTCAGAACTTTTTGTAATCGAATTAGGTTTCTTGTGGATCTTCCCATTAGAATACCCAACATTTTGTTCCTCCTTGTCAAACCCAATACATTTCCATCTTCAATTTCACTCTAGAAATCAATAACAACATTAAAACATCAAAATTGAAAAACTGACAAGCCAAACACATCAACCATAAGAAGGGAAGTCAAACCTCAGAATTCAAAAAAGACTGGCGATGTCTCCCCGTATCGACCCTCGAAAGGCTACGGCCGGAGAACTTAATCCCCCCGCCACTGCCGGAGTTTCTCGAGGCCACCCTCCCTCTCCGGCCATCTGAAACATCGGCCCCCGTTGGTTTCTGACGCGACCCACGATCAAATTCTCCAAATCCAATCGACTTTTCAGACTTGCAACCCCCGGGGGGCGACGGGCTTGAGCTGCTGAAGAGGGGGTTGTCCCTCTTGTCCGAAAATTCCGATATATTCAAAGGAACTCGAGAAGAAGAGCTGTCAAAGTGAGTCCTTGATGCGGCGCTCACGCTTCTCGATCTCCTCCTGTGTTGGGACTTCTTCTTCGGGTCCTCCGTGTTGGTTTCTTTGGTACTGGAAGAACCGGTCGCAGGGGTTGCAAAGTTGCCTCTTTTGGAGGTCGATTTGAAGGCTGAAACCGCCATGGTTGGATATGATGAAGACCCAGAAAGAGATGCTGATCAAAACAGGGAGGCGGAAGAGCAGGGGAGGTCAAAAGACATGGTGGGTCTGGTGGAACATCAAAAGGGAAGTGAGTGTGAGAGAGAGAACAGCAGAAAAAAATCAAATGTGGGTCATGTGAGAGACATTGGAGGAGTGAATGATTGGTTGGTTTTGAATGGTTGGAGAGAGATTCGTGAGAGTTCAAAATTTTCAAAACAAGATGTCTTTTCCAATAGAACAGGTCGAGGAGAAGAGATGGTGAGAGTTTTCATTCTCAAGGGAAGAGGGGGTGGTCTTTTACTGAAAAGCCCCTCCATTGGGGAAATGAATTACATTTTGCCATTCATGTGGAGTCTAGGTATTATCTATGGGGAAGACTTTAATTAACAATTAATATAACAGCACATGGTTTGGAACATGATTAATACCATTTATCTTTTAATCTAAAATCAAATATCATAAATAACTAATGATGAAATTGAAAATAAAAATGTTACAAAGAAACATAGTTGAAAACTAAAATGCTTCCGGTTAATATATGAATCGATTATTTTAAGATAAATGTAAGATATTATTCACTCTGTCTTTGGTGGAGTCATGGCTTTAAAAACGCTTCTTGTTGTGTAAAAGCTTTGTTCACATATGATTACAGATTATATACTCCTTTTAGGCAATGCTTGACTAAGCATTTCACATTTACCCAATCTATGAGACTTTTGGGACTATTGGGCCTCTTGGCTATCATAATCCCCTTCTCTCAATGGGTTAAGTGTCACAATCATCCCCTTTAATGGGTTATTTGTCATCATGTGGGGTCATACTCTGATACCAATAGTAACGCTCTAAGTTTATACAACAAGATATTGTTCGCTTTGCCCTTCATGGATTCTCTGCTTAAAAAACGCATCTAATATGTAATAGCTATGATCATATATAAACGAGTCAGATGGGAAGGTGGTGGGACAAATCACGTAAGGCACGCGTCCTTTGTTCGATCATTTCGACGTGCACACGGGCTATTTGGTTGATAAGGTATGAAGTAGTGTTCCAAGTGAGTAGGTTCTACTTCAAGAATCTATGGCATTCGGCCTCCAACTTCATCATAGACTAGGGCACACAGTTATCCGGAACTTCATTGGTGTGCTTCGAGGGAGATCGTCTCCTATTGGAGGAGTAGGGGTCAGATGGAAGGATAGAAGGTGCGGTGGGTGACCGATCGTCCACTGGAAGCGCGCCCTGGTTATCGTTATTTTACTTTGTTTGTTTAATCTTTGCTTTGCTTTTATCTTCTACTCTTCTCAACCCCATTCAGTTATTGTTATTACAATCAATTAATGGCAATGCCTACTTTACTAAAAAAAAATATAAATACAAACTATCCTTCCACTAATTGATGTGGGCTTGAACACCCCACCCTCATTCAAGCTACAAGTCTCTTGATTGTCCTAATCCACTACCCCATCAACAGACCTGGTGGCACATGCAGTGGCCCATTATTCGTAACAGTATAAACAAGTTTATATTAAAAAAAGGAGCGTTGATACACTCCTGTTTACAGCCTCATACATTATGATAACGCAATATATATAATGTTATCATAGTGTATAACATATTATTATTTTTTATTCTTTAAACAAAAAATATATAATACTATATCTCAATAGCATATACTTCATCAAGAGAGAGTGATTTTTAAAAAATGATGATACAAACTATCATATTCTCTCTTTTTTTTATATAAAATCGATTACCCCATGTTTGGGTAGTGGATAAGGGGGAATAAGGTGGATAAGGGGTAAATCTATTGTTTGTTTAGCAGGAATAACTCAACTTAGCTGTGCATTATGTTACTCCACCCAATACTAATATAAAGATGACATTTTTTTTTTTAAGATTGGGGTCCTCAAGATTTAATCATCAGTAATTCTTTATGAAGAAGGGATGCTAGTCGATTTTTTTAAAACTTAGTTCACTCATTTGTTATATTATCTATCACCATATCTTATAAATTAGGAGGTTCAAATGTGAATTCGTTCTTATATAAATAACATTCATGTCTTATTGACATTTTTATTCAGAATTTATATAGTTAACCAAACAATAAATTTTATCATTATATTTATTGGGGAAAAATTCAAGTAATTCCTTATAAACTACTTGAAATCCATATAATTCTCTTATTTTTCCTGAACTCCATATAGCCCATTGAAAACACCTATCTAAATCCCAATAACCCCTGAATTAAACTTCCATTGCCAGATAGAGATTTTTATATGAATATTTTATTTGATTAATCTTGGTTGAGTATACCAAAAACCCTTTTCAAATAAATTATAAAATCCTAATCGGAGAGCTAAAATTATCATTTACAGATAATTTTTTTACCTATTTAACACATTGTATGAATTTTTGATATACTGTGTTTTCAACCAGGATTATCCACACAAAAATATTCTTCATCTGTAAAAATTTATCTCTAGGAGTCAAGGGGTTATATGGATTTTCAGTCTGTTTATACGGATTTTTCGCTATTTATTAACAAAAGATAGCTAAACATAAACCTAAACAAAAATTAACTTATTTTTTACCAATATCTACCAATATATTTATTTATCCCAAACAGAACCTTAGGGTCCGTTTGGATAGCAGAATTAGGGTGGAATAGGGGTAGAATAGGGGAGGAATATGTAAAATATGTGTTTGGGTAGGCGGAATAAGGGGGTATAGCTATGCGGAATAAGGAGAGAATAAGCTGGTATTTGTATTCCAAGTCCACCCATGGAATTGTGTTATTCCTCCACTGGAATAAGGAAATCCACATATCAAATCACATATCTTCACATCAAATCACTTGTCATCACCTCTTATACATCAATGGGGCCCACATATCAAATATTACACATTATTTTCTTATTCTTCAATCAAACACCCCAACCTTTATTATTAAATTAGAATAATCTCTTATGATAAAGTATCTGGAATAGGTATAAACCCCAGAATAGCTTATGCCTCTATCCAAACGGACTCTAACCCTCCGTTTGGATAGCGGAATAGAGTTATTCTGGATAGATAACTATGTCAGTATAGATAACAAATCTACAAGAATAAAAGATTTTCTGTTTGGTTGTATTTTTTTATTCTCATTGGAAAACGTAAGAATAAATGTTGAGTTGTTTGTTTGATAAATAATAAAATATAAATAAAGTGTAAAAAAGTTGATTTAACATTTGATGTATAAGAGGTGTTGATAAGTGATTTGATGTGATGATGTGTAAAAAGTTGATTTGACATGTGGGCCCATGAGAATAGATAAGGTGAGTATAGCTTATCATAGGGGTTGCTTAGAATTGTTATACTTTCTTATACTCATTTAAACTGACTTAGTAATACCAAGTTATACCCTTCAAACAAACAACTATTTTTCTTATACACCTATACCACCCTTATACTCGTCTATTCCGTTACACAAACGGGGGGTTAGTGTTTTGGTTGTGGGCCTTAACAGCTCTGCTTGTGGGCCTTGGGCCCCGCTATTGTACTATCCCATTGTAGGCCTTCGTACATACGTCATCTCTTGGGTTTAAACCTCGTTCGGCTGACGACGGGTCAATCAATTCATCATCCATCCCGTCACTGATCACCGTCGATTCCTCAAATCAGACGGTTCCATTTACATACCCCATCTAGTGTTAGCATGTAATAAAACTAACATCCAAGGGCAAATTCGTCAGTATATATAAATCCTTTTGTAATCCCCATCCGTTCTTCCTTTCAAACCCTAACCAGACCTCGAAAAAAAAAATCCGATTTTCCATCCTATGGCGAACAAGAAACGAAAGCTCATCCGCAGCTCGACCGAACAAGAGACAACGCCCGCCGCCACCGAGGACGTCCCGGTCAATGGTGACACCGAGGGAAACCATTCCGACGAGGAGACCTACGAAGATCAAGGAGGAGACCTCAACGAAACCGTAAACCCCTCCTCCGTCGAGGAGGAGGAGGAGGAGGAGGAGATCCAGACGGAGCCGGTGGAGAAGATCCTGGAGCCCTTCACGAAGGAGCAGCTGATCGAGATCCTCCGCGAGGCGGCCGAGTCGCACCCGGACGTGATGGACCGGGTGACTCGGGTGGCCGAGTCGGACCCGGTCCACCGCAAGATATTCGTCCACGGACTCGGCTGGGACACCACCGCGGAAACCCTCACCGAGGCCTTCCGGAGGTACGGTGAGATCGAGGACTGCAACGCCATCCGCGATAAGGTCACCGGGAAGTCCAAAGGCTATGGGTTCATCCTCTTCAAGCGCCGCGTGGGCGCCCGCCGGGCTCTGCTTCAGCCTCAGAAGAAGATCGGCAACCGCATGACTTCGTGCCAGCTGGCGTCGGCTGGGCCTGTGCCTTCGCCGGCCCCGCCCGTCTCGGAGTACACGCAGAGGAAGATTTATGTTAGCAATGTGTCGCCTGACCTCGACCCGCAGAAGCTGCTGCAGTTCTTTGCGAAGTATGGGGAGATCGAAGAAGGGCCGTTGGGGATGGATAAGCAGACGGGGAGGCCGAAAGGTTTCGCCTTGTTCGTGTATAGGTCGGTGGAAAGCGCGAGGAAGGCATTGGAGGAGCCGCATAAGAGCTTCGATGGGACTATCCTGCATTGCCAGAAGGCGATTGATGGGCCAAAGACAAACAAGCCTGGCAGTGCTTTCTACAACCAGAATCTGAATCAACGGACACAGTTCCCAAGGAACGATAACATGGGTTACATGGGTGGGACCGGCTCTGCGACAATGGCAGGCGGGATGGGGTTCAGTCCAGCTGCGATGGGGCCTGCTGCGACTGCGGCTGGGATCAACCCGGCTATTGGGCAAGCCCTCACGGCGATTCTTGCAACTCAGGGCTCTGGCCTGGGGCTTACGAACTTGCTGGGCACACTCGGGACGGTGGGTGCCGGTCCTGTGGTGAACCCTAGCGGGGCAGGGGGTGCACCAATGGTGAGTGGTGGGTCGTACGGAATGCAGGGTGGGTATGTGAATCCGTCTACTGTGGGGGGTATGAACCCCACGATGATGGGCGGATATGGGAGCCAGCCTGCGATGCAGGGTGGGGGATATGGGAACCCTCAGATGGGGCAGGGGACTGGTGGAAGGGGTCAACCTGGACACATGGGGGGAATGCCTCCTTACACGGGATATTAAGGATTCAGGTAAAGTTTGTTGAGGTGAAATTTATTGTTGCTAGATTGGCTATGCTGTTCGTAAATCTATCATGTCATTTTAATGAGGACTTGAGCAACAAAAGATTTTAGTTTCAAGGTATTCCATCTGTTATAGACCTTTGTTACAAAAGAACATTTAGATTTCTCTTGCATGATATACTAAATATTGGGTTCGTATTTTTCTCTTGGTTTTGTATTAGTTGAATTGCTGGGCATTGTCTAATTTTAGGATCCATCAGCTTCCTGTTCATTTAGGTTATTTATTGGAAATTCACCATAACAAATACCGTGAATTATACATAGAACACCTGTTGGACTGAGAGGTGCATCTTTTTTATGTTGACATTTCAAATTTCTTCTGAGTTCGGATGTTACAACTTCTCTTGTGTTCAAGTGGGGACAGTTGTTAACAAAGTGTGCTATTTAGGAAATCTCCATGGAATTTTCAGCTTTTCCTATTAAAATTCTCCTAAAACAGTAGAAAGTTTGTTTATCTATAAGAATTAGTTGCTCTGAATAAGTTGTTCTGGAAAATTTTGCAATTATACATTGTACATAACTCTTGCATGGTCTAGTGTCTAAGAAAATCTTATTCACCTATTGAACTACCTTTGTTTCGTCAAAACAAGAACCTTGTTAAATTGTTTTTGAGACGTGACTTTGGGTGGTAGAAGAGCAAAATTGTCCTAGAACCATAGAAGATACACCTCCGTGTTATCAGAAAGCTGTTGGAAGTTGTATGAGTTATCGTTATCAATTGTAAGCTTAATTGTAGTTTAGATACATGGTATCCATACAGAATTCCTTGTAACATGCATTTATGGTTATCAAACAGTACAAGTCTTGTGTGTGTCAATTTTAGAAATCAAATATCTCTAGCCTATTGGTCAATACAATTTCTGAATGGAGGGCTATGTTATGCATCATATTGTTCTACTAATAGAAAATGCTATACATCTCTATTATTTAAGTCACTGTTCCAACTTAGCATCTCATGGGTTGGTTCATTTTCTTGATTTTTCAAATCTATGCCACACATCACCTCTAGATGTGACTTGGACGAGTATCATAATGTATAAAATTTGGTTAAGGTGATGATTTGTTTCATGGGGAATTGCTTGGTGTTGAAATTCTTAATTTGTAGTTATTCTCAAATTCACTAAAATAACCTGTTTTCTGAAGTTGATCACATTAAGATATTTTTTTTGGCATTTTTAGTGCCATTATTTATACATTGATATATTACATTTTTATCACAAAAATAGCTTGTAGGGATTTTGACATTCGTTTTTTTCAGTATTATTCCATTTCAGCTTAAATGTACTTGCATGATATCAGTTCACTTTTTTATTTTAATTTTAGTGACTTATTATCTTTAAAACAATGTTTACATCTTGTATTGTACTATTGTTTCATTTTGCTAATCATTTCTAAATTTGTATTTCTTTTAAATTGTGGCAGATGATACTTATGGAGTTCCTGCTACCGAGGTCATGCAATTTCCAAAATATGTCATGAAATTTCATTTTCAGCTATTATAAAACTTTGTTTTTGGTTCTGCCTCCCAAGGTTTTTCTTTCTTTTTCTTTGATTCTAAAATACAATGTAGCATTTGGAGCTTTTATGGTTTTACTTGTTAAAAACCTTTAAAATGGCTGGCATTCCAGTGTAAAAGCTCTTTTTTTCAGTTTGTAAGGGTGTCTTCGACTATCAAGCTCTATCTATGCCTTTGGCTTGGACCAAAATCTCCTTCAAATAAAATCTTTTTAGCTAATATGTTCTTCAATGTGAGGTGGTTTATGGAATTCCTTATGTTTTTTATTGCAAGATTTGCTGTTTCCTCCAATTTTTCGTTGGTATTGCTTTTAAGTATTAATAAAATTCCATTGCATCTGTACAATATATATGAGTAGTCCTCCAATAAAAACGGTTAAATGTAACATGTATTTGTTTAGCAGTTGGTCATTAAATATGGCTGAGGTTATTATATATAATTTCGGATCCTCACCAAGTTTGTTATTGCAGGATTCTCTTGAAGTGTGCAGCCAATTTTCCTTGGATTATGGAACTAATATTATAATCTGTTTGGTTGGCTCCACTAAGTTGACAACTAAATAATAAGATATTCAATAAATCTTGTCACAGAATTTGTTTGGTGGTCAAATCAAACATTTCTTGTATTGAGTTTATGAGTTAAAATCATCTTATATAAGTTGATACTTGATAGTCTTGAAAATGTAATTTTCAGTGGCGGGCTATTAATAAAACATATTTGATGGTCAGCTGTTTGAAAAGGTTATTTTCTCTAGATGATGGAGAATTTTTCATCATGTGTTTGGTTTGAACTAAATTGTATTTGGCTTCTAAATAAACCAGTTTCTTTCTGTATTTCCTGACTAGTTTCTCCAAAGTTTTCCATATTTACTTTACCTATCCAATTAATATATTATTGTTTTGAGGAATAATTTTTATTAAAATCTCACTCTGGAAGAGCATTTTTTATTTATAATCTTTTGCCACTGATGTAAAAGTATTCACATCTTGGTTTCTTGGGTAGCCTTTTCAAGCTAATTGTTTCCATCATGCAACTAGCGACATGTAAATATGTTTAATGGAAGTGTGTTTTTAAGATGTCCAACATTGTGTGTGTTTAGATTCAGCAGCTAGGGCTTAGATGTGTCTGGTCATCAATCTTCATGCAGCAAACATCGTAAGGTGATTCTCTCTTATGGTTTGGCACAAGGTATGTGACATGATCTAGCATTTGGTGATTTTTTTCTTCATTTGGTCACCAGGTGTTACTCTATGAAGTGGAAGTAGTGATATGTTAACCTTTGACAGTTAAATGTGGAAAAGAAAAAATGGATTGTTTTGGTTCTCATGAGGTGGTCTTTAGAGGATTCAAAGTATTTAGGCTGTGTTTGGATGTAAGGTTAAAAGCTAAGATTCTTAGAATCTTGTGTTTCAAATTCAGCTTTTAAAAAATGTTCTTTTATTAGATTTTCAACCGGAAGATTTTTTGGCCTAAAAAGGAAAGATGGTGGTTTGAAAAATTAAATGGTGGAAAAAATGTGTTTAGATTCGAGTTTGAGAATTTTTAGTTTTTCAAACGTAGAATCTACATAAGTATTCAAACGAGCCCTTAGTCTATACCACATAGATTACAGTTACATGGGAACTTTTTAAATTGTTTTCCATTCCATATAGAGGCCATCTGAAAAAGGCATTACCAAGAGCAAGATTTAACGGTGTCAGTGGTTTTAGTTTGTGTTGGAAAATAGATAAAACTTCAATGAACTTTTTTTGTAATAGTCAATTTGTTTTCCGACTTACTGAATCGTGGTTGCTAGTCTACCTTGCTAGTCTTCATTTATACAGTGTTTTACACTGTATAAATCTGTGAGACTTGGCAAACTGAGCTTGGGTTAGCAGGGTAGCACCCCCCTCTCCGAAAGGAGGTGAGAGGATCAAACCTCGTGGGGCGGGGGGGGGGGGGGGCACCAGTTTTCAAAAAAAAAGAAGAGAGGCTTGAGAATATTGGTTCACTTTCTGTTTGTATTAAGAAACTTATATAGATTCCCTCCACATTTCCAATACTTGTAAATAATAGATTGAAGTATGTGAACTGACACCTAATGCTAAATGGGTATCCCTTGGTTCACTTGCCACAAGTTTCTGCAGGATAGTCTTCGATGAAAAGATTACCAATGAAATTTAGGCTCGATGGACACATCATCTTATCCGGAGGAGTTCTATTTCAGGTCATTCGAGTTTTGTGAGTTTCAGTTTTGGCAGCCATAACTTGACTCAGGGGTCCTTTGGTTTTAAGGGCTCAACAATGAAAAGTGTTCATGATGGTTTCAGATCTATGGGTGGGGAAAGATAGCTTGGACTGCTTAAATGATGTATGATGCTTCCTAGAAACTTTGCTTTGTAATTCAAGTTCACTGTTTGGGGGGAGAGCATAATCTGCTTTCTTGTGTTCATTCTTTGATTTGACTTTCTGTCTAATGTGTCATGCTGTCTAGGGCTTGTGAAGATTCTGCTGATGATAGGTCATTTTCAGTTCTATTCAGTTTACATATGCATTCATATGCATGCATATTGATACACATACATGTATATATATATGTATATATATTTATTATTCATATGCATTCACATGGAGGTGTGTTTTTCTAATCATCCTTGTATTTTCCAAGGTTTAGGTTGTTTGGTGTACCAGATGCATATCCAGGTCAGGAGTGTCAAAGTGGAGATTGGGAAGTTCATGGTAGTAAAAGAGAAAAATTTACAAAATTTTAAACATTACATTTCTCCTGTTAAATTTTATATTAATGTTGAAAACACTTTTTATTAAAAAGAATTCTATTCATTTTTATTCGAGTCATTTAATGCGGTTTAGTGTGTAATTTCATTTTGCTAATCTTGTATTTTTAATTTTTATTTTTTTTACTGAGTTCCTTTTTCTGTATAAATATACTTAAAAAGGATAAAATGCATTTGGATCCTCTGAAGTTTTTGAAACCTGTAAAAACACCCCTTGAAGTTTAAAAACATGCACTTACACTCCCAAACTATTAGATTTTTTTATTAAGATAAGAAAAAATATAATAAAATTATTATTTTACCCTTAAATTAATTTAGTAAATGTCTAAAAAAGAGTTAATGAATTAACTTTGGATATGTTTTGTTAATATTAATTAATACAATGATCAACTCTTCAAATACATTTTGATGCATTTTTGTGAGAGTTAATTCACACAATAATTAATTAAAATGTTAAATCATATTTTTGTTTCATTTTAACGAAAAATCTAATAGTATGAGTTGCAAATGTATGTTTTGAAACTTCAAAGGTATTTCTGTGAGTTTTAAAAATTTTAGGGTGTTTAAACGCAATTTATCCTATAAAAAAATCCTACCGTAGAACCCTTTTGATACCAACATCTCTGTGAATATTAGTTACTTCGTTTTGGTTCACTCTTGGGGCATTGATACACTCAATTATATTCTTATCATTCTAATCAAGTATATGAAATCTCTTGATTAAGAAACGTATGATTTTTATGAAGGTACCTATTTCAGCATGTATGTATTTAAAAAAAAAAAACGATTTTCCCTAACACTTTTCTTATTCCTATAATTCTTTCTTACTCCGCAAATGCTACTTAATTACCAGCAGATCTATCATGGAATGGAATGTTGTGAATGACATTCATCACCATTTATTTGTCATTTTGTTTTGTTTATTTTCATTCAATGTTGTTAACACCCAACCAACATATTAATAACCCAATCACATGAAATTCACAAAAACCATTAAAGAAAATCAGTTCCATGAAATTAACATAACCCATTAATGATATGAGTAATCAAAGCTATATAAAAATTAAATAATATCATATCCATATCCACAAATTACATGGAACATTTTTTTAATTTTTTTTTGTATATATACCCTTAAAAAAATCACATTTTATCAAAATGTCCATAATGATTTGGTATTTCTAACAGTACTCTTAAAATAGATGTTTGTTAATCTATTTAAAGGGCACTCATAGTTTTAGAACTTGAAACAAGGAATACTTACAAAGTTTGTTGAATGATATATATATATATATATATATGCAAAAAAACTCTTTTTTAGTTGTAAAACACTTCTTTCATTTGTAATACCAAAATCATATCGCATATAAATGGTTAAAAAAATGAGAGTAATAATTCAGATTTTTTTTTTTAATTTACAGCACATCGTATGGATGAAAACCATTATAATCTATTCAATAATAACTTATACAACTTATAATTGCACAGCCAGGGCTATAAAGGGTACGGTTTAATAACAGCGCCCCTTGTTTTATATACACTTTGCACCATCACGGACCCGCCGAGACTTAATCCGGGTTCCATCCACTACACGGATCTCGGCTTCACACGCCTTTCCCGTCCCGCCTATAAATACCGGTCTTTTTTCATTCACCCCGTCTGACCCAAAACGGGTGTCCCTTTCCCCGAATAACTGTCGCAGTCGCCTCCATCAAAGAAAGAAAGAAAAAAAAAACCAAACTCCCAAAAACCCTAACCCTAATTTATACTAATCCCCCTCTAGATGTGACTCGGCCTCTCCTTCGGTACTTCAATGGAGGCTGCGGTGGTGGTGAAGGCGGAGCCGGCGGGACCCGAGATCCGTGTTGTGGCGCCAATGATGGAGGAGCGAGAGAGTCTCGGGGAGGAGACGCGGGAGACCAAGGCCACGACTTGGAAGAAGCCGCTTCCGGTGGCGGCGGCGGCGGTTGAGGCGATTATGATGGGGGCGGATTCTTGGCCGGAGCTCGGGAAGGCTGCCACGGAGGTCTCTGTGAGGACTGCTGTGAAGGCAGACCCGCTGAAGGCGGTGACGGCTCCTCCTCCTGCACCGCAGCCGACGAAGGCGGTGATGGCTTCTGTACCCGGTCCTCGTCCCGTGCAGGTTGTATTGTTGACCTTTAATGATGACCATTTATTTATGCTTTTGATTTATGTTGGATCAAACTAATGATCTTCGATTTGTGAAAGATGGGATTTTTTATTTAGTTCTGTGTTGGATTTGTGCTGCGGGCAATACAGAATAAGGGTTTTGAAACAATGAGTTTAGCGGTTCGGATTTAGGGAGTCGGATGACTTTCTGTGCTTTTTTTATATCTTTTTTGGGGGTGGGTTTGGCGTGAGAAGCTTATGAAGGGATATTGGGATTTTGGTTAATATATCTTGCCCTTTGTTTTTTATGAACCATGGTTTGAACGTGGACATTGTGTTTTACTTGGCACAGTTGGTGTTGTGCATGCATATTACCTCAGTAATGTCATATGTGGTCAAGACATATTGGACATTTTTTCAACCTGTAATGTTGAAACAGTCATGCAATGTCTTTTTTGGAAGGGACAATTTTGAAAATTGATCATAAATGGTGTGTTTGTGCTCAATCCTAGATGGAAAATGAAAGAAAATGAAGGAATCTAGGTTGAAGGGAAAGTGATGGATTTTTTTATATACTTTTAACTGATATTTCTGGTTTGTGCCTGTGATGGAAAATGATTCTCTCACATCACTTAACTATTTCTATTACCATGCATGATTAGTTGTTCAGCCTCTGTTAAGCTGATCCACCTTGTAAGAAAACTTGTCGTAATGGAAAAATTATAAATTTTTTGAAAGCTAATGAGTCTCTGACTCTCATTCTTTCTAATGCAAGACCTGTATCTTGCTATTCTTCTTAATTGTAATTTATTCACTTTTTGGCACCCTCTTCCATAGAGTTCTCATTTAAAAAATTTCTTTCCATCATCGTATTTTGGTTGAATAGGTAAACACAAGAGAGCATCTGCTTTCAAAATCAGAGGCATAGAGACGTTTTTTATAATCTTTTTAAACATGATATTGGGTATTTAAGCTTTTGGTTGGGTAGGTTGTAAAAGGCTAAGCAATGTTTTTCACCTTAATTTTATGTTTATGAATAATTGTTTAGGTGATGCTCATGGCATAAGTCTTGATTTGGATTTTGTAGGCTGTACATATGCTGTAGATAAACATGATGTGATTGTTATTGGTCATAGCATGAATCGATGTATCAGGGGCTACTAAAGTTGTTGAAAACTTGATCAAGCGCACGGCTATTATGGTTAAATGTGCACTATCTTCGACCTGTTTTGTTCCACATGCGTAAGATGTAGGTGCTTAAAGCGTATCATCCACACTTGTATTCATTGCATGCTGTTCATGTTGGCTCCATACTTTGGCATCCTCTCATGCGATCCTTACATTTTTTG
Source organism: Acorus calamus (assembly GCA_030737845.1). Lineage (NCBI taxonomy): Eukaryota > Viridiplantae > Streptophyta > Magnoliopsida > Acorales > Acoraceae > Acorus > Acorus calamus. The sequence goes on along the minus strand of CM060861.1, from coordinate 6,210,623 downwards.
TAATCGATCGTGTTATTTTGTTAGTTTGAAGTTGCCAGTTTAAGTAAACTATGTATTTTTTAAATGATTGTATTGTTTTTTATAATGGATTAAATTTTCTATTTTTTTATGCCAAGATTTTTATCCACATTTTCCGTGTTATTTCCCCTCAGAAGGCTTTTGGACTTGACACTAACATATTTTTCTAGCAATCTTGGTTATTATAACTTGCAACCCATCTGCTCTCTTACCCATTTGTTCATATACCTTTCAAACTCTTTTTTCATTTCTTTTAAAATAAGATTTAAGAGACTGATTGATTTGCCTTTGAAACACTCTTAGGTTGAGGTGTGATTGACATGCCTTTGAAATCACTATTGGGGTTTGAAGTTGGACTGCAACTGGCAGAAATGGTTTTATTAATGTGCTCAGTTTCTCTTAAATTTAATTAGTCATGACTTGTTAGCAAGACTTGGATTAACTCTTCTTTTTTTTTTTTTTTTGGTTACAGTTGCAAGCTGTATTGATATATTCACAGAAAAACTTCCAGCCTTTTTTTTATTCTGGGTAACTATCAATGAGTAATATAAGTGTTTTATAGCTTGTTCATCCCCATTACGACGTAAACCTTTGTTATCCAGATTTCCTGATGCAAATATGGAATCCATTCAGTGGTGAAGCTATTTATTGCTTACTCATTGCAAACCATTGTTTTTTCCAGGGGCCTGTTGGGCCACACAAGTCAAATGGATTTGGGAGCAATAATCATTCGAATAAGCACCATTCAGGAAATCATCATAAATCAGGTTCTAAGCGCAATGCTCCTGCAAATGGCGTTCCTTCCTTACATGGCCCTGTATCTTATCATGCACCATTTGGGCCCCCAACTGGACCACCTTTATATCCCCCTGTGCGACCAGCAACACGTTTCCCTGCTTCTGAGTATGCTTTTTCGCCATGTCCAACACCTCTTGCCAATGTAGATTCTCAAGGGGTAAACCCAGGATGCGATAATCCCATGCAAGGGTTTATTCCACCTAGTCAGGGTGGTGGAATTAATGCTCAGAGGAACTTTCATCCCCCACCCCGAGGAGATCATGGGCCGTGGCGTCCAAATGTTCCTGGTTATCCTAATAGACGACCTCATGCACAAGAAGCTGGTGGCCGCGTTAATCACTCATGGCATCACCAACGTATGTTTGATCCCCGAAATAATATGAGCATGCATCAAAATGTTGGTCCAAGACCCTTTTTTAGGCCAATGGCCCCATTATATGCTCCACCACCTAACTTCATCAATGGACAACCTTTCCCAGGTAATGCTTTGTATGGTTCAATGGTATGCATTTTGCTATCTTTTGTGGGCTGCCTGACAGTATGACATATATTCTTGGTTGTAGCTTTTCCTCCTGGGTACTACGTTACTGCTCCTCATCCAGATATGTTAAGGGGTTTTCCACCTCAATATGTCTCACATCCACCAAATCCTGTGTATCCTGTCTCAAACCCTGAGACACTAGCCTTGAGAGCTAACGTGATAAAACAGGTTGAGTATTATTTCAGGTGAGTTTTCTCTGAACAGGTTGTATCTTTTCGCATATTTGGATAACAATTATTTGCTTTTTCCTATTTATCTGGACGATCCCCATACAACACTGTTGTTCATCTGCATGTTACATTGATTTTAGGGTTTTACTTTTTTTTTCTGATTTTTGTCTTTGTTTCACAGTGATGAAAATTTGCCAAAAGACACTTTCTTGCTTCACTTACTTGATGACCAAGGATGGGTTTCAGTAACTAAAATTGCAGACTTTAAAAGGGTATGCCAGCATTATATTTTATGTGGTGCAAAAGACATCCCCCAATTTGTCAAATGAAATGCTGCTCGACTGCTATATGACATTCATGCATTTTTTTTAATTCAAATGATATCATGTATATTAGGATCCTAGATCCATTTTGTAACATTGAATAAATGGATTCGTGTTTCTGAGATCCTATCTTTTTGCAAAAACTTGCAGCTTAAGAAAATGACTACAGACATACCTTTTATTCTGGATGCATTGCGGAGCTCAGCTTTTCTAGAAGTGCAGGTTATATGTTGTTCTCCTGCTTGTCATTTTATATTTGTTGATGTATATGCCTTATATGCAGGTGACAATGCTGTTTTTTTTTTCTTTTTCCATCTCATGATTTCCCTTTATTTGGATATAAATAGGGTGACAGAATACGGAGGCGCAATGATGTGAGGTCGCCTTTGAGCTTGAAAAATTATGTATCTTCACCAGAGGCTGGAACACCTCGAGGTCCACTCGACAAGAGTGCTAATGCTGATTTAAGGAAAAGTGAGTTTTGTGATGGTAATAAGAATACTGCAGAAGGGCAGCACTCCCCAGCAGGACTCGAAAACCAGGGTGAAAGTATTTCCACAGAGGATGATAGTTTTAGATCATCATCCAATGTTATACCTGGTGATGAACAGAAAGTGTGTGATGAAGGAAATGTGGTTTTAAGCACAACGTATAATTCTGGAATGAATTCACATCTTAAGGTGGAGGATTACACATCATATGGATGTACAGCCGGTGGTGATTCAGTTGGTGCCTTTCCTGATGTTTTGAATAGGGGAACAAACAGTTGCTTTAGTTCCGGATGCCTTGATGAAACTTCTATGTTTCCAAGGAATGGTGATCATGAGGTGGGCCCTTCTAGTTTCAAATCAGGCTTGAAGAAGGTAAGCATGTTATCGAAGGCATTTTCAAATGAACAATCTGGACTTGCCGGGGAACAAAGCACATTCTTGCTGGATGAGGAGCTGGAAATGGAGCGTGATTTGACATGCAAAGACTCAATTAGAAGGTATTCTTAGTGTTCTATTTGGTTCATGCTTTGCAAATTGCTTTGTGCCTTTGGAGCAGCTGTTAAAGTTTTCCAACACTTGTATAAAAAAAGTGGAGGAAAAGGCTTGATGTATGGTGTAATTTTTTTTAAAATCCAAGTATCCAACATGTGCTTTCCCTCCATTTTGGTTTTTGATATTGTGATACAACAATATGTTGATTTATATACATTATATATATTCCTGGTAATGAACCCAGTTCCAGTTTCCTTTTTAAGGAATTTCAGTGTGTGGTAAAAGGCTTTGAGATCATATGATCCACACATTATAATATTATGAACAAGTGTATATTCTAGTTACCTAGCTATAATCTTCGACTGAAAATTACAAAAAGACACCATCCATTAAATCAAATCCGAATGCTATTAAATGGATAATAAAAAGCATACTAATTTAGAAAATGATAAAATAGGCTAAGCATTTATTATTTATGTATAACTATAATGATCTAGGACATACCTAGAGTTTGCTGGAACATCTAGGATCATGAGAGAAATTAAGAAAACTAAATGGAAGGATGAAAGAAGCCAACAAAACCCGAAGATAGGCTGGATAGCTTCAAGAATTTTTCTGGAACAGAGTTTTTCTTCTTCTTCTTCTTTTGTTTAATAAAAAGAACAATTACTCTTGTAGGATACGTGGGATCCCATGTTTACATAGGACATAGTGACTATATGGGGCCATCAAAAGGTAATATCCCAGCTGACTTGAACTCGTAATAACCCAACTTAGGACTCCTAAATTGAACAGAACTATGACTGGTTATTAGCAATGATGGCTTATTAAGGCGTCCTGAATTTAGTAGGATTGCTTATAATCACGTGGTAAATGCAGTGTACTAATCAATTTAAAACACGAATTAAACTGATCTATTGGGCCTTAATCATGTTCCCAGCCAATTAATTGAAGTAGGGCACTTGTCTTACATATATATCAAAAGACATGAGTAAGGAAGTTCAGATGGGCGGGTACCTGTAAATGTTGGACTGCTAGGATTTCTTTTGACATTGGTAGCTTCTTTGATAGATGCTCCCCTGCATCATATAACATTTTCAGTTTTGCATTTAAAGGACGAGTCAATAATTTATGGTGAAAATTTTATCATTTAGGTTTCACAACTGATTCCTTTTATTTTATCTATGATTTGTTTTTAGTTTGTTTTAATTATTTCTCGACTTGTACTTATAAATGGCATTGTTTTGTTTAGAGTTGATGATGAAGATGATGATGAACAAGATATGCAGAAAATTATGATTGTTACACAGGTAAGAGTGTGTTGTTCCTTCTCCCTATAATTTAGTTTCTTGTTTTCTCGTAAAATTTTAACCTTCTTGTTCTATTTAAATCAAAATCCGAACCTATCAGTTACTGCAGGATGGATCTAGAGATCATTCACTCGCCGATTAAAAAATGTTTTTCGGGAATGGTACATAGTGCCATATTCTATTTGATAGGCTATTGCAAAGTAACTTTAATTTACAGAAGTATGAGCATCAGCGGGTGTATGAGCACTTTTAAATATAAAGATGATAATAGCTATTTGTTTAGATGTTTAGATAGATTAGGTGCTGTTTATTCTGCGATGTTTAACATTGACCTGTATATTGTGAAGTGTGTCTCTCAATGAAGTATGTACATGTCAACCTTTGCAAGATGCTTACTAGATTAAATGCAGTAAAAAAATATATGAAATATCTATTGTAGGCTGCTAGTTGAGTTTTTGTTGGTAAAATTCTTTTCACTACTTTGAATCAATCAGCTCAGTTATTAAGGTTCCATATTTTAAAGAGTTCCACAGAATCATATCATTGTTTGTTACTCATAATTTCTTTTTCAAGCCACATACACAAAAATGTCATTAATCTCGTCAGTCAACAGTTGTGCTGTATGATATAATTAGGTGATTATTGGACCACTTTCACATATAATTACGAAAGCTTCTGTATTCATTTAATTCATTTGCAGAGTTGTGTTTTGGTGGGGATGAAATTGCTGAGTTGGATTTGAGATTGGTTCAACTATTAGGAAATGGAAAAAAGATAACAGTGTCTCAAGTTTCTTGGTGTGCAGCTATATCAGTGCTAAGCGACATTCAGGTGTTCTGGTGGTCTGCCAACCTGAAATAAATGCACTGAATTTTGATTAAAACAGGCTCATGCAGCAATTGTAAAGCTTACAAGGATTGAAAATTTGTTGTCACATAACCCTTTTGGTGGTTATTTCGTATATATGTATTCCACGACAAATGTTGTGAGTAAGAATTCTGTCCATCACGGAAAGGATAGTGTCACGTGAAGAAGCCCCAAACTTAAGGAACTCGATTATTGGTACCAATAAATGCATGGATATGGATAAATCTTTCATGACTTGTGATTTATTTGTACATAATCGACTTACATGTTATTGGATTTTCCCCTTCATTCAGTTTAACTTGTATAAAGATGTGGACCTGATTTATTTTTTTAATTGAGACTTGAGAGTAAAATACTGTATGGAATTTAAGTTAATGTGATCATTATTCTTTAACAGAAAGCTGATGTAGAGTCAGTTTTTTCAACTGTAATTGTTTGTCCTTTTAGCTTTAAGAGATGTCATTGCTCTAGTCTTATGTGATGTTGATGTTGAATTACATGCTTGGCATCCTATGCAATTGGCTCTGGGGCTTCTTTAACTTCCTGCATGATTTGAACCTTCAATTGTACATGTCACTGTTCCCTATCGGTTTGGTATTTGTTTTCAATCTCTATCCCTGCATGATTTGTTTACAGTGAACATAGTTTAATGTGAAAGCTGACATCATGCTATATGATGGATTTTTTTGGTACTGGGTTCAGGGCAAATTTTCCCTTCAGAAAAAAAACCAATCTAATATTCTCATGCAACACTAGTACAGCCTGACACTAATTACCTACTAGACAGGCTCAATCAAGAATTTGGAAAACACCTCCCAGCCTTTTTATTTTGTCATGGAGTACAAAGAAACTCTCTTTGCTGTATGTGAGTATGTGAGTATCCCACTGGACTCGCATCATTATATATAATCAATGTATGCCTATGGTTAGTGGCATCCTGTGCATATTGCGAGGGCATATGTGCTGATAACTCACATAACCAGATCTCTGTGACCCTAACATGGGACATATGTCCTGGTCAGTAACAAACCCTCATGTTTTGTATAGGATGTTTTTGGAGGTTTCTGAACCAATAATGTCGGGCAACCATTAGACTTAATTATAGCCTGCAGTATACTACCTCTCTTAAGCTCCTGCAGGCTAGAGTTCATGAATATCCTATCTCCATTCCTCTGTAACTGGACCATCTTCCATTCTTTTGATTTTCTCACAAACCTGCATGACTGTGTCTGCATGCTTGCCCAAAACATGTGTGCGCACTTCCAGACATTCCACGTCCATGTTCTTGGTGCTTGGACGTCCATTGGTTTGACATGCTGACATGAAATTTTTTTAAGTAATCTGCAGCTAGTTGCTCTGATGCCTTTTACTTTCTATTATTATCTATCAGCTACTGTTGTACGATGTTAAATATATGATCTAAAGTCATCAATGTTTTATTCTTATGATATCAAATATTTTAAATATAAAGCATCTAATTCTACGTGTTTTAATCAACTTGATTATTATGCACTTTGAAGTGATTTTCAATCAAGCCATTGTGTTCTTGAAGTTAATGGTGTTTCATGTTTAACTTTTTCTAGAAATTGTGTATACTCTGCAGAGAATGAATGATGATGGTAGTAGCAGTAGAGGGCAATCTGAGCCTATTTCTGAGGAGCTTGCAAAGGCTATTAATGATGGGCTTCTTTTTTATGAGCAGGTAGGACTTTTTTTTATTGCATTTTAAATTTTATCATGTGATGTGTTGATGTCTGGAGTGATATTTTTAATTTGGGAGTGGCTTACAGGAGTGTCAAAGAAATAAATTTGAATTAGAAACAGGGGATGGAGATTCTAAATCAACCAGCTCTTCATCCATTTTGAAAGCAAGGCAGAACTTTGTTGGCAATAATGGCTCTGAAGAGCCTGGAAATTCTAGTTCTCGAAGGCGTCAAAATAAGGGCATGAAAGCACAGTCAGGACACAAACAACGATTTATTTCAAGCAATTTTAAGAACCATGGGAATGTTCCTAACCGTCACAGTATCATATCGGAGAGTCCTCCTAGCCGTTCAGTTGGCTATTTCTTCCTTCCCAAATCTCCAGATAATCATGGGTGGGTTTTGTTTTACTGGACCCTATAATAAAACTTGATATTTTACATAATTTTGTGCATTCCCATGGTTTTTTCAGTCCTTTGTCATCAAGATTGAGTGCTTCACCCCGTGGAATTTTAGCTGGAAGCAGTCCACCAGTGGGTTCAGTGCCAAAGCCTTTCCCACCATTTCAGCATCCAAGTCATCGGCTTTTGGAAGAAAATGGATTCACACATCAAAAGTGAGTAGGTTTTAGTTTTTCTGGTGTTTTGGAGGCCTGCTGATATGGTTGCTCGGGGTTTAGGTACCTGAAGTATCGGAAGCGTTGTTTATCTGAGCGAAAGAGGTTGGGAGTTGGTCGTGGCGAGGTATGTTTAATAAGATTTCTATGGCATCAGATAAAATATTATCTGATTCATCTACTCAACTGAATTTGTAGTGGCGTCAATATCTGTCTTCTCTGCATTCCTTACTCATTTACTCTATGTAGATAAACTTTTAGAAGCCTTCAAAATTTTATAGATTGTGTTCTATATCGAAAGGGAAGAGGCAGAGTTCAATTCCTGATGGTATCCTTTGCATTGTCTTTTGCTTTAGTTATCTGATGTGTGTATGAGGCCATGTGTTTTTCATATATAATTTTAGTTTATGAGTAGCATAAGAAATCAACATTGTTGTTTTGAAACCGATTGCATCCCCCATTTTCTTTCACATGCTCTCCACCTTTATCATCTCTCCTTCTATGATACAGGTGCAAGAATATGCTTCATAATAGTTGGATAATAATGATATATGTTTTCCTTTTTAAAGTATTCTGTCAGGTTGGCATCTTGTTCTCTGGATCGTGATGTTGTCAAATAAAATTTCATCATGGCTACTGTGATTCCTTGTTACCTGAATTACTATTATTACACCTCTTAAAATCGTTTTGTTACTTTAAAATTTTCAATTTTGTTCTATATGTATGCAGGGAATGAATACGCTGTACCGTTTTTGGTGCTATTTTCTTAGAGACCATTTTAATCAACCTATGTATAATGATTTTCGGAACCTGTCTTTGGAGGATGCTGCCGCTAACTATTACTATGGACTTGAGTGCCTTTTCAGATTTTACAGGTAAATCTTCAGATAAAATCTTCTAATGCCATAACAAACCTAACTTCATAAACAATTAATCCATAGTTTCTTTTATCTGGCTATAATTGTTGGTTTTAGTATTGATTGTTGACTCCATTAATCCTGCCTTTCTTGATCATCAGTTATGGGTTGGAGAAGCAGTTCACAGATGACCTGTATGAAGATTTTGAACAGTTCACGCTTGAGTTTTATCACAAGGGCAATATTTATGGCCTTGAAAAATATTGGTAAATTTTTATGGCTTTCTTTTTCAGTATGTATTAGAAACGTTTTTTTTTTCTTTTTAAAAAATATCATCATCCTTTTCTCATATCCCTTTTTAGTTTTTCTTTCTTTTTTTGTTATTGAGAGGATTCTGTTAAATTAAAAAAGGGTTTCAGTTACACTCATCCCGGAATCTGAAAATGGAAGTAGTGTTGCTCAATACCACTTATGATTTCATTTTAACCACAAAAAGTTTATGTATGCATTAAATTCAGAATACACTTGGTATCTCTACTGCTAGCGATGAAAGGGTGTTTACATCATCTCTGATGGTTTTTCCTACTTATGAGTTATGACACAACTTTATATGATTCTCATATCTTCTTACATCCCATATATATAGGGCCTTCCACCATTTTCGAGAGGAACGGAAGGACACGGAGCCTCTAAAGAAGCAACCAGAGCTGGACAGGCTGCTGAGGGAGGAGTACCGATCCCTCGACGATTTCAAAAAGGCGAAGGAGGGAGCGGAAAAGAAGGCGAAAGAGAGCGGCGGCAGCAACAGAAATATTGGTAAATAGCCACTCCAATGATATACTTATATATATCATTCTATATGGTGGAGAGGCCAAAAAGCAGGTGTCAAACTGAAGCAGGGGAACTGAGGTTGAACTGTAACTCATATTAGGGTTGCAGACTCTTGGTGCTATTGAGGATCCTTTTTATCGGTTCCTCTGATCCTTTGGGCATGTCTGTGCAAATTTTGATGTAGGGTTGGATTTTTTTTTTCTCCTTTTGTTTAATTTATTTTTTCCTTTTGACTCAGAATGATGTACATAGAGGTGGTGGGGGGAGGAAAAATAATGGAGTCTGTCTGGGTTGTGGAAATTTGACCAATAAGAGGCTTGGATTAGGTCATTACATCTCCATTTCCTTCTTTTTTTTCCTTTTTTTTTTATCTTCACATTTTCATCTTATGTGAGGTATTCGTGTCTTTTTATAGGGATAGGACCCTAGGAGACCATGCTAGAATAATTGAAGTCATGTGATAGGTAAAAAAGATAACATAATGTAGGGTTTGAATAGGATAAGATGGATGGATTTAACATTGGAATTATCATAAGTCCTACCTGTTCTAGCTCTAAGTTTGGTTAGTGTGTGTTATTTATTTATTTAAATTAAGGTAATCATAAACTTGTATTCATCTTTCTAAAGAAAAAAACCTTGGTTAAAATTTTGTAAAAAATTGATTAATCTATGGTCGTTGTTACATAATGATTTTGTAGCCTTGTTTACATTTTTTAGGTCATTAATGCAGTATATATTCTGAAAAATATAAAAATATATGAATTCACAGAATATTAATTTGATAAAAAAAAATGATTGCCGTGCAGTATATATTATGAAAGATCTTATTAATTTGATTACGTGTTTTTTATAAAAAAAATAATGTAATTCCATTAGTCAATGTATACTTCAAACAATAATTAAAACCTCTGTATGGGCTGAGCAAATAATAATGATAATAATAATAATAATATTTCTCCTCGTTTACCTAAAAAGATAATCTCTATGTTTTGTCCAATACTCCAATGAGCTCTAGATAACATATCATTCTTTGATCCCTCACTCTTGGATTCTTTAATTTTAATCTTCCAACTTTTACCTTTTCTGGAACCTACTCAAGCTTGTCTATCAAGGATTTGAGTTGATCTCCCTAGTTTATTTTTTATGGGCACCAGTGGTAGAACTCAAGAGTGCCTCACAAAGTGAGGGCAGTCTCCACTGGTGGGGAGAATTTAAAAAATAAAAAAGAAAAGAAGAAACACTCACTATCTCCACACATCTCCACTCAGGTGTGCTTTACACCCCCCAAGATACCCTCTTATCCTGAATCAGTTACAAACACTCTTCTATCATGACTTGATAACACTTGATAAATTATTACTCACATTCTGTTTGGCTGCAGGCTGAAATTGATTTGATATTTTATACCCATTATGTTTATTCTCTTTCTTTTTATGGTTAAGAGGTGATGTAGGATGTGTTCTTGGGCGATCAGACCAATAGAAGTGAGCCTCATGGAATTTATTATGTATTAAGACATGTAGCTTAATAGATGTACATTTTTTTTACCATTACTTGTATTTGAATGTCAGTGGTATTCAAAATCTTAAATAGGATATATTATTTTATCATTTTTGTTGCATTAAGAGGGCATCAAGAGTTGCGGTGGGGAGAGAGACCAACAGATTTATTTTATTTTTTTTAGAAAAAGACCGAATTATAAATCTCTTTGTATCTTAAGTATTTGTTATAGTGAATTGATTCATCTTTTCATCAGTAAATGTAACTAATTAAGTTGTTGAACCCCATACATATGTGTTTTCTAATATGTGTTTTTGCTTGATTTGATTTTGTCGTTAATCTACAAGTGCTAAACTTTTCACAGTTTAACCATAGAAAGGTATCATTTTTTCAACATGTAGTCATTGAAATAATAAATGTCTTCTAGACAAAACTAACCTTGATTTGCTTCATCAAAGAAGAATGAAAACAACACTTTCATGTGACCCATAAAGTGAGAGATGGAAGATCCATTCCTGAGATTCACTGCATATCATCTGAGATGGAAGATCCATGGAAAGTGATGACTAAAAATGAGCATATTTTCTCCTGCTCATGTGACAACCACAAAGAAATGAAAAGAAAAGTAGCTTAGAAAGTCAAAATATTCATGTGAGAGAGGGTGAACATTTTTGTTTACTTTTTTTTTTAGAAAGAATTAAAGAAATATTGGAGTACTTTCAGATCACGTGCTTTGACTGGGAAGATAATATAATCTTAAATAGTAATATTTTTGAGAGAATCATAGAGGTTGTCACGAAAAGGACATGAAAGAGAGGAGCAAACCATCATAGAACCTCCCTCCCATGGTTTTCTTTTTAGAGGGAAAGTATGCAACTTGCATTTCAAGCTAATTAGTTTATTCTTTTGGACTTTGAGATTTCTACCTTATAAATATATGGTTAGTTGAGTGGGATTGTGACACTTGTAATCACCCCCTCCCCTTCATTTGAAATATAGTTTTTCCAAGTTAGGTGATCTTCAAATTGCATTGACTTGTTTGGCACTTTGGCACCACCCAAAACTTTGGTGATTAGAAAAACAAATGAGTTTGATTTTGGATAGGTCAGGTTGAGTTACATATACAATTATGGGTATCAATTATTGATTGAGGACTATATGTAATAATGTTAATTAATTAAATGTCTTTACATGATTTTTTCTATGAACTGGCCCAAAACGCTTCAAATATAAAATTATGTATAATTTATGGGGCATGCCAATATGATTGGCTATATATACAGCAATGTGCAAAACAATTGAAAAAAAATTAGGTTATTAATATGTTGTTTGGTAAAATGACATAAAAATAGAGACTATTATTATAATCTTCATATAAATTAAACAGTTAACCTTTTTGAAAAGAAGCCAAGGCCATCAATCTTAATTAATTACATTATAAACAAAGTAACAATAGATATAATAAGATGAACAAGAGACATGTGAATCTCAATATAGAATATATAATTATTTTTTTATTCCATTTGATCTATCCCAAGTGAAAGGGGATTGTGGGGGGTTTGGAAGGAGACTTTATTTGGGAAGACAAATGTTTTTCATGATATGCCTCTCTTTGGCCCAACATGGGTACAAAACACTCTAAAATGGTGCGACTTCCCATGTTTTTTTTTTTTTTTTTTTCTCACTTGCTGTGTTGGAGACCAAGGTACATCAACTGGCTTAAATTTTCATATTTTGCACTTTTTTTTAAAAATAAATGACTTGTGGCTGTTAAAATCACTTAGATTCTTGGTACTGTGATTGATTTGATTAATATAATTTGAAACCTATTACATGCTATAGCTTAGATTTTTTAAGATGTATACTTCTATTAACTAGGGTTAAACTTGAGTAAGTGAGGCAAATCCTAAGCACTTGTACATAATGTTTTGAGGCCATTTTTCTTTTTTCCCTTTTTCTTTCTAATCCTCTATGTTTTTATCATTCTTCAGACATTGTTCCATTTTGATAGAAATGACTACATTTTAGTAAAAAAAACTCAAAATTTTTTATGCTATAACCCCCTGTTTGGGGTGGAACATAAGCACGGAATAGAGAAAAATGCAAGCGAATAACAAAAAAAAGTTGTTTGTTCTGCTAGAATAAACTCTGATAGCTATGTCTGGATAAACTAAGGTAAGGCTTGATAACTATTATAAAAAAAGGCTAGAATTGTTTATCAGGGCTCATCTATATCAATGGATAAAAATACACTTCTTTGTCATTTTAAAAAATTTATCTAACCTAACACTCTCTGCACACATTCAAAAAACTGTCACATCTATTATATCACACGCATATCTCTCATACTTATTTCCAAATACAAATAATTTATGCAGGGGTATAATTGTCATTTAAAAGTCATAAACTCTTATCTATCTCTTATTTATCACTTATTCTTATTTTATCCAAAGTGAACCAAACAACAAAAAGATCAATTTTACGTTTCTCAATAAAGAATAACAGAAAAGACAACCAAACAAAAATTTATCTATTCAACATGAATCGTTATCTATCCCAATATAACTATCAACGACGAACAACACTATGTCACACTCTAGATGAAGATAAATATATATAATTTATTATATAGGGATAATCATTTTGAAAATTCAAAAGAGTACAAATATGACTTGACGTAATACTTATCTTTAATTTTTTGTTTTATTTAAAGGGCCTTCCAAGTTGGGGTTTAAGAGAACTATTCCCACACTAGTTCCCACTTACCTAGATTGAGAGATGACACATTTAGTAAAGAATAAAAAATATTTTTTATTCGCAAAGCGTACTAATTAATATATATCATTATTGTAGTCTCCTTTCTCCTAATGTAGTAATCTATATACTCTATTATAATGAAACAATGGGGCATTTTGCAGATAAACCCACCAGTTTTCAAAGTTTTATCAAATAACCCCTATGTGTTATGAACAAGTCTCCTATATTTATAACCAGGTCCCTAATAAAAACGGCTGTTTTTATCTTTTTCTGGGCTTTCTGCAGATCGGCCTAACATCTCTCATGATTATAACCAGATCCTTGTCAAATTCTCTACGTTTAATAAAACGACCCCTATATGTGTTATGAAAAAGTCCCTCATATTTATAACCAGGTCCTTTATAAAAAAACGGTTAATTTTGTCTTTTCATAGACTTTCTGTATACCCTATCAGTTTCAAACTAGACCCTATCTGTGTTACAAATAAGTCACTGTCCCACGTTCCAAGATTTATAATAAATCCCCTAATATCAAAACATGACTTCTCGGACTTCAAATTTCATGAAGTCACGTAGCTCATCCTTTTTTAGCTTTCTGAACGAGCATTCAAATATTTGTCCCACATTTCAGGCTATGAAGATACCCATAAAATTATAAAATATAAATATTTTAATCACATTAATAAATACAAAAATTACAAACAAAATCGGATCCATTTCAACCCAATAAAATTATTGATGGATGTCTTATTTTTTTAATTTGAAATTTGTTCTGTATCTTTTTTTAAAATTGATTTTGGATCTATATGTATCAAAATTCATAAATTTTGAATTATAAAATTATAGAATAAATATTTTAGTATCATCATTTGAGTGCATAAAATTATTTATTGTAAGTTTCTACTACAGTCTCAATTTTTATTTTCATATTTATGTCGATATCGTAAAACTAATTATCTCGTAAATTTTCATAATTCTTTTGATTTCAAGCAACAAGTGTATCCACTTCTTTTTTAGTATTTTTCTTTTCTCTCTCTCTGAAATTTGAATTCGGATAAAAAGATTTAAATTAATTGCTATATCTATACTGTATATGAAGCAGCACAGCAAGCATGAGTTGTCCAACTGGAGTATTTTTAAAATTTTATTAACACGTATCGGATAAATGGATACACATGCGTGAATGCATTTGCCGAGTGTTTTCCACAAAAATTGGGTGAATTGTGTCTACTCTGATATGTTTACAGATCAACCGCTCGGTTCTAGCGTTTTAACAAAAATGTCTGATATTTATAGTCACGTCCCTCATAAAAATTGGCTACTATTGTTCTTTTTGGGCTGCTTGCAGATCTACCACAACAAACATGCCCTATATCCTATAAACAGGTTTTCCCTTTTGATTTCCATATTTATAACCATATTTCTCATCTAAAAACATTACTTCCCAAACTTCAATTTCATGAAATTTCAACCACTGAGATCCCTATAAAAAAAATTATTTTTATTTCTCAAGTAAAATAATATAGTAAATCCAATTTATAAACATTCGGTTAATAAACTATAATATATTTTTTGAAAATGCTAGATTTGTAAAACAACACAAATATAATAATAAAAGGTAACAATACTTCTTAAATTCTAATTTCAGTTCCATATATTATATAAAATAAAGATAATAGTGTTTCTTCAATTCTGATTTTACTTATATGTATTGTTAATGTCATACACTCACATTAACACAGTATATATCTCGTATTACGCATTTCAATAATATAATTTTTACAAAACTCAGTACTACGCGCGAAGCGCGTACATTAAACTAGTATGTAGTAATATATCAGATTAAGCTAAGCTTGTCATTTATTGATAAAAATCCGAATTTGTAATAAAAAAATAAAAAATATTGGATATTTGAAGATTCGGAATGCGGATATTAATATCAATGTATTCAATCCAGAAAATATCTATATCTGACATATATTATAAAAATACATATATTTGTAATATATATTGTTCATGTATGATTAATCACAATCATGATATTACTATTAAATTTTTAATGTATGATATATATATCTAATATATATGTGATTATCCAATTTAATGTTAATATTTAAACATGTTAATTATCCAAAAAATTATCTGTATCCGATTTGGATCTGAAGATATCTGAATTCAAAAATTAATATCTGTATCCAAATTCGAAAGTTAAAAAAAAATATTAATGTGTCTGATTAGTATTTGTCCATTGACAGGCTTAGATTAAACCAGTATATACTAGATTATCCAAAAAAATCATCCCATTAATTCATTCAAATGTACCTTAATAGTTTTTGTAAAAGATATTATTTTATTAAAAACATAGTTATCACAAATAATCTATACCACTGTACCCACTCTTTCTTTCAATGGCCCCATCAAAGCTTTGTGAAAAGAAACAGTTTCACATCAATCAACCAAACCTTTTCCTTTTGATGTTGCAATTCTTTCTTTCACACATGAAAAGTACATGAATCCAAAGTACTGGTTAATTAGGTGAAAAATAGAATTAAAAGTAGAATTGGTTCTTACAACATAAAAAAACCTGATCGATTGTATATCTTCCAAAAGAATGTTTAAATATATTTATTATCTAATTTCTTACTTAAGATGGACAAGTCTCTTATTTTCTCAGTGATTATTAGATCAAGTTGATACTGTTAAGTCTTGATAATCACTTCAACATTGACTGTAAGTGGACCTTACATGGTAAGGAATCATGCATTGCTTCTTATGGAATGTAATCCTTTTGTTTTTTTTTCTTTCAGCTGAAGAAACAAGACTTTTTTGGTGGGAAAAAAAAAGACTTTTGATTGCATTTATCAGCCCTGCATTTTGTACAGCTGAACAAACAAAATGCATTTCTGAGATGTACATGAGTCACATGACACACTAGTTGATGTAAATAACAGATTGGGATGGTGTTAAATGTTTTTTCACAACAAGCAAATGGTTTTATTGTCAGCAGATTAGGAAGGCTCGTGCAACAACATAAAAAATGAAGGCACCTCCTATTCTTACAACCCACTTAAGGTCACCAAAACACCAACCATATTCTATTGCCTCCCTAAATTTAGAATCCTTTCAAAAGCAACTGAAAGGAAATAAAAATAACAAAATTTCCTTGTAAATCCATTTGTGATGAACCTATGCAAAGTGCAAACATTCGGATACCATTAAATTCTCCATATATAATTGCAGGCCAAAAACTTAATGTTCTTCTTTTCCTTAATTAATAATAAAAAAAAGTCCTTGTGTTTTGGAGCCTCTGTCAGTTGTCCCCCCCCAAGCCCCAAAGTGTGCTTTAAAATTTTATCAGACCCTAATCACAAAATGGGTTTTCTTTCAAAAACTGAAAGCTTTGTGATTCATTGTAAAAGATTGTTTTTTTTTTCTCTCATTCATTCAATTTTTTTTTTTAATGCATTTGTTCCTCTCTCATTTGGCAGTGTTTCCCTTACAAGTGTCTCTTCTATGATCTCAAACTGTTCAACCCATTCACTTCTTTCAAATCACATAAAACACACACCTTCATAACCGTCACCAGAACCACCTCTGCTTCCAATCCAAAATCGATTCAATTTGGGTTTCCTCAAAAAAATCCCCTTTTTTGAAGTAATCAAGGCTTCTCAATTGGTCCAATCAGGGTTTCTTCATCTGGGTCTCTCGAATCCCCCATTAAAAGAGTCGACTTTCTTTGAATGGGTGTTCAGACGATGATGGGCACTCGCGGCGGCGATCGTCCCCAGTACAATCAAACCCTAACCCGTCAGGGCTCCTCCCTCTACAGTCTCACCCTCGACGAGGTCCAGAACCACCTCGGCGACCTCGCCAAACCCATCTCCTCCATGAACCTCGAAGAGCTCCTCAAGTCCGTCTTCGTCGCCGATTCCCAACCGCCCCTGTCGGCGGCGGCTGCGTCGGCCGTCGTCGTCGACCCCCCCGTGACCCTCACTCGGACTCTGAGCAAGAAGACCGTCGACGAGGTGTGGAGGGACATCCAGACGACGACGGGACGCGGCGGAGGTACGAAGAGGAGGAGCACGAGCGACAGATGACGCTCGGAGAGATGACCCTCGAAGACTTCCTGGTGAAGGCGGGGGTCGTCTCGGACTTCAATACGGCGGCGCCGTCGCCGCAGGTGCATTGGATGCCGTACGCGACGGTGGTGTCTTCGCCTTCGCCGATCGTCGGGAGCAGTAGCGGCGGCGGCGGTCAGACGCCTGGGAGGAAGCGGGGGGCGATGGGGGAGGAGGTGATGGAGAGGTCGTCGGAGAGGAGGCAGAGGAGGATGATCAAGAACCGTGAATCGGCCGCTCGGTCCCGGGCGAGGAAGCAAGTGAGGATCTTTATTGAAAGCTCTTTGTTTTGGTGTTGATTGATTGTTTGTCGTTTCGAAGATTTGATTTGTTTTTCGTGGGCAGGCGTACACGAACGAATTGGAGAACAAGGTCTCGCGCTTGGAGGAGGAGAACGAGAGGTTGAAGAAACAATCGGTATTTGCGGATTTTCATGTTTCTCTTCTTGTTCTTCTTCATGTGTTGTGTGGTGTACACAGTGATTAGGCAAAGTTGGGATTGCATAGATATTAGAAGTGTATAAACTCTCTACTTTGTCATGGGTTGCTAGCATCTATTAAGGTTTTGTTGGATTCAGTTGGAAAAATTTAGAGGGAATGATTGGAGTTCATGTTTTCATTTAGATATGTAGTGCAGAATTGGGTTTTGATAAGCTTGAAAAATGGATAATTCATTTATAAGATTTTCTATTTCTATCACAATTCAAATGCTGAAAAAAATTAATTGACAAAGATTCTGTTTTTTATGTTGTTTTCCATGAGTTCTTTGTTTGCTAAGCATCTTTTATTCCTCCTTTTACAAGGTGAAACAACTCAACAAGTGTTACAGTCCTTAGAATGAGTTTAGGAGGTAATACTTTTGTTGATAAAAAAACAATTCAGATTGATTGCAAATGATGCCTAATTATGATTTATGAAGGAAATAAACCATCTTGTTTTGGATTTTATAAAGAAAAATTCAAAGAATGTCATTCCCTATTTTTTCTTTTCTAGTTTTAAAAGCGTATGGATCTTGAACACAATGCATTGTGCCCTCCATAATGGCAAAGACAATGGTGAATGGATGTGATCCGACTCATGCAATAAAAGCTTTCTCTAGCATGCCTGAGTTAAATGAGAAACAACTTACTTTTAAACCACTCAAAAGGCTTTAACAGTATCAAGATCTAGGCAGTACTGAAAGTCAGATAAGCTGGAAAGGGAAATATCAAGGATCATGAATCATTAAAGAATGGATCCAAAAAATTATTGGAAAGCTACAAAATGATGTCAATATTTCCACCATCTGTTTATTGGTTACTTTCTTGGTTGAAGTATTACTAGTATATTATCATTCTTCAATCTTTTATGTTTATTTAATACTTTCTGAGCTTTGGTAGAAATTCCGAGAGCCAAGAGATCAAATTGTTTACTTTAAAACCATGCTTTCTACCAAAAATTATTGAAATGTTTATTTCATTTATACATGCGAAAAACCAATTCACATAGAAACAATTGCCGCCTGTGCAGGAGTTTGAGAGGATGCTACGCTTTCAACAGCCGCCAGAGCCAAGGTACCAGCTCCGGAGAACGAGTTCAACCTCCTTTTGACTGTCCTAATATGAATGTATCAGTATGAAAATCGTGTTGTTGTTGTTATGAAATGTTTTATGTTAAGAATGTTGGGTATTAAAAAGTTCAGCTAGATCTGTTTGTTCATTTCCTTTGGAGCCCCCCCTGTCTTCCTCTCTCTCTCTCTTTTAATGCTGTGTTCTCATGTACATCTGTTGTAGCCTTAATCTGGAATTTGCATGGAACCATGAATTTTGAGGGGTACTATTTCTCTGTTATTTTAGTCTGAATCAGTTGTCTTTTCTCATTGTCAATATTGGAGGTGACTAAAGTATTGTTGTATATATGTGTCACATTCTTCATCTAACGAAATATGTGTTAGAAAAATGTGACTGTTATTGGGGCTGCATATAAGGATCAAGGACTGTTTAATAGATCTCATTTTCAAGGACTAGTGAGGTAGATAGACTCCTCCATGCCCAGTTAAAGAGGCTCTGATTTGAAATCAGTCATGCAAAATTCTTATTTGTCCTGGAAACTCTTGCTAGTTTCTGCAATAAGTTTTCTTTCTGAAGACCGATTTACACATGTATTGTCAATTTCAATTCTTTGGACAGCAAGTTTTGCTTTTCTAAATAGCTAATTAAACACTTTCAATCGAAGCAAAGGAAAAAAATCTTCATAAATTTTTTGAAAAGTTTTCTGTTCCTGGTGCGAAGAAAACATGGATAAACAAGTGATAGTGTTGGTTTTACTTTCAGTTGTAGATTGAGTCCTCATCGCTGTCTGGGAAGATTAATTGCAGATCATCATTGTCTCTGTAAACTTGAACTAGAGCTGCAGCTTTATAGGCAAACAATCCTAGCATTGCCGGGACAAGCTGTCAAAGCAAATCAATTCATACTTCAGAAAAATAATTACATCTAAAACACAAGTTCTTGAAGATGATGAGAAACACTAGATGCGTCTATAATTGTTTTTGATAATGCCTACCTGGAAATCAAAGGTGTCATGGAATAAATTGTGGGATATAGCCCAAAATCCATATATTGTCGCGGGAATCACAAGCCTTGGGGATGACAATGCGATCGCACTTCCCTTCAGTGTCCTCTCAAATGAATTCTGCAGATCTTCACTTCTTATTCCAATTCTGTTTTGAAGGAACCGTGGTGTTAGTGCTAACTTTTACAATGTAATAGTGTTAATTGCCAACAGAGTTGGGGAGAGAGGGAGGGAGATGAGAATCTCACTTCTTTCTTTTCTTCTGCATGAAAATAGTTGGGATGGCATCCTTGGACAAGCTGTCCGCATAACGGCACAAGAGCTGGAGATATAAGCAGCTGTACTACAAATGAAAGGCAAGATTGGAGAAAATTAGACAGTGAGTATCTGTAGAAGTACAGTTTCTCATCATGAATCTTTACAATAATTTGTATTACAGAGTGCCTAATGTAAGAGGAAAATGTTACGCACAGTCCTTTTTCAACCCCATTTGCAGCCTGCTTTTGATTTATTTTTTTGTAGTATATAGTTGGCTAATGGAGTACAATCTTTTATAAACAATCAAGTACACGCTCATATGAATTGAATGCATAACAACACAAGAGCTGGAGATATAAGCAGCTGTACTACAAATGAAAGGCAAGATTGGAGAAAACTAGACAGTGAGTATCTGTAGAAGTACAGTTTCTCATCATGAATCTTTACAATAAGCTATATTAAAGAGTGCCTACTGTGAGGAAATGGTTATGCACAGTCCTTTTTTCAACCTCATTTGCTGCATTTTTTTTTTTTTTGAAGTATATATTTGGCTAATGGAGTTCAATCTTTTAAAAACAATCAAGTATGCTCATATAAATTGAATGCATATTTTTTTGCTTGTAAATGATATATATTGACATAGCGGAGTATACTTTAGATGATTTCATATACTGCATTAGTGATGTGACAATTGCAAACAAAAGATGTTGTATCAGGACCCATAAAAGAAACACAGAACAACCTAACTACTTGGCTAACCTGAAAAGGACTCCAGCAGAGTAACTGACAGCAGCCTGTTTATTTAGAACATGAACAGACGGTCAATGAAATACTCAATAATATAATCTATGTTTGCTAATGTTAAGTATTTGTATTATAAGAGTACATCTAAAATGATGGTATACCTCGACTGAAAGGGTTACTAAACAGTAGACGGTGCACGCAGCTCCGACTCCAATAGTCAAAAGCAAGAGTTCCTTTTTAAGCTGGAAATAAACAGTTAATAAACTTGAGTACACTCAGCATTCTTTGTCAACAATTTAATACTCATAGTTACATAGCTGATAAATTCTTGCAATAATCGCTTTAAAATTGCAGTTTATCTGATAGTCAGAATGAATGACCCTTGTAAGCTTGAAGATAAGGAGAAAGTAGTATTGAAAAAAATTTCATTATGCAACAGGCTTGAATAAGATATGCTATCCAAAAAATCTCATGTTCTCTGATTCTACATTTTGCATATTCTAATCATGATGACCAATGCCCTTCTATTCATTTCAATTTGGTAGTTTTGTATTCAATTCAGAACCATATTTTTTTTTTATGGAAATTGTAGGCCTACACCCTTATATTGATAATATAAGAAAGAGAGCCCAATTTAAACAAAATGAAAACCAAAGCATACAAAAAGCAAAGCAAGGCCCGATGAAATGCTTCCTTAGTAGCAGAGAGGGCAACTTAGGATGCATGCATCCTCACAAAAACACACAGCAAATTTGGGACCATATATTTGATCCTTATGACAGGCATTTCTGAAACAACTCAACAAAGACATCCATTAATAGAACATAATTGATGATAAAGAGATCAGAGTACACGTATCGTACAGCTTCATATTTTAGAAGGTTGATTTTCTTTCTCTTCTCACTTTCATTCTGCCATTCCTGTCACGAGAATACGAAAGTGAGCCTCATAGTCAGACTAAAAAATTCACATTGATCAGTTGTTGCATACATTAATTCGTGTGATAAATATAATGTATGGCTATCACAACAAGTGAGAACAGAACATGAAACAATAACCACCTAGAGGCAAACCTTAGCTGCCAATTTTCTGTTGAACGGGGCGATCGTGTTCTCGCCCAACACCCATTCTCGATTTTTTGTTAACTTCAAGAATCCATCATCATCTTCTTCCTTCGATGTAGATAAAGAACAATCAATGATCGAGTCACATAACAAACTCATAACAAACTGAACTCTGGGTGAATAGCAACTAAAGTCACATGGATGCAATGCAACACGCGATACCTCTTCAAGATTCTCAATGCTTTCGACAGCTATGTCGGCCTCCTCAATGAAGTCTAAACCATCCCTTCTCCACAGAGCATCGGTGACCTTCGAAACAAAATCGCCATTCGAGCGCCTCTCCTTCAAAAACATCCGCAACGCGTCTTCATCATCGATAAGTTCAGTTCCTGGAAAATATTATACAGTGAGACACATCTTCAGCATTTTATCGAACACCTTCAAAACACTTCCAAGCGCAATTGCCAAATCCAAACAAAGAATTCAAGTTATAACAACTGAAATGTAGCCAAAGTCACTATCCAGTTGCACATACACTACACTATCTCTCTCTAGCACAAACAAACAAACACATACAGAGATTGCCAGAGAGAAATTAAAATTCTTCATTAAAATAATGTACTATACCTTGTAAATAAAATGTTAGTCATTTTTGCTGTCACTTCTGCAAAACCCACATAATTTGGATTTTTTTTAAATATGTACTTGTCTAATGAAATTCATACTCAAATGAATCGAAAAACATACATTTTTATACTTTTTGAAATGGAGTATGTATTGACATAGTAAAATATACACTGTATTAGAAGATTTCATATGTTGCATGAGACTGACTAGAAGTGACTTGAGTGTAACAACACCCATCTTATAATTAACAAACATAACAAAATAGAAGAAAGAAAACATGATGATATACCCGGAAGAGAGGCTCTGAAGACAGAAACTGAATGGATTCTCCTGAATGGAGAGATCCTGAAGAGAAGGTTACATGGGGGTACTTTAACATCACCAGTGTTAACACTGAACAACCCAACTCTTGAAATGCTTTCCATACCTCTCTCTCTCCTCTCTCTCTCAATATTATGAATAGATGGATATGAGTGAGAAATGCATGGTATTGATGTTGGTGAGGTTTTTGGAGGGCTTGAGGGGATGGTTGTGGGGGAAATCATTTCTTCATCCATCCTATCCAAGACTTGAAGGAAAAAAAATATCTTTGGAGGTGGTGTGGGCCGGATATGGACTGGATTACTTGGACCTAATGCTCAGTGGGTCTCATTCTGAGGAGATGAGGCCCATGCCCTATTTTGATTTTTTTTCCGGAAAAAGGTGCAGCTAATTTGTTTTGCCATGGGGTTTTGTATGCTGTATTCACATAATATTCTTCATCTGTTAACGAAAATTTAATTCAGGGTTTTTTTTAAGTTACATGAGTGGTTTTAGGGGGTTATATACTTACATGGACTTTAGGAAAAGTGAGTTATTGGATTCAAGTAGTTTACAGGGGGTTATATGGATTTTTACTTAGGCATATGCAAACGGCCCGCCCATTTAAACAGGACCCAGGCCAGCGGGCCTGTCTGGCAAACGGACCTGGGCCGGCCCGCGGCCAAATAAACAGGCACAGGTCTTGCACATGGCCGATCCTAACGGGCCCATGGACGGGCCTGCGGCACAGATTTTAAACATGTTATTTCTTTTAATTTTTTAATTTTAAATTGTTCATTTGTATATAAATATTAAAATAACATAAAATTGAATGTTTAATGTAGAGAAAAAATATTTACATCACTTGAATTTTTAAAAATAAAATATAAAATGAATTAATTAATTGAAATACTGAATCATTACATTACATGTACATAAATGTCAATAATTTATATAATTTAAATAAAAATTACATGTGATACATTAATTTTATTACCCCCAAGTTTGGGATTGCCCCGGGCCAGACCCACCCTGAAAACTGGTTGGCCTGGCCGACGAAAGGGCCTTGGCCGGGTTTTGACCCTATGGGCCCGAGCAGGGCTTTCGGGCCTCGGCAAAATCGGGACCTTTTATAAAAGCAAAAATAATTTCAAATGTGTTTCCCAATAGTCCCTCGACCTGTCGACCATCACTTAAAAATCGAAAATGATAAAATTGGCCCATTATTGAATGTGTGGTCTAACTTATGTTACCTCGTATTTTGTAATTATCTAATGAGATTGTGATGATATGGCAATCTAGTTGCCAACTTTGACTCCAAAAGAATCTGACTAGGCATAAATATCAACACAAACCATATATATTATGGAGAACCAAAGCTCAAAAAATTTAACTTGAAAAAAAAAATTGAAACTCCACTCAAACAAAGTCATGCACTTTAACAATCCAATCCCCTCGAGTTCACCTTATACATATGGTTTGTAATCCTAGTTTATCTGATACACATGGTTTGTAAATGATTATGTGTATCTAGGTTTTTCTAACTTATATTGCCTGAAAAAATCATCACATTATTAGATTCAATATTATTAACTTACACTTGACATTGTCTAATAAACCACCATTTCAATCAATGCAATATGATAACCCTGCAGTGAAAGTAATCAAAATCCAATTATAGAAATATAAGTAAATGATCCAAACCTATTGAAAGCGTCTAATAAGTAAATGATCCAAATATAGGTATAGCAACTAGTAGGGGTGGAACAAAAAATTAGAATGGGGGGAGGGGCAGAAAGCAATAAGATAAAGTGGAAAAACTTTAAATCCCATTATTCTCATCACAAAAAATAAAGTTTTAAAAATTGAAAATATGAATATGAATAAACTAACTGATCACAAAAATATACAAAGATATCATTTAAACTTATATTGTAAGAAGAGAATTTAAAACCTAACTTTAAAAATTTGAGACTCAATATAGCTATTATAATAAATCAAAATAAATTTTAAAAAATTGCTAAAAAAATTAAATCATTGATTTTTCAACCCTTCAAAACTATTTCCTTGAAAATAAAACTTTTCATAAACTTTTTTTATAAATCACATGCCTCCAAATCTCAAAATATTCAATGAACATTTATATATTCAGTCCATTTTACAACCCTATTTGTATTTTTCCATTCTAACGGAGTATATAAAATTAGTTAACTCAATACATATTTCGCTATCTTCATATAAACTATTATAGAAAACATAAATTAAATATATGTATTTATTTCGTATGAGCATATATTTTATTTTCAATAAAAGATTAATATATACTTCATTATATAGATATGTACTTCAAAAAAATCAAATATATGCTACTAACTGGAATGCAAGCAAGACTAAATAAAACATTTTACAATTTCAAACTCACCATGGTCATGGCTATGGACGTTAGTCCCGAATTAGATGGCTATAATTAACTTGTGGCATACTATGATCACAGTGGGTTATTCAAGGCCACTCATTAATAATTCATACCAATGATACCAATGATACAAAAGATTAGGAAATGAAAGTAAGTGATCACTGTGATTAAATAGAAATGAAGATGGGTACATGACACATTCATCCATAGCGGTTTTGGGGGGCCCGGGCCCCAGTCCACCCCTTTGGGTCCGCCCTTGACAAATAGTAACAATTTTAATTTGATTGAGATATGCACAAATATCAACAGCCACCCACCCAAAACTTCCCAAATGAAAATATTCTAGTCAAACTCCTCCACTTTGACAAATCACATTACCTTAAATTTGATGCACATGATTTGTGATTGATTCTATACATCCAACTTTTTCCTCATACATGCAATATTAGCTCACACTTAAAAATCACCATCTAACCCACTAATGCAAGCCAAGACTCATCTAAGCCACCACTCCTCTCTATCACCACCACCGCCGCCGAACGGAGAGAATCGAAGGCTCACAACCCCACCCACCTCCTCCTCCCGGACCCTCGCCTTCTCTGCCGCCCTCACCGGGCTCTCCGAACCGTCCCGACACAACGGGCAACCGCTCCGGCGGCGGCGCTCGAGCCACCTCTCCAAGCAAGTCCTATGAAAGACATGCCCACATCTAAGCCCACCAACCTGATGCAAAGAAGAAAGAGGCACCTTCAAGAGAGAGGGACATGACATATAATAGATAATCAAAACAACCTTATTTTAAATTTGCATCACAACCTCTCCATTATCACTCCCTCCCCCCATCTCACAAAGGCACACCACACACTCACCACCAGCCGGCACCGGCGGCCGCCCTCCGCCGCCGGAGATGTATGGAGAGATGGACCTTATGAGGCATGTCAAGGTGGTGGTGATGGAGATGTAGAGGTGGTTTGAGAGGTTTTTCATGGCTTTGTGTGTGGGGTGCATGTGCATGAGACATGCAAGGTCAGGTTGTGTGTAATATATGGTTTGGGTGGGGTATAGTGTTTTTGCGGAGGTGATTTGTTTTGGGTGGTTTGTCTATGTGGGTGGGCACATGAGATACACGTTGGGGTGTACTGTGAACGAGTGTGGTCTTAATTTGTCTGAAATCATGTCGGATTGTTTTTTCTTTGGAAATATCCAAATAACCCCCTCTAAACTCCCTCGAATCCATATATAACCCCCTGACTTTTCCTAAAATCCATATTACCCCCTGAAAACAACTATGGGTCCGTTTGAAAATATATATTGAAAAGTAACTTTTGGAATAAAGCTGTTTGTTAAGATGATTTTGACATTTACTTTTATTAGGATTTTTTTTAATTCAAAAAAAATATTTAAAAGAAGTTGATATTTGATAGAGAAAATTGTTTTTCAATTCAAAAAATCGATTTCGACAAAAAAACAATGTTTTTGAGCTTTTCAAAACACAGATTTCAAGGAAAAAAATTAAAAAGAATCCAACTTCCGATTCTGAATTAATCCGTCCCGTTTGGCTGTACGATATAAGCTTTTCAGCTTTTCAAAAAGCAGAATCCGTCAATCGCGCAACCAAACGGAGCCATGTAAATCTAAATAATCACTCGAGTTCCGTTAACAGATGAAACAAATGAAGGATATCTTGCTAATATGTCATTTGATTAACCCTAACTGAAAACACAATATACTAAAAATCCCATATAATTTGTTAAAAACGCAAAAACCTCAGTAAATGATGATTTTACCGATATGGAAATATTGTAAAACCCTATCCAGAGAGGGAAAATCGTCAGTTATAGAGGATTTTTTATATTTTTAACACATTGTAAGGGGTTTTTGGTATATTATATTTTAGTTAGGGTTAACTAGACATAATATTTGCATATTAATCTTAATTTGTCAACAAATATTTAAATCAAGGGGCTATTTAGATTTACATTGTTTTCAAGGGGTTATATGGAGTTTAGGAAAAATGAGGGGTTTATATGGATTTCAGGCAGTTTAGAAGGGGTTATTTGGAATTTTTTCCTTTTTTTATATTAAGGTTCAGGAAGAATAGATTTCTGGTGTGTGTTTTTAGAGAGGTCCTTTTTAGATGTGATTTGGAAGTTACACTTGTATGAGATTATTTTTAATTCTTGTTTCACGTGTTTGGTTTGCTTATTTTAAAATGAAAAGTCGTGTGCTTGTGGAATAAAGGTTGGATAGGGACAGTGGACCCTTGGTAGAATAAGAGGTAAATGTCATTAGTATAGTTATTTCAGAATAAATGAGATTAAGATGATATTAGTGTTTCATTTTTTAAAAAATTGTATTATTTTACACAATCAATCTATTATACATTTACACTAGTATAAGAGGGGTTGCATGTTAAATCATCTATTATTTCTTCTTATAAATAATAAGAACACGCGAATCAAATCATTTTTCTTTTCTTTTTTACAAATTTTTACCATAATCAACCAAACCATAGATTTCATGATTATGTTTTCTAATAATAAAAATCAATTTAAATCTTTTCACTAGTATAATTATCAATGTTGGAATATTTATCTATCATAAAATAGCTTATGCCACCACCCAAACGGGATCTTAAAAATTTTGGTCGTTAACATGCAATCACTTGGTGTAAATTTTGAAGTTTGAAGAATTAAAATGTCAGTGACAATCAATTATACAATAATTTTTGCCATTTGAAGGTGTATATTTGTCTAATAAAATCCTTATAAAAAATAAAATATGTATTCAAATGAATTGAGTGCATATATCTTTATGAATAAATTGAATATTTTCTGTTTGTTGATAACCTGTCAACATGGATGATCTGATGAAGGAGGAATTTCTAACATCAATGGAGGAATAACATTAATTTAACAGGACTCATATAAAATTACATCAATAGTTATTGATTTTAGGGATAGGGAATTTGGGAATCTCTGGTTCCAATTATTAACTAAAGCAAATGGCTTAATATTATTAACTAAAATAGCGTTTGAAATGGGATTTGAAAAACAATTTTTTATTTAAAGCAGAAATTGAAAATAACTTTTTAATTTTAAAAAGTTTAACTAAAATCTAGTTTTGCTTTCTTCAAAAAATATGAACACCAAAGTATAAGAGGGTCTACATATTAAATCATCTATCTTCACTTCTTATAAATCATTTTTCATTTTTGTACAAATATTTATTCATACTGTATTTTTTTGCAAATATTTATTCACAAATATTTTATTTACAGCTCATCCATAATCAACCAAACAATAGAAATTTTATTATTATATTTTTTTAATAATAAAACTAAAAATAATACCAATTAAAAATGATTTTTTTTCACTAGTATAGTCATTAATGTTACAATAATTATCTATCATTTAATAACTTATGCCGCCACACAAACGGGGGCTTAAAGACTTCGGTCGTTAACAGGCAATCACTTGGCATAGATTTTGAACTTTGAAGAATTAAAATGTCGTGAAAATCAATCCTACAATAATTTTTGCCATTTGAAGGTGTATATATTTGTCTAATAAAATCCTTATGAAAAATAAAAAAAAATGTATTCAAATGAAGCGAATGCATGTATTCTTTTGAATAAATTGAATATTTTTTGTTTGTTGAACCTGTCAACATGGTTGTTCTGATGAACAAGGAATAACATTAATTTAACAGTGCTCATATAAAATTACATCAATAGTTAATTGATTTTAGGGATAGGGTATTTGGGAATCTTTTGTTCCAATTATTAACAAAAGCAATTGGCTTAATATTATTAACTAAAATAGCGTTTAAATGGGATTTGAAAAACAAATTTTCATTTAAAGCAGAAATTGAAAATAACTTTTAAATTTTTAAAATTTTAATCAAAATCTAGTTTTGCTTTCTTCAAAAAATATGAATACCCAAAGTATTTGAAAATGAATTTAGATTAAGGATTCTTACAAAACCAAAATATCTAAAAAGTTGTTCTGTTTTTAAATACTGTCCAAACAACTTGATAATCCACTCATTGGTGAATTACCATGCATTCCCATGTAAGTGGAGTTCAAATATAATTTGAATTCTAAATCACATCATTCAAAAGCAGGAAGAAATGTTTGAAAATGACATGTTACTTCAGAGATGACTTGGGGGACACAAAATGAATGATATGTAGCAGCCTTAAGGCAGTGATAGTAACAAATTTTAAAAATATAAAAATCTTTTACTTGATTTTTTTTTTTAAAAAAAAATTCATATAACCCCGACAAATATATGAAAATCTAGATAACCTTTTGCATATTCCCAAATCAAAATAACCCTTTATAAACATATAAAAAATCAAAATCACCCCTTCTGTCAATTAAAAGAGCCTAATGTTAACCTCATATAAACAAACCCAAGATGATAAATTACTAGTATACTCTTCCCCAATTGCCCTATTTGAATAGGGTATTAAGACGGGTATAACATGGAATAACTCGTTATAAATCCATTATTAGGCGTTTGATTTGACAAATAACCCGGTATTTGGAACCCAAAATAGCTTGGAATAGATGGGTATTTGGATTCCACCTCCTCTTATGGAATTAGTCTATTTCAACAACAATCATAAATATGTCTCACATTTATATATTTTTTTCATTTCAAATCACATGGCATCCCTTCTTATACATCAGTGAGGTCCACACGTTAAATCAACTTTTTATACTATATTTGCATTTTATTTTTTATCAACCAAACACTCCAACATTTATTATTACGCTTCTCAACGAGAATAACAAAAAACACAACTAAACAGAAAATCATTTATTCCATTGATAAAGTCAACAATTCCTGAAATAAGTATAAATCCTAGAATAACTTATGCCTCAATCCAAACAGATCCTCTAAGAGGTCCTTCATTTCCACCCTTTCAAATACTCAACCCACCCCCAAACAAACTGAGAATTTCATTTTTTTGTGAAACCCACCCCAAGCTCCTTCTCTTCCAAAATCTCACTCGGCTCACAAGAGCCAAGAGGACCTTCATGGATTTCTTGGACCAAGACGTAACACCCCCACCCAAATTCGCCCTTCATTCATCCCCTTTTGACAAAGATCGGATTTTTACGGTGTTTGCTTTGCAAGATGTCCACAAGTGGGGAAGGGGATTGATGGGTTGCTCTTCAAAGAAATTACAAAAGTGATTTACTTCGAACGGCCTCTTAATGCTCTAGAGCACTTTGTTTAATAATTTTTCCTTGCATTCTTTTATTCATAACTTCAAATAAATAGCAAATAAGACTCAATAATCAATCTCATAGAAATAAGGATTTCATTCTAACAAGCATCTATCCAAATAAGTTAACAATTAACCTAATCATAAAGTAAAAGACTTATTCAAAATAATAAAAGACATTCAAATCATGGATCATATCAGGGATCTAGACAAAGGCCATAAAGGACATGATCCAGGGTAGGCGCCTCAGCCTCATCATCGATGTCTCCGACCTCACCCGGAGGTTTGGGTCGATTGTTTTGTGTTTCATCTGATTTGGGTTCGATGTATTGGGTTTCGTTTTTGGTTCACCATATCGAGGAGTTTCTGGCATTTTTGATGTTTTGGGTGGGTGGGGGCTGAAGAAAGAAGAAGATCTACTGAAATGGAGAGGGGTGAAACAATAATTAGTAGGTATTTTTTTGGGTTTTTTGCTAGTTTACAGTGACCTAATTGCATTTTGCTTGGGTTAGATTGATGGAAAATTCTAGGAATATGTTAATTTTCACCCGTTTGGATTGAGTAATAAGCAATTCTGGGGTTTATATATATTTCAGGCATATAGAAGAGTATGAATAAAATGTAAAAAATTGATTTAACATATGAGCTGTATTAATGTATAAGAGGTGATGATAGGTGATTTGATGTGATTTTTTTTAATATGATGATGGACCCCACATTTTATGGGAATTAATAAATTAAGTATAAACTTATCTCAGATATTACTTAGAATTGTTATACTCTCTTATATTTATTTATACTGGCATAGTATTACAAATACTTTGTAAACAAACAATCATATTTTGGAAATTTTATTAAAGAAAGTTAATTTTTTTTCAAATGCAAAATAGTTAATAATTGGTTGCAAATTTTATTTACCTTAGTCCATCTTATAAAGTTAACAAATTGAAATTTAAATATGGCAAATCAGATGTCAAAAAAAATAATTCAAGGCCAACCAATTTTTCTGTATAAAAATTCCTGGACCTATGTTTTCCTATCCCTTGAGCCCCTTGAGTCCCTCCATCCTCCATCCCTTGAGCCCCTTGAGTCCCTCCATCCTCCATCCCTTGAGCCCCTTGAGTCCCTCCCGGACCATGAGAGCTGGTGGCCATTGGTGCTGGCAGAGACGCCTTCTCAGCCATCAAGATTCCATTCAACGAGAGATTTTCCAGGCCAACCAATTTTTAATTTTTATCTATACATTAGTCAATGTCACTTCATTGGCATTTTATGCATAACAAATAGCATTTGGACAATGATGGTAAACACATGATACCTGAGGTTTATGTTTTATCATTTTTTTGCACAGTTAAATATATTTTGGAAAATTGAATACAAATATATCAATGGGTGTTAGCAAGTCATGATCCAGGGGAAAACATTATAATAGTGTCACACTAATGTTTCAAAAAACTTAGGCTTCCCAAAAAAACAGGGATTCAATCACAATCAATTAAATTTTACACCAAAAAAAAAAAATCACAATCAATTAAATCTTAGTAGTTATATATAATGTACTATTACCAACCATACGCTAAGTCTATTTTTGATTAATAAGGTATATATTACATTAGATGAAAAAAATTTTTTTTTAATACTGTGGATATATGTAATTAATCAAAGTTTGTATGTAAATACATGATGCATATAATTTTAAAAAAATCAAATCACGCGTAAATTGTACATGAAACTTCCATATAAGACTGTCTCTAACATTAATTAAAATAAAAATAAATTTATGAACCCAAACAAACACTAATTAAGTCTATTTATATGTAACACAGTCTCCATCGGAGTGATGTGAAATCCTTGGAGGACCTCTCATCCAAAACTATATGCTTCGTGGACAAGCCAAATGGATGAGAATTCTTTAAAATCAGAAAACTATTCAAGTGAAATGGATTATATAATTTTTTTTTCCCCTGTACTAAATGGAAGAGAAATGATTTGATGTTAAATAGAACTATAGAAGTCTACTTGTATGTTTTGCCTACTATTTTTATAAGCCTCCATTTGGTTCACAAAATAAATAAAATTAAAATTTATTAATTTTGAATGCGTATAAATATAATAAAAAAAACTATTAACAGGTTGGTAGAGGCTCTGTTATTCAGCTCAAACATCTTCATGTACACTAAACCAAAGCTAAAACAAAGATAAATAGTGGGATAAATGGATATATTAAAGATAAATAATTTATCTTATTTATATAAAAAAATCATAATAAATCATGGGTAATTATCCTGATTTTGAAATGAAATTGATAATTATTTTCATTGAAAAGATAGAATAACTATTATTTACTCTTTTACCCAACTCATGTGATTCATTCAGCATCAATCACTGTTTTATATGAAAGGAGACACTTCACCAAAATAAACCATGCACTTATTCTCAGAATGGTGGTCCTCATATTTGTTCAATGTGTTTCATTCTCCTACCATATTTTTGCATGAAACAGACAGTTTATCAAACCTAATTATGTCTGTATTATACCTATCCAAGTGATGTCCCACCAACTGTTTGCATCTCAAACTATGACTCCAATTTCTGGAATTCACTTTGAAAAATTGATAATCCCATGTGTCATTGATGTAACATGAGATTAATCAATTATTTATCATATTCATTTTTTCTGCGCATTTTTTTTAGAGAAATGATAGTCATATTTCTATTATCAAAAGATTGTATAAAGCATGTCTGAATTGGATGGATGAGAGAGAGTAGATAATAAAGAACAAAAGAAAAACATAAAAACATGGCACACCCAACTGTCTCATCTTGAGAACGGACGGATAGAAAAGACTTCGACCCGAACCTGATCGCGGCTGCCCTTACTCCGTGATATGGAAGACCTGCTCAATAATCTGGATATTCGCGACCCTGTCAATCCATTTGCCCCAGGCCCAGTTCCTAATACTAAACAGCGTCACCTCCCACATATTATTGTTCAATGACAATAAACAACTTGAATAAATAATCAACTATGAAGTCTATATAATTAAGAAAGAATAATCATTTATAGTATTTGAATATTTGTCTTGGTATCATAGCACTTATACAATATGTGGTTGTGATTTAGGATTGCTTCTCACCTGATCTGAGGATATTATGTTCGTATTATTGCATATATACATTTGTCAGTTGACTCCATAAATGTAGATGAGCTTGTTCTTTAACAAAAAACAAAGATCATTATCAATCTATAATAAGTTGAAAAATAAATAATTCATCATATAAGTTATAACTGAGACATTTTGATCTAGCCCCTACGAACTTTTTGAAATAAAAATAATCTCATGTACTGCAAAGTCTCATTTTTATCTAACCATTCTGAAAACCAACGAAGGATACAAAAATTAACCTTTCTTGGACTCTTTAATAAGGAATTAAATAGATTTATATTTCCTAGTGGGACATGGATAAAATTGTAATTATTACATTCTTCTATTTTGGCTGGGGATTGTGAAATTTATATAATACTCTGAATATATATAATTAAAATGGATGACAATGTAATCTAGAGGGCTCAAAGCTTAAACAGCGTTTAAAAACGAGTTTGAACAACTTTTATATATTTTACTTTTACATTAATCATATTTAATTCAAACTCATTTGGTCCAAAAGGTCTCAAAAAGAATGACGAAAAACAACTTTTACTTATAAAAAATAGTTTTTCAAGAATTTAAACAAAAATATGATTCATAACAAACTATTCTCAAAAACTGCTTTTAAGTGAGCCATTTTTCACTTTCCAAAATCTCAAACCTGCTTTATTCAGACCTACATATATAACTGAATGTGCAGAGAGGACAGTAAGTCATATGGACACTAAACCCCGTTTGTGTAACGGAACAAGGGAGTATAAGGGTGGTATAAGAATGGATAAGAAAAATAGTTGTTTGTTTGAAGGGTATAACTTGGTATTACTAAGCCAGTTTAAACGAGTATAAGAGAGTATAACAATTCTAAGCAACCCCTAGGATAAGCTATACTCACCTTATCTATTCCCATGGCCCACATGTCAAATCAATTTTTTACACCTCATCACATCAAATCACCTATCAACACTTCTTACACATCAATGGGCCCACATGTCAAATCAACTTTTTTACACTTTATTTATATATTATTCTTTATCAAACAAACAATTCAACCTTTATTCTTACGTTTTCCAATGAGAATAAAAAAATACAACCAAACAGAAAATCTTTTATTCTTGTAGATTTGTTATCTATGCTGGCATAGTTATCTATCCAGAATAACTCAATTCCGCTATCCGAAGGGGGGGGGGGGGGGGTAAATGTGTAGCCATTGAAGGCCAATACTTCAGAGAGCACATGGTGTCAATTCAGAATGCAGAATTTAATGAATTTTTCAGCATGCACAGTTGAAAACACAATCTTAATAAGAAATTTTTTTTTATACCAGAGTATCATCAGAAACTAAAAAAAACCTTCTGTAGATCGCATATATGAAAAAAAAACATGGATTTACAAGACCCACCAGGGACTGTGAATGCAAACCACAAAAGGTAGGATTGAACTAAGAACATCATCATCGTCGTCGGTAGCGCCACCGACGATCCTCGCTTTGGCTTCCCATGACACGAGATTCCCCCGACACAGTGGGCACGTGGACCGCCGGTGCTCGAACCACTTATCAAGGCAGGCTCTGTGGAAGAGATGCTCACAATTCAATTTCCTTATCTCGTCCCCTTCCTCCATCTCGCAAAGGCACACCACGCATTGCACAACGTTCCCTTCATCATTGGAGGCGCGCTTGTACAGAGTCACTCCAAGTTGTTCACCTATCACAGAGTCGACTAGAGTGGAAGTGGGCAAGTCATCTTCACCTGGCAAAGCGAGAGAGTCTGAATACGAGACTGATAGGACCGACCGGAGAGAATGGTTGATGAATCTAATGAGGAGGATTGAGAGGTTTAGGGAGATGAATGAGAGGGTGAGAAGGGGTGGGAGAAGTACTACTAGTGTTTCCATGAGAATTATCAGCTACCAAGATGGGTGGGATGGTATGCAGAGACATACATGTATTTCAGCTATCAAGTATCAGAGGCACAAAACCATGATTGAGGTGCAATGCATTTATCAAGAAATACAATGGGTGCAACTTGTATAAACAACAATTAAAATTCAATACTATAAGTGGCATTTATGACTGCATGGGAGATTTTATTAAGCTATCTTTTTGTGTATGCGCGCGTGTGTGTGTGTCTATTTTTGTGGGGCATGCAAAAGGGAAATGATAAAAGAAATGCATCCACCAATAATGCTGACCATCATTCATGAATTAATAGACAACATTGGCCCAATTGATTGACAGAAAATACATTAAAACATCAGTCTCTTCTACAGAAATCAGGAGGTTTAAAAGTCTTGAGAGCTTTTATTTTCTTGGATGAGGGAGTCAATACTTATCTTCACTGATGAAGATGGTGTATGGTCAATTACAATTATTGCGGAACCGAAGTTTCTGATAATAATGAATAGGAGTCGGGTTCAAAGAACAATGTCTAAAGTTTGCAAGACAGTGATCATCGTTTTGATAATATGTCAATTTGTGATAGGTCGTAAGTTAACCACTATCACATGAGCCCGTCAATTATCCTAAAAATTTCTGCACCGCTCTCAATCAGGATCCTAAAATTTCTGTATTCGCTCTCAATCAGTATCCAAAAAATCTGAAATCATCCGATATTTGAATATTTGGAATGCCCCAAGGTATCCGATCTACAATATATCTAAATCCAACAATTAAATATTGTTTATATGTAATTATCTTGTATGTTAATCATGATCTTCAAAATTTAAATAGCACCTCTATTATCTTTCAACGATCTTTAAAAGAGGCAAGAAACCCTAGAAGTCTTGATTTTAAACATTAGTTTATCCGAGTGCACCATCTTCACCCAATTAATGTCTGTATTTACGTGTCAATTATTTAAAAAATATTATTATCCTCTGAAAAAAGATCTGAATTCGAACATTATATCTGTATTAGAAAGATTTAGTATATGTTAAAATATTCGATCCATTGACAGGTTTACTTTCACACAGTCACACAGGCTTGAGTCATACAAGGTTAAAAAGTAACACAAAGAGAATGTGTGGAAGACACTAGAAATTTATATAGCATCAGAGGGACAAGTTCACAGAAAGTGGTTGGATGGGGTTATTTTGAGTACGTATAATAAATATATGCTAATGGAAAGGTGGGCCACAAGAGTGGTTGGTCATTATGGGTGTACCTTCTGAATATTTACTCCTTTTGGTTGCTTCTGAGGCCATTTCAGTACAGGATACAGAAGCCTGTCTGGAGTCTATGTGCAGTGTTAAATAGGTAAAACAGAAACTATAACACTAGATGTAATGACAATATCAGCATTCAAAGACTCACCAATTACGTCCAGTACAAGGCATTCCAGATTGGTATTTCATTAAGTGAAAAATAATTATATATAAAAAAACATTCTTTAGTCACTAGGTGACTAACAGATACACTTCAGAATTTAAGTAAATTGTGTGAACATGATGTAATAATCGACAGAAGTTACAACACTGAATTAGATAATGACTATCTGAACAGCATCAGTTAGTTTAAACATCGTTCAAACGATAATTGGACATGAGACAATATGGAATTAAACAAAAGCCTAAACATTGTACAAGATGTTATTCAAATCGATGCAGCTGCCATCAATATGTTGCCCATATAAATCAGAATTATCAATTTTTCATCATATCAAACAAAATCACCTACCCAAAAGGATCTGAATCTTCATTTTTCAAACAACAATGGCCCATAAAGCAGGGTGTGTGAATTATGGTAATGATTTAGAATGAGCAGGCATGAAAAATAGGATT
The DNA here is from genome assembly GCA_030737845.1 of Acorus calamus. Lineage (NCBI taxonomy): Eukaryota > Viridiplantae > Streptophyta > Magnoliopsida > Acorales > Acoraceae > Acorus > Acorus calamus. The sequence goes on along the minus strand of CM060861.1, from coordinate 6,173,106 downwards.
CTAATAAATATTTTAGAAAGCGTGATGAGAGGTTCTAGTAGGGAACAACAAAATATGTGTTTTTCTACATCATAATGTGTTCAATCAACCTTGGATAAATGGGACTCACATGGTTGGTTTTATTAAATCAAAGAGAGATGGCCTATACCATATCATGTACCTCATGATGTTAGAGCCCATTCATCATGAAAAACACAACAATTCATTAGATACCTCGCTCTACATAAAATAGATTATAAACAGTAACAAGATTGGGGTATGGAAACCAATTAAAGTGTTCGAGGAATGGAAATGGGAAACGCATTCCGGAAATGTTAGAAACATAGAAGTAAAACCATGAAGATATTTGGGAAAATAAAAACACTTATCAAGAAGTTTGTGACGTTGTGGAAATATAAGAGAAACCAATATGGACACTCAAGGGAAATATGAGACATATGATGTGAATCGGGACTTCAGGATTGCAGTTACATGATCATCATTGAAATTATTGTAGATGACAATTTTCAAAACTGAAAAATGTTGGGGCAGCCAAATTGATATTCTTCGGAATTCATCATAAGTCGGGCATTTCTCAGAATCAGACTGGGTCTGGTCACAGAAAACACTTGTAGACACAAATTTAGTTCAAAACTATCTATGATAATTCTTGGGTCACTTCCAGGTCGTAATTTTGTGGGTACAGGCATGCCCATTGTCCATGTGATGTTTCCCATATATTAACTTCAAATGTTGTTTTTTTACAGGTCCATGCTACCTATACAGGAAAATATAACCTTTTACCTGCGATCAATGTTAAATTCCAGAAGGTAAACCCATGCAAAAGGCTTGATAAGCAGCATTAGTAGGAATTGAACTAATATAGATCATGAAGCGTCTAAGAATTGAGCACTGAACATATATGCCAAGAGCTGAAGATGATTAACTGCACTAATTTATTTCAAATATGAATGTCCACAAGAGGTTACAACCAATTGTGTAAGAGAACTCAGAAGAACCAGGGATTATTAACCAATTGATCAGAGATTGAAGAAAAGAAAGCAAGTACTTGACAACAATACAGTATGAAGTTCTATGGGTGGAACAATGTTATCTTATACTTTTGTCCTTATAGTAACTAAAATCAAAGATCATGCACTCAAGGAAACACATCAAGAATTTTAGATAACCATTGAGTGGAATGTGCCTTACATGATGGCATAAAATGAGAATAACCAGGAGACAGAGGTCACGCACCATGTACCTTGAGCATGAGATATGTCAAGCTCCATCTCCTCCTCGGTCATGCTTCGTTGGGTTGTCCTCTATTTAGGTAACAAATTAGCTACAAAAGGACATGCGATCTGACAATACATAACTCTATAGTAATAATGGCTGCACCATGGTTCATTGAACTCCAATCCTCCAAGCCTGCAAACACACAGAAGACACTCAAAGCTGTCTCTGATTACCAATCAGGTTGAAGAGATTCCATCTTATTATATCGAAATAGCTGTGACAGGACCACTCTGTGTTTCCAGTTAGATTTATCGTTGACTGAAGGAACAGCATTTTCAAAATCCAACTGAAACAAATTTTTGCCCAAGCCTAAAATCTCAATGATATAAGAGGAGGAATATATTTATGTTAGAAAACTCATGAAGAAAAGATTTGGAGGTTGGAGATGTGAATATATATTGGCTGGCATTTTTATAGAACTGATACTTGATCCAGCGTGTATGCTCACACAAGTGCATGAATGCGTGTTACATGTTAAAGGAGCTTGTGACTAGATTTTTTTTCTTTTAAGAGAGAGATTATAGAATCATCTTATTAATAAAGAAGCCCCCATATGAAAGGAGACGAGGATCTCCAATGAAAAAAAAGAATAAAACTAAAAAGACCTATCTCAGAAAGAAACTCATCACTGAAGAAAGAAAACCCTATCCCCTTACACACCACACCGTGAGTTGCCCATAATAGTCGACGGCCTGTTCACCACTCCAATGTTTAAAAACCAAATTTTAAGAAGAAAAGTGATAGCCACCCAAGTCTCTGCCACCCAACTTTTAGGAGCATCCAACAGTGGTTGGCAGTTATAACTCGTATGTTTGGCTACAGGTAGTAATTGAAACCAACCTCCTGTATTAAATGTTCTTCAATATAGATGCACTGATTTTCAATAAATTAGGACCATAAATGCAAATTTTGGGTTCAAACTGTCCACGATTCCATAAATGACTTCATTAATTACTCAGCTATTGCTAAAGATGAGAATAAAAGAAAAAATGAGGTCAAGGTAGATGATAGAGTGACGAAAATTTTAATCTAGGTGAAGTTGTCCAATTCCACAATTAACTCATATCTAATGTAAATTTCTGTCGTATGCACTCAATTTATATAAGAGGTCATAGGTTCAAATCCCAACATTTACCTGCCAAAAAAAATACATAAAAGTACAATTCATGCAAAACAAGTAGAAGTCCAGAAGGAATTAAAATATGAGAATTGGACTATAGTTAACCATACTAATACATGTGTTTCCAGTCCAAAGAGCTTATGCACAAGATATTTGTGGATTCTAGAAGTCAAATGACATCTCCACTGGGGGTAACCAAGTTATCTATCTATCCAACCTTCTTTAGAAGTCAATTCCTGTCTTTTGATATTTCCTGCCATGGCACCATCATGAACCAACTCCCTTCATGGAAAAGCAACTTTACTACTTTAACTGAATATATCATTCTAATAAGAAAACCAGTGTAAATGATTAAAAACTTGCATATAGTGATACCTTTGGACTTTTTCTGAGCCATAAACAACAGAAGATGATTGATCAGAGTGATGAATTACTGCTCCTACTCCAAAATCTGATAATTCATATGAAGGAAGTGGACAGCATATGGAGAGGCTTCGGATGGGAACAGTAACAAATAAAGTATCCTGTCAAATTCATGTTCCATTCTTCTTTGCAAATCCCTCTCATTTTCTGGATATAACGGTGCCATGATATAGTCCTGTGAAGAACTGGGAGTAAAATCCAAATTCATATTTTGAACATCCGCAAACCAAAATGGAGATTTGGAGTCATCAAACAGATAGGAATTGGTGCTTAAAAAAGGCATGAGCTTTACACATGCACAGTTGACTTTACCAAGGCGTTGATTGGACATGAAACTTGAAGCCCTTAAATATCCTTCATCTCTGGCAGCTATCAGGGGATCATGATTTTGTAAATTGTTTGATGTTCTTACCAGTACGGCGGTACCAACCCACTGAGATGGGTTAGAGGCAGAATCACATGCCTGCAAATATAAGGCTCACAGATTTACAAAACTAAATCAAAATCAAAGTATATAAACTTCAATGAAGATGAGCAACATGGAGATTGCCACTGTCCAGTGATATTGCTTATCAAGTTTTGGAGGTTTATGTGTCTTCCATATTAGTTGGAAATAGAAAGAAAAGGACAGAAAAGGAATAACAATAGTTATCTATAAAATGATGACAACCATTTCCAATAGATTTCTGCAACATTTGCCAAAGTATAACAAATAGGAGAATTGTCCCTAGCACAGAAGCCAATGACACTACAGGTCCAAAAGTTTGCAGCATTCTACAGATAATAGCTACAAGAAAAGAGGGTTAAATTTCAAGAATGCATTACCCTTCACAAAAACGACAAGGCTGACAATTGGATGACCAGCAATTCTTTCTAAATGGGCACCTTGGTTTGCATGTCAAACCAAAGCCTTTACATCCTGGACAATTGACAAACTCCTCTCCCCTCTGTTCGCGGAAAAATGACTCAAGATTCCTAGACTTTGCCAATCAGCTTCCACTGTACAGTAAAATTAATCGAAAAGGTCAATAATTGCAAAAGAAACCATTGCATTTTCATAATGTTTCCAGAAACAATATCTCATGGGAGAATGAATGGTGATTTGTGATATGGTTGGAAATTAAATCACAAGCATAAAATATGTTCTATTAATAATAAGCCCAGGGAGAATGTATACATATTTAGATCATAGTAAAGGCAACATCATGAGAAGGCAAATTTCAAGCTTGTAAATTAGATTGCATTCTCAGTGCTAAAAGTTCATTGAACAACTCATTCAAAAAAAAAAACTAAAGCAATACTTTAGCAATAGATACACAAGGCTCTATTATCTAAGGATCATGATGTAAAATTACTTGAGAAAGCCTTGGATGCACAAATCACCTACAAACCCCATGCATCAGGAAATCTCGGAGAAATTCGAATTTGAGACCCATGGGGGGTAAATCCATGGCTCTAGCCAAAGAGCCAACCTCGTGAAAGTTAACAATTTAATTTTTTGAACACATTTGGAAGTCTAAAATGAAATCACATCTCTCCAACCAATCAACAATTACTTCTACATCAATTCAGTGCAAATTCAACACTACCCACGAATCAAAACATGAAATTTCCAAACACATAAATTCACATACCCAGACAACAAATCAATACCAATTCAACACCTAATGAAGAAAAAGAGACATGAAAGGAAAAGAAAATCGAACACCCATTTGGGTTTTGAGAGTTTAATCAAATTTTCATTCACCCATTATGCTCAGAACATCATTGACTGTGAATTTGTTGCAAAAAAAAGAAGGATTTTTTTTATATTGGGTCCTTTTTTTCGTGGTTTTTCCTGCGACGGATGATAGATCGTCTTCAAGATTTTAAAAATTAAAAAAAAAATTGATTGATTGAACAAACAGTGACTCAAAACCTTGGGTCTGCTTCGCTTTTGGGAGGGTCACTATGGATTGGCCGATTCAAGTTCGACAAACGACGAAATTGAAGAATAGTGAGCGCGACAATGATGTCATGTATCAATGTAACGTTGTTGTTGGATGGGGATCGGATCCCCTCAGTACCCAAACACCATCAGTCGGTCAGTACCCAATGAATAATCGACGCGTGGACTAAGAAAATCAACACAAAAAAAACTCTCTTTTAATAACGTTCACGTTACCCACTTGACACCGTCAAACCCCATAAACATCACCCTTTTGCAGATTCCCCCCTCCTTTTTATTTTCTTTCCCTCTCACCCCCAAATTCTGCATCAAAAATATTTCAAGTATACTAAGGTTGTTTTTTTTCTAAACATTGTACTGGTGAATTGTTTATGCATCTATAACATATATATATTTTAAATTAAATTAAAATAGAAAAAAATAAGAAACACAAAAGATAACTATAAAGAATAAAAAAATATATTTTAAAAAAATTAAAACAAAAAAAAATTCTTTTTACACTGACGTGAGCTTTCACATAGCTTTTTTTGTCATTTTTTCCTCTTTCTATCTTTTCTCTTTGTCTTTTTCTCTTCATTTGTACTTCCATAGATGGGTCTCCAATTTTTTTACTTTACTATTTTTTTTGTTTCTAACATAGTGATAAAAATTAAAAATTCAATTAAAATAAAAAAAAGAAACACAAAAGATAACTATAAAAAAATATTTCTTTAAAAAAAAGAAAAACAAAAAAAAATAGAAAACTTAAAATGTAAAACAGAAAAACCAAAATTGAAACAAAAATAACAAAATAAAAATCTTTCAGATAACTAAATCCAATACAAACAAGACAAATAAATAACAAAAAATAAAATAAAGTGAAACAAAAATATACAAGGAGATATATTGTTTAAAAAAGGAAAATAAAAAATCTGAAAACATGAAAGAGTAAAATTTACATCAATTAATTTGAAAACCATTTCTCAAGAATGAGATTACAACTTTAAAAAAATTGTGAAAAAAAAATCATACGAATGTTAATTTTCAAAAATTGATTTTTTATATTTATATATTATTTATTTTAGGATATCGGGGCTGTAGGGGGTTACCTATTCTACTATCTGAGAACCAGGCATGCATATTAAAGTTATATGAAGTTCACGTTTTTTCTTGAACCTGTCTTCTTTAATTCAATTCATGAGCATAACAATTTGATTGATTAATAGTCTAGTTCGATTAATTAATTCAGTTTGATTTAATACTTTCAGATAACCGAACTGATTAAAACTAGTCCTAATTAAATCCAAACAATCTAAGGAATTTTTATGTATTTATTATTTTTGATATCCATGTGAAAAGAAGAGAAAGATCAAACCAAGTTTTATTTTTTTCATTTTTATTTCATTTTTCTGTTTTTTATTTTTTGTAATTTATGTATTTTGTTATTTTTTTTAAAGGATGAGAATAAATCTCATAATTCAAGAAATTTTAATGATATTTATTCCTTCAAAAGAATTTTTTTTGTTATAATTTTTTTGAAATATATTTATTCTTTATTGTTATCTTTTGTGTTTCTTATTTTTTTCTATTTTATTTTAATTTAAAAATATATATATTATAAATACATAAGCAATTTACGAGTACTATGTTTAGAAGAAAGAAATAAACTTACATGCCCTTGAAATATTTTTGATGGAGAATTTGGGGGTGAAAGAAGGAAAGAAAATAAAAGAGGGGGAATCAGAAAAATGGTGATGTCAAGGTGGGTAACGTGAGAGTTTAAAGAGGGTTTTTTTGTTGGTTTTATTAGTCCACGTGTCGATTGTTTATTGGGCACTGATCGACTGACGGTGTTTGGGTATTGACGGGATCCGGTCCCTGTTGGATGATTAGGGGTGGCCAAACGGCCCGCGAGCCCGGACTTCGGACCGCCCGGCCTGGCCCGGACCTTCCATAGAGTCGGGCTTGGGCCTTTAGAAAAAATCCAAAGCCCGGCCCGGTCGTGGGCCCTAAGGGTTTTTCTAAAACCTTCTCCAACGACTATTTTTAAAAATTTTATAAATTTCACTAAAGGTTATATTAAAATATTACAAATGTAGTGAAGTTTTTAATATGTGAGGTTCCCAACAAATTTCAATCATACATCAAATTCAAATTGTAAATTTATTTTTTTATCTCCTACAAATATAATGAGATTCCCAATGTGTTTAGATTTTCAATGTGTGGTGTTCTCAATAAATTTCAATTAAACATCAAATTCGAAATTCAAATTGTAGATTGATTTTTTTTTATAATCATATATTTAAATGGTGCATATGATCTGACATGTTGAACATTGGCCATTCGAATGGCCCGTTTGAACGGTATAACTACCGTTCGAATGCCGTTCGAACATATTCGAATGATAGTTCAGATTCTAAAAATTAAATGCTTTGGGAATGAATTCCGTTCAAACGTCATTCAAACCGTTCAAACGGAATTCGTTCTCAGAGCATCATTTTTTTGACAGACGTTCGAATTTGTGAATTTTAAAATTCAAAATTGCAATTAAATTTTTTATTATAATATTCTGTCACAACTATAATGGGATTCCCAATGTGGTGTGATCCACTTATTTATTTATTTTATTTTATGTTTTAATTTAAATGAAAAAAGAAAAAAAGGTATGGGCCACAAAGCCTAGCCCGAACCTTAAGCCCGGCCCAGGCCCGAAGGCCCACCCGAAAAAACCCGACCCGGGCAAAACCCGGCCCGGGCCCACCCCGAGCCCGGCCTATGGCCACCCCTAGTTGGATCGTCAATATCAAAATCATATGTTGGGATTTATACAAAGTTTTGCTTTTTTAATTTAATCCGAAGTGTTACAAATATAGACATCTGATCTTACAATATTTTTTTATTTCTGATCAAATCAAACTATTTTACCCAATGTTTGGATAGCAGAATAGAAGTGGAATAAAAGTGGATAAGGGAGAATAAGAAGAAAAAAAATGATTGGATTGGGGGAATTAAGTAGGAATGGTATGTCAGAAGGAAAATTTCAAATAACCCCCCAAAATCCATATAACCCCCTCAATTTTCCTAAAATCCATACAACTCCACGAAATCACTTATATAAATCTAAATAGCCCCTGAAAACACTTATGTAAATTCAAATATCATCTTGGATTAAACTTTCATTGACAGATGATGAATGTATTGCGAATATTCTGTTTGGTTAATCTTGTCTGAAAACACATTATACTGAATATCTCCTATAATGTGTTAAAAATGCGATAAAACCCTTTATAAATAACGATTATATCCCTCTAAAAAAATTATAAAACTATACTCGAAAGGGTAAAATTATCATTGACAAAAGTTTTTTTTTTGCATTTTTTTACACAGTGTAGGGGTTTTTTTGGAATACTTTGTTTTCAGTCATGGTTAATTAAACATAATAGTCATTATCTGTCAACAGAATTTTAATTGAAGGGGCTATTTAGATTTATATATATATTTTCAGAGGGTTATGTGGATTTCAAGAAAAATCAGAGGGTTATATGAATTTCAGGCAGTTTACAGGGGGCTATATGAATATTTTCCTAAAACAAATAAAATGGCTTTGATATTCTAGGTCCTCTAAAATTTGGGTTATTCCACTAATCTATGGGCTCCGGTCAAATCACATTTTTTTACCTATATACATCACGTCATTTTTTTATATTTTATAAATTTTTAATTACATAATATTTTTTTATCTATAACTTATTCATAATCAACAAAATAATAATAATAAAATTATTATTAAGTTTCTCAATATAAATATATATAAATACACCCAAATTAAATCATATAATCTATTAGGATTCAACAGAACATATAGTTTACCATATCTCCATTGTTTACTTCACTAATATAAATATTTATATGAATATCCTATAAACGGGAGGAATTCCTCTTCAATTAGGATTTATCATTTTCTATGGGGAGATGTGATATGTGTCATGTATTTTTGGATGTATGTGATAGTATAATTTTTTCCAATGACAAAAAAATTATTTTTAATTCATTGGTACATATAATTTCTTAATATTATAATGTCCGACACACCATTCTAGACCTACCCCTTTAAAATAGTTTATCAAAAAAAAAAAAATCGTTGTCGGGACTTACAAGAGATTCTAAACAAAATCAGGGTCTTAGAATACAAATTTAGAAATCAGGGTCTTAGAATACAAATTTTTGGTGAATCTCGCATTTGTTGACCACTTAGATACGGTTCACACTATTGTTCTTCCTTCACATTCAATTCAAATCACAACCATAAAAAACCCAACCAAATCAATGCATTTTCATTGACCCATTCAACCAATCTAGACACTTTGAATGCACTTTTTGAACAACGTATTGTAACGTATTGATATCAAACATTTGAACCCCCGTCAAATTCTTCAAAGCCAAGTCTTGAAGATCTCTTCTTTAAAAAGTGCCATACATAGAGCCCTCTCTTTCTCTAACAATCAGTTCTGCAAAGCTTTGATTTTTCATCCACAGGTGAACAGCTCTTATTCTCATTGATCTTTTGTTTTTATAAGGTTTATAGTGAAATGAGTACCTGTGAATCAACCATTGGAGGTGAACGCCGGCATCAGAACACCAATGTGGAGGCGGGGGCAGTGGCGATGAGGCGGTCGTGGTCGACCGACTCCTTCTTGAGCCAGTCGGGCGGTGGCAGGAACTGTGTGTGCTCCCCTACAAAGCACGCAGGCTCGTTCCGTTGCAGGCTCCACCGCCACTCCCTCAATCAAATTCAGAGCTCTCCGTCACCACCGCTGCCGGCGGTTCATCGGGAAAGTGAGGTCTTAATGGATGCGGCGGAGGCCAAATGAGGAGGTCAGAGGGTGTATGTCTTCTACAGAATTCAAGGGTCCCTTGTGAGTGAAGTTATGGAAATATTTTCTTCTTTTTTCTCCCCTTGCAAAAATGTTTGCTTGATGTGATTATGTTCTTTTTATAGCTTGCAATCTATATTTATTATACATAAAACTTTGAGTACATCAAATTGAGCATATTTTTCTGTATATGAAAAGTTCTATACTGAATTCCCCCCCACACACACACCTACCCTCCAGAATATAGTTTATTTAGGATCCTCTGCTGTATTACAAAAATAAGTGTTTGTATTATATATTTCTGTTTATGTAGATCAAAAATCATTCAGATTTCAAATAGAATGTAAAGTGAAATATGATCTGTATATATACATCTCAGTACATGTATGAACTAAAGGCTTATAAGTCATGAGTTGTATCTCCTCATGTCAACATTACATTATTTAGACTTATAGGTAAGATCTTGCATAATAAACTTCAAGCAATTGCACAATTATGACAAGATCTAAACCATAATCCCATACAGGAATAATGACGGGTAGACAAATTGCACGCCACACAAAAGAAAAGTATAGATTTAGTCATATATTCAATACAAAACAAACATGAAGAAACAAGAAGGAAGGTCCCTGTCTGATCGATGAAGCCTACAACTTTGCTGAATGTATTCAGGAATGAGTCAGTAAATCAAACACACAGGAGCAATCGTGAATTGAAACTGAATAAATAACGAAGATAGGAATTTAAAACTTGGAAGAAACAAATAAGTTTGCTTAAGAGAGAACCTAAAAGAAAGGTAGAAGTATGCGGGTTTGACCACATAGATGGGTAAATGGAAAGTTCAGATTCTTGACATGGTGTGATTGACAATAGAAAATAATGAACCAGAACTCAAAATGGAGTTGTGGGCCTTAATGCGGAATAGTAGTCCATGTTTGGCATCTAAATCTGCAAGAGAGGACCATTTTGTTTAACTGTACCAAAATAAAGTAAGTGGTGAAAAAACCAAGTTCAGAAAAGGTTTCATAACTATCAAAGCAAAGAATGCACGGAGGTCGGAAAAACAAGGGTTGGAAAAGGCTCCATAGCCATCAAAGCAGAAAATTTAACTCAAAATGTGGACACAAGTCACAAAACACATGGATAAGTAAAAAGGAAGATGTGAACCGAGATTTGGTTAAGTCGGTAAACATCTCCCACTTCTGTAAAAGAGGTAAAGGGATCAAATCCTATAGAGCACCATTCTCCAAAAAAATAAAATAAAATAAAATAGTAACTGACCAGTCCCTTGCAATTCCATGGGTTAGCACCAGCTTTGTCTACTTTTGATGGCTTTCCAAGCAGAAAACTTGGTAGGTTTATATATTACATGGTCAAGCTAGAAGAAAAATTCTCTCAACAAAATCTGATTCCAGCCTACCCCATACCTCCCCCCCCCCCCCCCCCAAACGGCACACATGAGAAACATGGTTTGTGAGTGATTCTATGCATCTAGGGTTTACTGTACCACCTCTTGACAAATTGGTAGAAGAGATACCCCCCCCCCCTTCTTCACAGAGGTGATTTGGGTTCGAGTCTTACTCCTCCTTATAGGAGAAAATCTATGCAGGAAGAATTATGTAAAATAAAAAAAAGGCTTACCAACCAAAAATATATATTATTATAAAAAGAAAAAGGGAAACGTCACTATTAGAATAGCAGAGATGCATCCACTAACATATACATATCGCTCTAACAACCATAATTCTATTTCCCTGTAAAACAAATAAAAACAGCATTCTCATGCACAGTTCAAAGAACAACAAAGTAATCCAATAGAGAGGACCACTACACACTCGTGATATAAGGGCCACATATCATACACTAACATACTATCATGCATAAAATTTAAAAGGAAAAAAGCTTTCAAGTTCATTTTTTTGTCCCTAAATAAAATCAATTATTATGATCCAACAAGGGGAGAGCCTACAAAAAAATCCCTCATTTGAAACATCACCCTCTTATTTCAACAGATGAGTTGCATTCAAAGATCTGCACACCCACCACGCAATTTACATTGAAAAGCCCAAACATCATTCATTACTGATCAAAAGCATCACAAAAAGAACTCACCTTTTTCAAAGCCCTCCCTCCATTTCCCTTACTTAGACTCCGACTCCTCCTCGCCCGCCTCCTTCAACAGCACCTCCTCCTTCTTCTCCTCCACCTTCTGCGACCCCGTGAGCCTCGCGAGCACGACAAACGAGACCCCGCCCAACACGTTATTCAAGCACCTAAGCACGACGACCGACGCCTTGAACCCCAGTGGCGGAAGCCCCTTGGCGAGCAGGAACTCCAATCCATTGAGGGTCTGATACCTCAAATTGCTGCTCACCCCCATGTGTATCGCCCACGTGAGCGCGTTCAGGACCGTCGGGGGCGGCTTGTTCGGCGTCTCGAACTCCGGGTCCATCTTCTTCCGGGCCGCGATCAGCCCATTGGACATGGCGGTCCCAACGAGACCCGCGGCGAACCCAACGGCCGCGAAGAGGGTCCCCTTGTAGACGAACGTCCCGAGGCGGTGGAGCGGGCCGAACGTGCCGGGCTCGAACATGTGGCTTGCGGGGCACGAAGCGAAGATGAAAGGCAGCGACTTTGAGGCGGCGGAGGCGGCGGCGGTGGGGGCGAGGAGGTACATGAGGGTGAAGTTGAGAATGGACCCGACGACGAGAGTGGAGAACACGAAGTCGAGCTCGTCCAGGCCGAAGTTCGGTCGGGAGGCCATGTCGCCGGCGACGCAGGCGCTCACTCCGACGATCTCCTCCATCAGGACCTTGAAAGGGAACTGCGGGTCGGCCGAAACCCTAGATCGCCAGCCCTCCAAGAAGAGTCCGAGGAGACCGAATCCCGAGCGATCGGAGGGTGATTGGCCACCGGAGGAGTCGTCGTCGTTCCACCTTCCGTGACCGCCGTTACCGCCGGAGGGAGGGGGAGGGGAGGGGCCATCGCCGCCGGAGACGGAGAAGGAGGGGTTGGAGGAGGATCGGAGGCGGAGGAGGGAGGGGGAGGGGGTTCGGGTGGTGGAGATCGGGAGGGGGAGGTAGCGGCGGGGAGGGGAGGAGGGGCGGTGGGGGCCGGCGAGGTTGGGGAGGGCGGAGGAGCAGCGAAGCTGTGCCATGTCGTCGGATTGATCGGCGGCGGAGGGCGATGAGAGAGAGTGATCTTTGGATCGCCGAGGAAATGGAGAGTCGACGGCGGCTCGAACGAAGAGCTTTCGAGGTTGTGTAGTGTTGTGTAAAGTCGAGTGTAGACTTTTTTTAAGTAGGTCTGCTCTGAGGTTTGGGTATTTACGCTCGAGTGTGCTTTAACACCAACCGTGTGTTGATTGGAAAGCATGGGTGCTTTTGTCATTTCATTTGGTTTGAAGCGTGCGTGGACTCTCTTCTTCGGGTCTGCCCAATCAGAGCCGTTCGTTTGATGGATCTTGGACCTCAACAAATCTCCACTCTCCAACAGTTTTAATTTTTCTTTTTTTTTTGGTGGGATGTGACAAAAACTTGTTCGGGACAAATAGCTATTAAGCTATGGGACATGGATATTTTTTTTATCATTATTAATTTTATTTTTAAATATTTTTTAGGATGTATAAACATACGGGAGGTGTCAAAAAATTGCAACTCCTATGATGCTTACATACGGACATTATTCTCAATTAATTATATGATATTTGGAGTGATTAATGCATTAATTTAAGATCAAATTAAATCTTCAATCTTAATCCGTAGGATTTCCCTTCCCAGTACTCAGAGTTCCCAATACTCAGAGAGAGAGAATATGATATACAAAATCACGTGTATATATATTATTTTCTTTCTTCTACGATTACTTGACAATCGGAGTCTCCCCCTCTCTTTTTTGTGGGTCTCTCCGTGAAGCTGATCAGATTCTCTCTCTTTTTTGGAGGTGCACCAGCCTCGATGATAAAATTAGATGCTTCCATAAATTATGTTATTTTTTTTAGAGTTAAAGACATTTGAGTTATTGTAAATAATCATGCATAAACCCATATAAGTTCTTGTAAACTTGGAGTCAAACATACAAATTATTTAAATTGTTATGGTTAGTCAATTTAGTATGTAGGTTAACTTTTTATTCAATTTAATGACATATTCTCATAATATTTCATCCGTGTGAAATTAAACATTTATATAAATTATTGAAAAAAAAAAAAACATATATATCATTTTAAATGACCATTTTACCCCTTATCAAACTCCTTTTCACTTTCCTTTTCTTTTGATACTACATTTTATTTTTTTGTTGCATTTATTTCAAACTTGTAATTGTGAGGATAATTTTATTTATATATTGTATTTAGTATACTATAAATATTACTTAGATTTTTTATTTGACATTTTGATGAGTTGATTACACAAGTTAAAAAAATCATGTTAATCATCATGTTATGCATTGTGGAAGATATAATAGTAAAATCACACCCATGATTAATTTTAAACATGATAGATTAATAACGATTTAATAGTAGGGATGTATTGGACATTTTTTATGTTTCTATGGATGTAATTGTCCTACCCTAAGTTTACAAAAACTTATATAGGTTTATAGATGTTTATAGAAACTCAAACATCTTTAACCCTTTCTTTTAATAAAATTAAAGTTAAGGGTTATATTAACCTATTCAAACATAATTATCAGAACTTTTATGCCAAACCACATGTTTTTTAATCGTAAATATCATCTAATAAAATATATGTTTTAATAAAAAAATGTATATCATTTCATTTTTAATTAAATAAACTTTTTTTTAGTAAGCATAAAAAAATTTCAATGAGGTATATACATCGTCTATTGAGGTACATATTTCACTAAATTTCTAAGGAAACATATTAGATTGTATTTTGGACTTAAAAAAATTGAGTGTAATAGCTCCATTGTTTTATGTAACCTCTGTATTAGACTTTTAATCTATCATACTGTCTTTAAATGTTCATACTATTCATTAAAAAAAATTACTAATGAGACCCTCCTAGCGGAGTGGTCGAGATGCACTCTCCATCGAGGGGAGGTCAGGAGTTCGAGTCCCAACTTACCAAGTTAAAAATAAATAAATATTTATTTATTACTAATGAGTATATCTAAAATATAATAATTAAACAACACGCGCAAGTGTGCGTATTCACACGTTTTCTATATATGTATATGTATGATGTTGTTCCTCTATACGCACATTTTCTAGCAAAAATTTCATGTGTGCTTCCACAAAATGTAAAATATTCTATCATATATATATTTTTTTAACATGATATATATACTTTGTTAAAATTTTCATATAACGTGTTAGATCACTTCCTTACTTTTAATTGATATGTAGTCATTTTAATTGACCTCTTCTTCCGTACCGGCTGGCCGACAGGGAAGGGATGGCGTTCAAAACCCACCTCACCCAAGTCACCTGCTGTGTGTATGCCCCATTTTCAGGCAGTTCTAGACCATCTTAGAAGAAAAAACGGGGCTAAAGTGCACCTTTACATCACTAGAGGAGATGTGTTTCACAGGGAAAAGAATGGGAAGGCGAGGTGATCGGAGTACTACAGCAAAAATCTCTCAAACCCTCATCACGGCAGAGGTGTGAACAATTTGGCTATCCAGAAATCAGGCATGTATTTCGGGACTCACGTATATATATCGAGAACATGATAGAGATGGGGTTGCATTTCATTGTGGACTGGGGCAGATTCATATCAGGCGCTTCGTCAGTCAGCTTTTGAGGTGGGAGAATGGAAATCACAGGCTAGTTTGTGTCATGTTTTTTTATGGTGTGTGAGGTAGTATCTCAACTACGACGGCATCGTTGCCCGGTGGAGGCCGCGGCTTTTTTTTTCCTTTTGTAATTTGGTTTTATGTCTTTCTTTCCTCTTTCTAAATTCGGACCATGTATTGATTTAATCTAATATATGGCCTACCTGATTATAAAAAAAAACAATGTTTAATTTTTGCATATTCAACCAATGACTTTGGATTCAATGATGCAATATACATACATAATAACATAACACACAACACAACCACCTCTCTATAAATAGGTCTCCCCACCACACTCTTTTTCATGCAAACCAAAACCAACAAATATCAACTCAACAGTGACCCCAATTGGGAGTCCTCTTGAAGCAGAACTAGCTACAAAAGCAATATGGCTCCTCCTAGCACGATTTACGAGGCGGCGGGGGAGGCGGTGGGGCACGGCGGAGGCGTGCTCTTCTGCATGATCATCATCTGGCTGTCGGTCATATCGTGGATCACGTTCGCATGGGGCGGTGGTGATCACTGCGCACGGTTATCGAGGAGGAGGGGCCACTGTATGCTCTTTGCCGGCGGGTGCGAGTATTGTGGGACTTATCTTTCTTAAGAATTCTCGTGCTTGTTTTTGTTGGTTTTTTTTATATATCAAGTTCTTTTGTGCTCCAGGATTTGATACCTTTACTCCTCATTGGATAGAGGGTGTTAGCTGGGTAGGATGAATTCTCTTACATGTTCTCAGGGGTGGACCTAAAGGTGGGCTCGGCCGGGCTGTAGCCCGGCCCGAATTTTGTTTTATATTATATATATTGAGATAATATTACGTACAAACTTTTTTCAATCATAATTCCACTTTACATGTGTTTTGAATTTTTTTAAAATAATATATATTTTATTCAACGAGATACATGCATTTATTAAAAAAATGAAACATATGCTCTAATAAATTGTATGGATATATTTATAAAAAAATATAAAATTTATATCAAAATATATATTTCATTATTGTGAATATATATGCTCAGGTGATTTTTTATCAACACATATAAGGCTGAAATAGGGACTGGAAAAAAAAATGATGTCGTACCCCTTCCGTAGCTCCATTGCAATTCACACCGTTTTTCTTTTTTTTTAAAAATGATTGAATGTCTTTTGAATAACGTATTATTTTGTATATAAAATAATTACATAAAATATAAGAATAAAAAAATATTTTTATATTAATATTTAATAGCCCACCCAAAAATATTGTCCTAGATCCACCCTACATGTTCTGTTAATGTTTAACTATGTTCAATGAATATTTCATATAATGAAAATAAATTATATACAATAAAATAATGTATTTTTATGAAAATAAATTATATACAATAACTCTCCGCCCCTTCTTTGCGGGATTATAAGTGCTTTCTCAAACAAAGAGCAAAATATACACATTTTATTCAACCGTTAGCATTTCACTATTCATATTTTTTTAAACCCCTAAATACCCTCCCCAAAATAAATTAAATATATTCGCTTATTTATTTATAAATATTATATCTAGAAATTTGGCGGCCAAAAGCATTCATTTTAATTAAATATCATATTAATTAATTTTATATATATTCGAAAAAGTAAAACTCATAATTTAAAATAATTCAGAAGAATTTAGTAGCTCCCCTTCTTTGCGAACTTAAAATAAAAATATTACATCTGGATCCCTGTGAGAATGGCAGAGAGTACTCTTTTTTCTTGTTGTTGTTTTCTGAATCAATTTAGTTTGAATTATTATATTATATTATAATAATTGTTTTATATATTAAAAATTAATAAATAAATAAATAATATTAATTTAATCAATTTTCTATTATTATTACATTATTTCTTATTATATAAGTTGATATTTTAAATAAAAATAAAAATAGAGATAGAAATTGTGACATTCTAAGATCAAATAAGCAAAGTTGATTTTTTGTTCTCTTATTTGTTGCTGGAGTATGATAGGTATGTTCAATGAATAGGGGCATGAGTTCATATTTTCATTTTTTTAAGTCACAACTGTTTTTTTTTTTTTTGAATAAACGGTAGGCATACGCCCTTAATTTTATTCAAAGAAAAGGGGTTACCCAAAACATAAACACGTACAAGATCACCCACCAAGAAGATAGAAGTAGAAGAATTATCTACTGTATCTCTTGATATTACAAAAAGAACTCAAACTAGTCCTCCACTCTTAGTTTGTTCAAAAAAAAAAACTCACTATCTTGGCACCAACACAAGAGGTGCCCCCAAGATTTAATAAAAAAACATAACTATATCTCAGATATTCTCCACATATACAAGAGTTCCCCTGAATACCAAATGATTCCGAGCAAACCATACCGCCCAAGTCACCGCCGAGATAAGGATCTGCGATACTTTAGCCTTGACACTCTTGTTTCGTCGAGAGCACATGTTCTTACATGCAAGCCATAGACCTTCCATAGAAGTGAAGTTCACCACGATCTCTGAAGACGCCATCAATTGGAGCCAGACTTGTTTGGTCACCGGGCACTCAAGCATAAGGTGACTGATGGACTCAACCACCTCACCACACATCTAGCACAATACATCCTCGTGGGACGCCCACTTAGCTCTATATTCCTTCGTGAGAAGTTTACCCTTGAGGGATATGCTACCTCCTTCCAAAAGGAGAGGAGAATGATCGGAGCATGGGCGGGGGGAAGCCGCCCTCGAAGAGTGCATAGAGGGAAATTCTCCTCCCAGTCCGGGGACACCAGCACACGATCAAGCTTGTCACATGATGGATTGTCACGCAGATTGCTCCAAGTGAACTTCTGGTTGATTAGGGAGATGTCAATTAGTCATTCTCCTTCGATCCAATCTGAGAAATCTGTCATGGCTTGTGAAATATGTCCTAGCCTGTTTCTATCCTCGATGAAATGAGTGACATTAAAGTCCCCCATAATGCACCAAGGATGATCCCTCCCCTCCCTTGATGTAGAGCACTTGGCTCCTCCCAAAGACCACCCCTAAGCGAGTCATCATTCGGTCCATACACTTCTGTCCACAACCAACACCATCCCGTGGATACATCTTTTAAAACCACCGAGAGAGAGAAAACACCCACAATCACGTCAATCTTCTTCCAAAACTGATCATTCCATAGAAGGACAATCCCCCCGAGGCACCCACCGACTCCTTAGCTTCAAACGCATTCAATCTACCTGCCCCTATAGCCCGCAAGTCCGCATTAGTAAAACTGTGCATTTTTGTTTCTTGAAGACATGCCAAACACACCATATTGGCAAACACCACATCCTTGACAACTGCTTTTTTGACCGGGTCATTCAGATCTCTAACATTCCAATTAAAAATTTTAACATTAAAACAAAGGTTGCACCCAAAAGAGACCACCGCAAACTAGATCAAGCAGCCAGCCCAGTCTCCTCTTCTTCCAAATCCAGACCTTCCACTGCCTTCCCACCTCGGACAAGGAAAGATTTTACATGACTCTTTACCCCAGCACATTCCGCTATCACACCAATGTCTCGAACTTTATGGCACCCAGGAGAGCCATGATAAGGTGCAGAAACAACTGTTGGATAGGCATAAATGTTAATGGTAGTGTATGCCACTTCAGGAAACTCAGTAAAATGCATATAGATAGGAGGGAGGAGGAGAAATGAAAAGAAAAAAAAAAGTGGGATGGCCCAAGGATTGGTTATTACGGTGGTGTTTTCCAACTGACACATCATCCCTGCAAAACTAAGAACACTTCGTCTCCCGAAATCTTCTACCCGAGGCCTAGTTTAGTAAAGAGATAAATATTTATGATATATTAGCCTAATTTATGAAGATAAAAAGATCATTATGTTTATCTATATTTACATTTGATAATGTATTTTGTTATCCCTATATTTTTTTGTTTTTATCTTTAATTTTGTATTTGGATTACATGATGTAAAACATGGGATAACTTCAAAAAAAAATTTAAAATATCAAGTCTACCATTTCTATTAAACGGACATTAATATTGTTGGTTTTGGTTTTATGAAGTTTTTAGTTTTTGTTTTTTTGGGAATGATAGTCATAAATGTTGTCCATGTTTTACAAAATGAAGTTAAAAAATGGAAATAAAGTTTATTCCATCTTTTACCTAGAACAAAATATTCTCACTTTTTCTCTCAAAAGACGGATAATTGTTCATGTTTTATCCATTTTTTTCCTATGTCATATGTGATAATATGTGATTTAACTAAATTATTTTTTTATCTCAATATCAAACCAGACCCAAGGGTATGTAAATCTTCTGCTGGGGAATATGATGGCTGGACCAAATGTCTGGATCATCTTCATGTGTTTAATTTCATTATACTCAGTTGTGGGACAAATTTGGTCTCCTTGATGAATGATATAACTCCACCCGAGTGGTGGTTGGGGATCTTGGTTGATTTTTTTTTTCTCAACAAACAAGTGTGACTTGAACACTATTAGGTCCTGATGCTTGGGTTTAGCACATGTTAATAATCCACACTCCTGTTTTTTTTTTCTTATAACAACTATAACCAAGCTATTTTAAAAAAGGGAAAAATTCATATAACCCCCTCTAAACTGATTGAAATTTATATAATCCTTTGACTTTTCTCAAAATCCGTATAACCCCCTGAAAACACCTAATAAATCCAAATAACCCCCTGAATAAAATTTACATTTATAGATGATGAATAGTTTGTGAATATTATGTTTGGTTAACCCTGTTAGAAAACACAGCATACCTAAAAAATCCTATAATATGTTAAAAATGTAAAAAAATCATTTGTAATGACAATTTTACCCCTCCAGATAGAGTTTAATAATGTATCCATAGAGGGTAAAATCATTATTTTCATAGGATGTTTCACATTTTTAACACATTGTAGAAGTTTTTTAATATATTGTGTTTTCAGTCAGGATTAACCAAATGAAATATTCATAAAATATTCATCATCTGTCAACACAAATTTTATTCAAGAGGTTATTTGAATTTACGAGATGTTTTTAGAAGGTTATATGGATTTTAAGAAAAATCATTGGTTATATGAATTTCAGTAAGATCTAAGTGAGTTGTATGGATTTTTTTCTTAAAATAAATAGTCAACAATGATGTCTAGAATGAAGAAGCAAATCTCATAAAAATAGAGATACTATTAGATAAAAGAAAAGACACTTAAATATATTTTTATGAAAATAAATTGTATGTAATAAATTATATGTGCTTTCTCAAACAAAAAAACAAAATATACACATTTTAATATTTTATCTATCAATCATTAACAAAATGAGATTGCACGTGAGATTGCAAATGAGAATTACATATTAGTATATAAGATGAGAATGTAGGGTCTCCTCACTTTTCTTGCGCACTCCAAATAATTTTTTTTTTTTAAATTTTGATTTATGTGAAAAAGAAAATGACCCTCTTAACCGGTTAAACACTTAAACGGATAGTCATAGATCATGATGACCTGCAGTCCTCGGTCACCGACCAAATTACAACTACGTCCCTGCATCGGTTGGAAATGAAACTCTTACGTCGTGCTAACTAGAGGAAGGGTGTTTCCGAAATTTTAGAATCTGCCAAGCTGGAGCTTCTGAGTTTCTGACACGTGGATGTACTGTAAACAAACCTTCTTAACCTTATAAATTACAGCAAATACCAATATTTAATATGTTTATATGTGTCTCATGTTTGTACACCACCTGATATTTTTCTAGGATAATAATATAAGTTATTTTAAAATAATAATTAATTCAGTATAAAATAAAGAATAAGTCATTTTCTCTTTGATCGTGTTGTTAGTTATTTTATGTTGAAAAACCTAAAAATAAAATGTTATTTTTTATTGACTTATGAATAAAAGATAAAATAAAGTATAATAAATTTATAAATGATAATTCTCTCCTTACATGTCTTTCCAACAACAATGGAGCCAGGTCAAGACAACCTGGCACAAGGGGCAACAAATGAAAATAAATTGATGACTCAATGGCCCCATTTATAATCTAATTCGAAAGGAGAGGTGGTTCTATTATTCTGTAATCCGAATTCCATTTAATTTAGTAATCCAAACAATCTTATTGGGCTTATTTTCCCTTGTTCCAGTCCCGAGGTTATTCCACATTTATGCTTTGATCCAAACATGGGCCTTTATCTTCCACTCACCAGTGAAACCCAAGTGCATATTGTTGAGTACTTCTCCTTATCCCGATCTCACCCGCCACCCGGTCTATCCTTACTGTCACCCGATTAAATTTTTATTCAAATAAAAAAAAACAAATATTTACTTAAATTTTGAAAGGTTATATTTTTTTTCTTCAACTTTATATTTTTTAAAAGATTTGAATAAAACACACAATAATATATGGAGACACACCATATTAAATAAAGCTTTTATTTATATTTTTAATAAAATATTGAATATTGATTTGAATAAGGACAGAAGAAGATAACCTAACCGTTCACATTTAGGGGTGCAACTTGGACGGGTTGAACCCGACCCAACCCGACTCGTGGGCGGGTTCGGATTGGAGTTTTTTGGCGTCGGGTTCAACCCGACCCGAACCCGAACCCAATTCGGATTGGGTTCGGGTTGGGGGGTTCAACCCGCGGGCTCAACCCGAACCCGATCCCCCAGGTTAACAAATGTTATGCTGCCATAACAACATACCTATATCTAAAACCCTAAATTCCTAAAACATAATAAACAATTACACAAATTAGAGTATCACTATGTTTGTTGTGTTTGAGTTAATTATTATAGATATTCACTTTTAATTATTTGTATATAAGGTTTAATTAATAATTAATTAGAGTTTGTTTTGTTGTTTTTTAAATATTTTGTATGATATTTTATGTGTTAAACTCGACCCGAACCCGACCCAAACCCGGCCGAACCCGACCCAAACCCGACTGAACCCGAATTCAACCCGAACCCGACCCGAACCCGCGGGTTGAGATCGGGTTCGGGTTTGGGTTGAACCCTTCGGGTTGAGGTCGGGTTAGGGCTCGTGTTCGGGTTGGACTCTCTGCAATGCGGGTTAATGTCGAACCTGACCCGAACCCGACCCAACCGCCCGAGTTGCACCCCCAAGTGTCACATTTCATTTTAAAAAGGGACACAGTGGTCTTTGGTGTTATTTATTGAGGGTAGTTACGTAATTATATGAGTGTATCTTTTTCACTGCCGCGCTCTTTATTTCATTCGTGATTCGTTTTCCCCCAAAAAACCGGCCCGATTTTTTATTTATTTTCCAAATGAAAAAATCGCTGCTCCGCAACCTCATCGCCGATCGGAGATGCCGTTGTTTTCGCTTTTGAGGTGATTAAATCGCCGATTTTTTCTGTCGATTTTTTTTCGTGCATTTTAGAAATCGAGGGCTTCCGATTGAAACTGAAACAGCTAACGGTAACTTTTTGAAAGAATTCGATTTGTTTTTATAAAAAAAGAAAAATTGGGTCTTTATGAATGCGTTTGTTGATTTGAATTGGAAAAAAAAAATTATTTGAAAAACGAAAAAGAAGGAGAAGGAAGGAGGAGCTTGTAAGGCCTTCAATGTCTTGTGATTATAATTTATTTATTTTTTCTTTGATTCTGATGAATTTTGATTTTTTTGAGATTGTTTTTGTGGGTCTGTTTGTTTGGTTTGAGATTTTTATGGGTTTGTTCAAAGAACATTTTTTAGTTGATTATGATTACTCTGTAGATTTTTTTTAACAATGATTTCATGAAATCTGAGAACTGAATTTGTTGATTCATTTGTTGTATCTTGTAATCAGAATAGGAGAATCTTGAATCAAAACCCAATTATTTTGATTAGATCATCAAGGGTTTTTTTTGTGATTTTGATTCTTCTGAATGGTTAAACCCTAAATGGGGTTTTTGTAAATTTAGCAAATTTTGATTTTGAATCCACCGAATTCTTCGTAACGCCTCGAAACATGTCCATCCATATTTGAACCTGATTAAAAAATTTTTTTTCCTGTACCAGATCATTGAAAAATTTCTAATTGGGATTTGATACTTGAAGCAAAAGACTTCCTTTTGGGTTCTTGAAGAAGCAAATGAGGAAGTTCTTTTCCTTTAGATCTTCCAGCACTGCAGATCAAAACACTGGTCCTCCTAACAAAGAGAGCAAGTATTGGGAGGCACCTGGGGAAACTAACAAAAACAAGGACTTCGATTTGAAGCCCTCGAAGAGTCAATTGGAGAGCAAGAGCAACCCCGGTCCTTGTCTTCGAAGGAGCCTTTCTTTTTCTCCTTCAACGGTTCATGATTTACTCAGAGAAAGGGATCTGAATTGTTTGGATGGAGAAAGCAGGTCTCCCTCTAGTAGTAGCGATGCCGCCTCTCAAGAAATTGAAGGCTGTCTTCGGTAAATGATCCTGTATCTTCTTAATTTGGAAATTTAGTTTCGATTTGAACAGATTGGATTGTTTTTGTTGATTGTTTCTTCAATCTGTGATGCAATTATGTTCGCTTATGGTTTCACCTAGTCTGTGAAGTTTTTCTTTATGAAATTAGGTTGGAACAATATTTGAATGAACATTTTATCTTCAGGTGCTTTATGTTTCTTTTGCAATTTTTTTGTTTCACTTAAGTTGCATTCATACATTTTTATTATCACTATGATTTAATTATTGTTGTATATGTCACAATTTTTTTATGCTTTCCAATATTATTTTCATCATTTGATCCTCTTTTGATTCTGTTGTTAATGCTGGCTCCTGGAATCTCCTCATTGTTATCATTAGTGGCAGTGCTCATATGAGGAATTGGTTCCCGTGTCTATTTTTCATTTTGCATAAATAATTTATGTCGATTTTCTCTCTGCAGCTTTTACTTGGCTAACTGGAATTTTGTATCTCTGTCGTTTCTTTTGTTAATTGTTATACAGGTCAGGGAAATGCCCAAGTGATAATAAATGCCTAGATCGGTATATTGATGGAGAGCAGCAGGAGGGGAGACATTCTCCAAGCACCAGAAAGGATGGATGTTCAGCGGAGAACAAAATTCTCTCAGGTTCTAGACGACCACCAAGAGTGCAGTCCATGGCTCCTGCTTCACCGTCATATGGTAAAACACTTGTGAGGTCCCGTTCATGCAGGGAAGGAAAAGATTCCCATCATAATTTGTCAAATAGAGACTGGGCATGTCGCAATTCAAAACCTGAATCCCCTAAGAGGCTATCTCAATTACTTCTTCGAAAGTCTATGATAAAGTCAAGAGATTTTGAGTCCGAAACAGTTGAAGATATCTATGTGGATCAAACTGATATGCAGCCGAGCTTCGTTACTGACAATAAGGTCCATAAAAGAAGTTCATCAGATCTTGGAATTTCCTACTATGTATCTGATGCTGCCCCCTATGGATCTACTAACAGGAATCAGAAACTGTGCCTTTTTCAGGAAGATGTTGATGGGGACTTGCTTCGAAAAAGGAGAGAAGTGGAAGAGATGGCTGTGCTACTGTCAGAGGAGTTTGAACAAGAGAAACTTTGGAAAAGTGGATATAGTGTGTCGGCATTACGTAAATTGATTGGAAGTGTCACTGAGGACAGGAGAAAATTGCTACTTGATCTCTCCAAGCAACTACGTTGTCGACTTGCTGAGAGATCCTCTGCAAGGGAGGCACTTAAGCAGGCCAAAGCTGACTTGGACGCAACATCATGGAGGATACAGAAAGAAAAGGAGGAGGTACAAATAAGTTTGGAGAAAGAACTGGACAGAAGGTCGAGTGATTGGTCTTTGAAGCAGGAAAAATATGAAGCTGAAGAGCAAAGGCTAAGAGAACGGATGAGAGAGCTAGCAGAGCAGAATGTCTCGCTCCAGAGGGAGGTTTCTTCCATTAAAGGCAAAGAAGAGGAATTTGGGAATCGGGTGAGTAATTTGGAACTTGAATTAAACAACCTAACAATAAGGATGGAAGAACTTGATACGGAGAACAACAACCTTCAGATGACCTTAACTGAGTGGCAAGAGCGGGCCCAAGATGCTGAAACAGATCGTGGTTGTGTAACCATAAGTTTTAAAGAAATTGAAAAGGAAAATAAGGAGCTGCATAAAGTTGTTGCAAGGTTACAGAAGACGTGCAATGAACAAGAAAAGACAATTAGTGGGTTGAGGCAGGGATTTAGTCATGAAATTGTGAAGCAAGATTCAGAGCAGGGTGACACTATATTAACTAAGCTGCAAATGGAGCAAGTGAGATTGACAGGAGTAGAACAGATGCTCAGAAAGGAGCTTGATTCATCTAGGTTTGAGATTGAATCGCTTAGACAGGAGAACATTAATCTACTGGACCGCTTGCAAGGCTCATACTCTATGTTCAGATTAGATCAAGAACTTTGTGATCAAGTTGAGTGCTTGCAAGGTCAGGGTCTTTCATTACTTGAGGATATTATCCAGTTCTGTGGGCAAATACTGGAATATTTGAAAAGCAAACCGCATAAATGTTCTGTAGCAAATCTTTTGGAAGAAGTCCATGCGGGGGTAAACGAAACTTTGTTGATTGAATATGACATGAGATATCGAAATGGAAAAAGGGCAATGGAAAATTTCAAGAGAAGCTTGCAGAAGATATCACATATTTTGCACAAGAAATCTGAATATGTAGATTGCCAGTCAGAGAGTTCAGTGTGTGGAGCTTCGGTACAAGTGAAGTCTCAAGTGAAGAAGGTAAACACTACCTCTTTTTCAGTAGTTAGCCTTAGTGTTGCATTCTTTTGAAATAATTGTGCAAACCAGGTTTTAAACTGAAATTAGATGCATTTGCATCAGATTGGATGGAGAGTCTTATTTTTAAATTGTAAGTACCCACTCAACTCTAAAATCTAAATATGCATTTTCATTCTCTGGAGTCTTTTTAAGTTAATTGCTTTAGAGCAACTGATGCTCATTTTTTTTTAATTGCATCTTTTTTGCTTTGTGTGTATAATTGTTGGCTGGAGTGTGGATTATGACAGTTTGGCCCTTTGTATTCAGATTCTGCGGGTTTCAGGAAAAAAAAAGTGCTTTTCTTTATGTTTACAAGTATAAAAAATTGATTGTGTTCTGTTTTCTTGATATGGCTTTCTTTTTTCCTTTTTTTAAATGCGAGTTAACTATGATCTATTCTGAATGACATCAAAAAAACATTCCCACCTTGATGTCAAAATTCATGTTCTGTTTTACTTTGGTTTATCCAGGGTGATGTGGAGTTTGAGTTAAAGGCTGAAACTCTACTAAGAGAAACTTTGCAAGAGAAGCTATGGTTTAAGGAGGTCAAACTTGAGCAGTTAGAAGCTGAGGTGGCATCATTAGTGAGAATACGAGATATATTAAAAGGTGAATTCCAGATCGAGCAGGACAAAGTTTCTCGTCTAAATCATGATACAAAGAAGCTTGAATTTCAGGTATAAATGTATATTCTGTTCTGTTCAGTTCGACATTTTTCTGTATTTAAAGGAAATTTATAATATCGTTGTACAAGTTTGTTAATCATGCAATATATCTGCTTAGGCATGCATGTACTTGCAATACAAGAATAATGTAATAAATTGTATTAGCATGCATGGTATTTAGTGTTTATAACTGTGATGTACTCATGATGGAAGGTGGTTTCCATTGCATTTGCATATTAATAATATACAATGGAACTGTTCCTGCCTGTATTGCAAATCACTAACTGATTGTCCTTGATACAGTTTTCTACTGAGATACACTTCTCTCTCCTTTTTTTTTTCTCCCTTTTTATATTTTGACATCTTAAAAATCTTGAGATATTTTCTAAAAACATGAATAGGTAATGAAGAAGGATGAGACCATAAACCAGCTCCAGATACAGCTCCAAGAGTGTACAAAGGAACTCAACATCGTGAAAGAAAAACTGCCAAAGGTGTTGAACGAGAGAGACGCCCTGTGGGAGGAAGTGAAGCAGTACAGTGAGAACAATATGCTGCTCAACTGTGAAGTCCTTTCACTGAAAAAGAAGATTGAAGATCTTGACGAGGAGGTGAACATGAGAGAGGGTCAAATTACGATTCTGAGGAACAGCCTCAACGAGCCATTCCACATTCTTTACAGACCTGATTCAATGAAAGACTTTTAGCTTGAATAGGTTGGATCAATGTTTGTGTTCTTATTGCTTATGTTCATGTTGGTTTGGCTTTTGTTTTCATGTGCATACCCAATTTTGAGTTTGCTGGATGGTATTATTTTTTCTTTTTCATTTTAATTGAGATCTATAGACTTCAGAGATCATAAAGGGATCAGCAATCTGAGATCTGTTGTGCGATTTTTTTGCAGTTTTTTTCAAATGCATGGAAGATCTTTGTAAAGGTACAAGTGCAGATGTCATCTGAACATGAAAAATTCTAGTTTTTGTTTTAACTGACACCCACTGAGCAGATTTTGATATGGTGTCACTATTTGTGTTTATGGCTGCAAGATATTTGAGGAACATAGGCCTCCAATGATTTTGGAATTATGAAAGATTTACTTAAGCCTATCAATCATCTGAAATACGTTCTTATCCTTTTAATTTGTATTGAAAAATAAAAAAGTAGATATGAAAGTATTTGGTTCAAAAATTATTTGAATCTTTATAAAATACATACAATTGTATCATATATAGTTTAAATTGATTTATCTCAAAGTCCATCATCTTCAGTTTTTTTATTGCATCTTGATATATCACATGATCACCCAACCAACATATCTATGTTTGGAAATATCAATCATCTGAAAATATTCATAACTGCTCTAAATCTGAAATGATTCGAGTTTGAATATTAATAACTGTATCTGAAAATTTTCAGGAGTACTTGCCAATCTAATCCATAGACCACAGTCGAAATTTCAGCATAAGAAAAAAAAGGCCATCATTTACTGGACAGAATATCCCAATTCCCAAACCATAATAATATTTAAGCACAAATCACTAAAAAAAATATATTTGCATTTCCTATTGTTGAAGTTTGTCACAATATATAACCAGGTGAATGTGTGTTCTTCACGATTCTGATTAGTACTTTTGGATTTCAGCGATGATCGGCCTCGCATGATAGTAAGCTACAGAAGTAAATAAATAATTTGTTAGAACTTTATATAGTATATAAAAAGTTTTGGTATCACTGAATTCAGTTGAATTAACTAAAAATGAATAGTGTACCAGATACATAGAAAGATGTCCAACTTCTTCAGAATGGAATTGCGCATCCTGCGGAAGCACTCACCGAAACATTCTAACCTGCCTGTGAGGCTTTGGAGCTGAATTACACAAAGTTCTAGTCACTTGCATGTAAAAAACTAATAAGCCATAATGAAAAATTTTGAAACAAAAGGAATAAAAAGAAATCAGCAACAAACACGATAAAAATGTATGGAAAAACACCCAGTTCAGTGTTTCAGTGGATTTCATTGTATGAAATACAACAAGTTCCAGTTATAGATTAATGCAAGAGGTCATTATGGGAATAGATACCATTTGGATTTCCTTGTTCATAGAAACTTCGCAAGAGAGAGATGGCTTCGGATGCCATGATCCCACCTGTGCATTTGAAGTTCTTGCCTTGTCCAACTGCACTGCTGCCACAAAGATGAATCTCAATATGAGTTTTTCTCAGTAGTTTAAAACAAATGAATTTTTAAAAATTCTCTCTTCTAGTACAAGATCTTATCAATATAACATTAGGAGAAATATGTGACACTCTTGCATAAGATGATGTATTTAAATCAGAAAAAAAAGAGGATCATGAAAAGTCTCTGGAAGAAAAACCTGGAGGCTTGCTTTGAATTGCTCTCATGTAGAGACAAGATCGAACCACATCCTCCGAACTTGTCATTTGCACAGCCATAATAAACAGCTCTTATTCCTATTTGAACAAGCATAAAGAAACAATTCACAAACACTGTTTAAAGAGTATATCATTTCAGAATCATGTGCAGTTAGGCGAACTAACCAAGAAAGGATAAGGCGGCTGCACACATTATACATGGTTCACAAGTGACATACAGATCACAGTTTGAGAACTTCTCTGAAACTTCTGACTGTGTGAGTCCAGAATTTTGCCACTGCTTGAGTAAAATATCAGTGGCCTCCATTTCAGCATGTCTGGTAGCCTGAACACGAACAATCAGTTGAGGAGGAGAATCATCAATGATTGTCAAGGACAGGACTTGATGGAATGGATTTGCAGGTATTATTATTGAACTATATCAGAAATTACACTATAGAAGACATCTGATAATGCAGACAGAATGATAGATCCCACAACATAATTGTATGATGATCAATGTCAGTTAAAATGATTCCAAGGAAGAAAGGTGTTGAAACTCGTACATTGCGAGTTTCATTGGTATGGTTACTCCCAGATGCAATGACTTCTCCATCCTCCACAATGACACAACTGATGGATGAAAGATCGATCAATGGTGAAGACATGAAAACACACAACATCAAATAAATATATACCAATGTGACTTTCCTGCAAAATGCTTTCACAAGGCCGATAGAGTATACAATTGATAACAACAAGTGGGATAATGATAGATTATAGACTAACCCAACTGGGACTTCTAGTCTACTCATGGCCTCCTTCGCCTGCAAAAACGAGAATGCAAATATTGAAATTAAAAAAAGAGACAAGAAAATTAGTTATGTTGTCATGCCAACCAGGGTCCGGATCCAGTCAGGCCTGAGTATCATCAATTTCAAACTGCACAGCCTATTAATCGAGTTGCACAGTCAATTGTTAGATATAGTGTCACTTTATATATAGTTCGGTTCATAGACAGTGTGATTCGATTAATAGGCTGTGCAATTCGATACTGATGGTATCAGACCTAGCTGAATCCGAACTCAACCAACATGCTAGACAAAGAGGGTTTTATTTTTTTTCATCAACAACTTCAAGTTCCTTTTTCGCAAAATAGCAACACCAATTTTGATCATCAACATTCAACAACTATACTACTCAAATAAACCCTTTTTTGTGCACACGATACATATCAAACAGAGCTCAAGAAACTTTAAAATCCATTCATTTCGATTTCGATTTTTGATATACGTACCTGATCGAGAGCAAGCTCCATAAACATGATCTCTGATGAAGAATCTTCGCTTATCTTCGGATCCATCTGTTGATGGTTTCAAACACGCATCAAGAACCAGAAAATCATATTGTATCATCACCCACAAATGAAAATCATGACGTTTCGATATTGGTCTATTAAGCAGATTGATTGATTGATTGACCCCCCCCTCCCCCCCCAAAAAAAAAAAAAACCCTAATTTTGAAATAAACACATGAATGGTTTATTTAAGGAGAATCTCAACCGTTGGATTTGGTTCTTGTCGATCGGGCGGTTAGGATTTTGAGATACTACTGCTCTTTAGATCAAGATCATATGGACAGTATTAACGAAACAATCTTTCATAGAG
Source organism: Acorus calamus (assembly GCA_030737845.1). NCBI lineage: Eukaryota > Viridiplantae > Streptophyta > Magnoliopsida > Acorales > Acoraceae > Acorus > Acorus calamus. The sequence goes on along the minus strand of CM060861.1, from coordinate 6,142,245 downwards.
AGATCGAAATCATTGAGAGAGGGGAGAGAGGGTTTCATAGAGGGATCGAAATCATCGACAGTAGGATTTTCAACTGTAATTCCTTTGTGGGTTTCGATTTATATTACCATTAGAGCTATTTCTGCGATCGATTTTTGAATTCTATGTTGGTGGTGTTTGCATCAAAACTGTTTGGCCTTCACGAAGGTTTTTGATATCTGGGTTTGCTTGAAATTGCTGTATTTTGAGTGAAATTTCATCAATTTTTTGAATTTGTGTTATTTATGGAGATTTTTGAGGATTTCGATTTCTGGGTAGTGATTGAATTGTTGATATGTGGTGAAAAAACTGGAACTTTTTTTAGTGGAAGCAGTGACTGGATGATTAAAGATTATGAGATGAGAGAACATAACGCAATCACTTTATATAATTTATGTAATGCCTTCCATCATAACAGTGCAATTTCTGATTGTTGTGTGATTTTGTCTCTCTCTATATTTTCTATTTGTTAGAAATCATAGATACAACTTTATAGAGCTTGTTTACTAGAAAACTTGCATGTATTCACAAACCAAATGTCAACTCACAGCATCTGCTGCAAATCTATTGAAGTGTATAGTTATCCAAAAATCTGAAAACATGAAATTCTATAGGTATCTGTACTTGAATGCATTTCATTTCATCATGCCCAAAAACCTAGTGAATCCAAATTTTCTGTAATCTAGTCGACATTCTTGATTAGTACTTGAATTTTGTTAGGATGACTTTCGGCTTTGGCAGATTTTTTCCCCCAAAAAATGAAATGACTACTTCATCTATGGCAGTCCTTCAGTTTCTTTGTATACCCATTGCCGCATCTGACATAACATCCTTGATACATTGATGAGAAAATGAGGAAAATGAAACTAAACATTCAAATTTCTCATGATATCTTCCCATTTTTTGTTTGTTTGTCTGTCTGTCTCCTTGTTTTGTTTTAATTCTGAAATAAGAATTATGTGATTAGCAGGGAATGAAACTACAACGCAGCCTCGATGTCTGGAAGATGGGGCTTGTCAAATACTTGGATGCTCTAAAACTCCAAGAGAAGCTATTATTGTATAGAAAAACAGATAGAATTCCAGACACTCTACTCTCCCTTCAACACCCACCTACATATACAGTTGGGAAGCGACGGACCGATCACAACCTATTAGTCCCTGAGACCAAGCTCAAGACCATGGGAGCTGAACTCCACTTCACTCAGAGAGGTGGAGATGTAACATTTCATGGTCCACACCAAGCTATCCTCTACCCCGTTATTTCTCTAAGAGGGATCAAATGTGGAGCGAGGAAATACGTTGAAGGCCTCGAGTCGACCATGATTGAATTAGCCTCCATTTATGGCGTGAGAGCTCACGCAGGAGGAAAGGATCACACAGGAGTCTGGGTGGGGGACAGGAAGATCGGGGCGATAGGGGTTAAGATTACATCTGGGATCACTTCGCATGGTCTGGCTTTCAACATTGATCCAGATATGAATTTTTACAAGAACATCGTGCCTTGTGGGATTGCGGATAAAGGAGTGACCTCTTTAAAGATGGAAGCTAGCATGGAGCTTCCAGGTGATGAGGTGATTCAAGAGCAGCTTGTTCTGTGTTTCGCAAAAACATTTGGTTTCTCAAGTCTCGAGTGGAAGAAGGATGGACTAATATTGTTGGATGATGGGGAGGTCAAATGAGGTTGGCCAAATTGTTTATGAAATTCTTTATGATTAGTACAGCAGGGATATCAAACATTGTTATGTCCACATTTTTTAAGAAGAAGAAATGTGTTGAATTGATGTTGTTGAGCCTCCCTCCTGTCTTTCATCTCATGTGAAACATTTTAGGATTCTGGAAATTGAGAAGGCATAAACTTGGCCTTTCAGATGATCACCACATGAGTGTCCTGAAGACTGCACCATTGTTTGTTTTTAATTAATATGCCTGCATGTAAACGAAAGCCAATATATGATGTCATGTATAAATGAAAAACAACAATGAGCCCCTTCTTTTAACACCCCAATAATTCATTCCCCATGCAAAATGAAAACCTCAGCAGACCATCAATATCCAAAATACTGAATCTGAAGGGCCAGATTCATGGATGAAATGATTTCCTTCAAGGACGCTAATACATTGCGTTTGTTTTGTAATCTCATTTGCAGTCACCAAGTTCACTAGTGTAATACATGAAATCATCTAGCATAATATATAGTATACTATCTCAATACATACTCAATTATAAAAAAATATAAAAATATATGCATTCAATTCATATGGTGTACATTCTTCATCCTTTTGTTATATTAAAAGATGTAGTTCATTAGCTAAGTACATATTTAAAAAAAAGTCTATGAGGGTGAATTTTGTGGGACATTTTATTGCTATACTAATTAAAGCATCAATAGTTTGTGCAGTGTTGTATTTCGAAATCTTAAATGAAATCGTGGTAGCAACATCTACCTCTTTTAAAAAAAAATTTTTTATAACTTAATGTATGTGATCTTTAATCTAATTGAAGGAATTATCACATGTCATCTTATATGTTTAATACATGAGATTTAATTATATTGGAGGAATATACAAATATATTTAATTAATTAAATTAGAGGGACATGCAAATGGGCGATACCATTTTATAAGATATTGATGGTAATAAGTGTAAAGGGGGGTAATGACAATATAACACTTTTTGAGGGGTACTATGCAAAAATAAATCTTGATTAAATCACATACCGTCCAATCAGATGCGATTTATGTGATAAGGTTTTACGACTTCTGCCCGGGTCCCACAGACTCAAATCGGACGGCTGATAAACAAGTAATGGCATCATCGTAAATTAGAAAACCCCATGGACAATTACGAAACAGTCCAAACTCGGATAAACGAATATCCCTTCGCGAAGTCCCTATTCGATCCTCTCTCTATAACTCGCTTTATCTTCTCTTCTCCTCATATGGTTGAATTCGAAGAATCACGAGCTCGAACTCAGTGAACCCAAATTTTGGGCGATAAAGGTCAGTACCCAAATCGCCTTTTTTTCGTCATTTTGTCTGAAATGTGTAAAAAAAAATTATCCTTTTGAGCCGTAAATGTGTTGGGTCTCGCCTATTTTTAATCTTTTTGTCTGAAATGTGTAAAAGATGATCTTTTTTAACAGGAATTCTTTGTGGGTTTTTTGTTTTTTGTAGAACTCTGATAGCAGTAGCTTAATGTTTGGGTTGTTCAGATAAGGTTGAATCATGTTTTCAGATGGTATAACTTTGTTTCTGACGTGTATAAGTTTTTTTTAGTTCTTGCATCAGATTTTGTTGAATTGGGCATATGCTATGGCTTCTATTTGTCTGTTCTAATTTTGATTCATGAAGTTACATTTGGTGGGTTAACATGAGTTCCCATCTGTTATTTTGTGTGTATGTGTTTTTTGTTAATAAGGACGGAGTTACCCAAACTTTTATTAAATATTGGTAAATCCAAACTGTAGATAAGAGAGCTACCCAACAAAACAAGCGCAAGAAAACAAGAGTAAAGGAAAACAAAAGGAATAAGGGGTTGGGGTCTAAGCCTAAAACAATCACATTGTTATTGTTAGGGAACCACTATGAGATTGTTCTTCTCCACTTAGAACAATTCCACACTGGCAGAATGAACACTCCAATAGTGAGGAAGTTTTAAATTGTTATGATGAGGAACTCCAACATGAGTTGAGAAAATTGAAGATGCTCATAATAGCCCACGAACCTTGTGCATCCCGGAGGGGTTCGAACTTGAGATCTATGGGGAACAACACGTCTCTGGCAGAAGAGTCAACCCTGCAGGGGCCATCTCGAAGAAGTTGAAAAAAGATTGACTATAGAGAATGGAATGTGCTTAGTTTTATGATTGCATGTCAACTTGATGTCAATATTTCTATAAGTGGTATTGAATTCTTAAGAGGTTAGATGGTGTGGTGGAGGGTGGCCTTCTATGAATCTCTTGGTTGGAAGCCAATAGAATGTAGGGGAAACTTGCTTGATTGGTTGGGAAATTCAAGGTTGATGGAAATCCTTTTGACTCCCCCTTTGACTTGGAAAATGTTAGATGAAGCTGATTGTCAGCCGAACACAAGATTGCTGAAACAAAGCCAATATGAGTTGGACAACCAAATCATTCTTTCTCATTGGATTGATTGGTTATATTTTTCTTTTGGCTGGTGGCATTTACACAAGAAGGGGTTGAGTGGGATGGGTTTGTTTTGACACAAATAGGTGATTGTATAGTTCGTCAATGACACCATCGGTGACATCACCCGTAAACATTTTGGGTCCACTTTGTGTGCTTTCTGAAACTGTTTAGATTGAGCTTGGTTAATCTGATATTTTGGTGTTAAGAATGCTTTTAAATTAAAAAAAAGGAATATTTGTTAATAATTATCTTTGTGAATAGCATCTGTTTAATTTTTTATTTCAACTCTGGAGACTGCCTGATCATGTGACTTATTTGAGTTCTTCTACTTTGTTTGAGTCCCTCCAAACACGGGTCTTAGCTAAATCAATTTGTCTTCAATATAAGCAATTCCTGTTTTCTATCTTCAGGGATCCACGAAGTAAAATTTGTGGCACATCAAAGGAGAAATTACGAAAAATGGCACATCTTCTATCGACCCATTGTACCATGAAACTCTCCATCAATGCCAAAGTTTATACCAACCTGCCAAATCATCATCCAAAGGCACTTTTCACTTCTCTGCCAGTCCATACTTATAAACATCCATCCAAAAGCCTAGTTTTTCATAAAAGAAAAGACCCAAAACACCATGTGTTCTACGCAACCGCTGTTCCTATGAGCAAAGAAGCCGAAACCCAGATCGCATCAGGGTCCCACCAGTCATCAAGTGGACCCTCCAAGCCAAAAAGGGTGATGATCATTGGTGGTGATGGTTACTGTGGGTGGGCTACTGCCCTCCACCTCTCCAACAGGAATTATGAAGTTTGCATTGTTGATAGCCTTGTTCGTCGTCTCTTCGATCACCAACTTGGCCTGGATTCCCTAACCCCAATTGCTTCCATCCACGACCGCATCCGCCGTTGGAAGTCTCTCACCGGAAAGACTATCCAGCTCCACATAGGTGACATCTGCGACTTTGAATTCCTCTCTGAAGCTTTCAAATCCTTTGAGCCAGATTCGGTGGTCCACTTTGGAGAACAGAGATCTGCCCCATATTCTATGATTGACCGGTCCAGAGCAGTGTTCACACAACATAACAACGTTATTGGGACGCTTAATGTTCTCTTTGCCATCAAGGAATACCAAGAAGAGTGTCATCTAGTGAAGCTTGGGACAATGGGTGAGTATGGGACTCCAAACATTGATATTGAGGAGGGATACATCACCATTACTCACAATGGGAGGACGGATACTTTGCCTTACCCAAAACAAGCAAGCTCGTTCTACCACTTGAGCAAGGTTCATGACTCACATAACATTGCGTTCACTTGCAAGGCTTGGGGTATCAGAGCAACTGATCTAAACCAAGGAGTGGTTTATGGGGTGAGGACGGATGAAATGGAGATGCATGAGGAGTTGTGCAATAGGTTCGATTATGATGGCGTCTTTGGAACGGCTTTGAATAGGTTCTGCGTTCAAGCTGCAGTCGGACACCCACTTACAATTTATGGCAAAGGCGGTCAGGTAAAAAATCTCCATTACTTGTCTTACCTTCTACTTATGAAACATTGATTAATTCACGTAGTAATTTATGTATTAGATGCCCACTTTGCATTAAGAATAAGTCATATTCAATAATCATGTATTAAAAGAAATTACACATGTATTAATTGCATGATATATATTTTACTTGTGCAACAGAATTAAAACCAAAATGGAAAAATGCTGGACTAGGTTTTGCTGTGCTAGTTTTTATTGTCAGTTTTTCCCAAACTTAACCGAATAATACCGAATTGCGACCCAAATTAAGGCTCATGAATACACTCTACGCAACAGCAGTAAGAATTCCTCCTGTTGATATTCTTTTTTTATGTCAATAATTCAGACTCGGGGGTACCTAGACATCAGAGACACAGTCCAATGTGTTGAGCTTGCCATTGCCAACCCAGCAAAACATGGCGAGTTCCGAGTCTTCAACCAGTTCACAGAGCAATTCTCCGTCAACGACCTATCTCGCCTCGTCACAAAAGCAGGCAAGAAGCTCGGATTGGAAGTACAAACTATATCTGTCCCAAACCCCAGGGTAGAAGCAGAGGAGCACTACTACAATGCAAAGCACACAAAACTTGTTGAACTCGGACTTCAGCCACACTTGCTGTCGGATTCGCTCCTGGATTCCCTGCTCAACTTTGCGATTACGTATAAGGATCGGGTCGACAAGGCCCAGATAATGCCCAGTGTTTCTTGGAAGAAAATAGGTGCCAAGCCTCAGACGGTTACGGCATAGAGATGTTTGGTAGAGAGGAATAATGTATGGGATGTCAATACATAAAAGTTGGCATAGTTATGTTGTAGTTTGTTATATTAGTTGGCAGTGGTGGTGGTGGTGGTGGCTCTGTTGATTTTGTAATCTGTTCATCACTTCTGCTCTTTTTTCTTTTTTTTTCACTCTGTTATGGAATGCTTGGAAGAAATATGGTAGCAGTAGTAACGCAGCGAAAAATTAGAACAAGAATCCAATAAGCATTGAAATCATTCAATAAACCACAATTCTCAAAAGAGAAATAAAACTCGAAAATATATTAATAAAAAACTGAAAATTCTAAATTACGACCTTTTTATACTAAAAAATTATTAAAAGTAGTAAAAACGAAAATTTGTTATAACTAAATCTAGAGTATCTTAGACGATCTTTGGAATTGATTTCAATCAAATCTGAATTATTATGAAAGAGATATTCATAATCTAAAAAATTACTAAAAATAACAAATTTGTCATTTTGAGAGCCTAAAAATAGGAAAAATGGAAAAATAAATGTGCATTTCGAGTTCGGGATGTCTTTTATTTCTACTAGTCGATTTTTTTGTAAATACTTGGATTTCTCAAAGTGGACGTTTTCGGGTTTATCGCTCTCAGAACGTGTCAGCCAACTATTCTGCATCAAGTAGTTTTTAAGTGTCCCAACTTTTGGTTTTGTTAATTCTCATTTGCATATTGTGTGCCCTTTGGTGAAAGTTTTTACTAAAAACAAAGTGGAAAAATCAAATTATTCATTGAACAAGTTAAGGGTCATCGGTTCAACATGAATTGAACCGTGATGTTATCATGAGTAATAAATATATTAATTTTTAAATCATAATTGAAGATATATAAAATTATAAAAAGTTCAAGAATTTTAACAACTCAGATATATTTGACCTGTTATAACATCACCAACAAGACCTTGTTGACAAATTATAATTGTTTATTTAATGAAAAAAAGTTACATCCAAGACTTATTATAGAAAATGTAAAATTTTTAACAAGATACAAGTGGTTAATGAGATAGAAATGGGGCCAGAAGAATGAGTGTGTAGTAATGATATTTTGTAAAATGGGGGGCTTCAATAAACCCATAGTTTGTACTCAAAAACCATTTAATTTAGAATTTTTTAAATTTTAAACCAATTTTTGTAATATGATTTTGAAGGTTAGCCAGACCAGAAAACAGACTGGTCGACAATTTAACAAGTTGAACCGACCAGTCCAATATGGTATGTAAACACTGAGGAAGAAGGAACCTTGCATGGCATTTGCATTAAGTACAGAAAACAAATCCTAACAGCATTGTATGTGAAGAGGCAACAAATTTCTAACTCTTTTGGCAAACATAAGAGAAATGTATACTCTGATACAAGTATTTAACTATTTATTACTATTTCTAACTCTTTGGCAAACATAAGAGAAATGTATACTCTGATACAAGTATTTAACTATTTATTACTGCAAAGCTAATGCACTATCAGTCTTTGGCATCTTCATTTTGAGAGATTATTATGAAGGTGAGACCACAACTAAGTATAGGCAAGGTTCATGATAACTTATATGGGGCGTAAAGACGAGAGAACTACGTCTTGGAGGGAGCTATCTCTCTGCATCGCCGCCTTGAACTCATCGAAAGTGACCTTCCCATCGCTGTTTGCATCCATTCGATCAAAGATCTCATCGAGTTTACCGGGCTCCGTTATGTCTTCTGGGAGGCAGTCCTCTGGAAGTGCCTGAAACAGGGTTTTTTTTATTGTTATTTGGAGCCCAATCAACAGCAAATGAAGGTAAATATTCTGAACAAAAAATGTTTGAACAGAGTTTTTACCCTGAGCATTGATGCCAGTTCTTCTCTGGAGATGCAACCCGACCTGTCTGCGTCGTACATCTGGATTTCATGACAAAGAGGAGTCTCACATTAATCAAACTGAATTTGCAGACCTGGAGAAACTCATGTGATTTCACCTCTGTACATCCATGCCTCTTTGAATATATATGAAAATGCAAAAGCAAGGGAAAATGTACTCTTTTAAAACAAGAACCAAAAGCAGCTTGCATAGGAGGGTTGTCCAAGATATACCAAGCTTAAGGCCCTCTGTGGAATCAATTGTCAAACTGAGGCTATTGTAGAATCAGTTTCTCAGATAATCAACTATATTTTTAAACTTCAGCTTTTGTACTTGGATTTTGATTTTTTTTTTAGTAGTAAAAAAAACTACTACTATGAAATAGCCATGAAAAAGCTAGTTCAGAGTGACTTTTTCATAAGCTAAAACTCAGTTTCAAAGCCCCATTTGGAAACAATTTTCAAAAAATAATTTTTTTCATAAAAGCTCCTCTCAACCATCATTTTCATAAAAGCTACTCATAACCATTTTAAAGTTGTTTTTTATAGACTTTTAACACACACACAACCAAAATCCAAAACCAAAAAATGTCTGATTATCTGAAAACTAATTTTACATAAGTAGAATCAGCCTTACAATTGATTCCGAAAGGGGTCTTAGATAATGAGTATGTAATTGCTTATTAGTGGGGCAATTACCTGAAAACAGAGTTGAAGAGCATCATCTCCTTTGGAATTTCTGAGGCTTGAAAACCCACACAAGATTTCTCTCATGTCCACAGTTCCATCACGATTGTTGTCAAACAGATCAAACACACGCGGCGCAAGGGGGAGTAGCGAGCACATGTTCATCGCTTTAATCACTTCTTCAAACTCAGACAAGGTAGCATTGTCTCTATCCCCACATCTGCAATGAAGGGGAAAAAACTTTTTCCAATAAATGGACAAATTATTTGCAGTGATGCCTTTGGTGTTCATACATTCATTTTGTGCTTAAGCAATGCCCAACATAATATTTTGGGTGTATTGAATCTTGTTCACTAGAAAAAATAACTAATCAATACTAAACACAGTTAAAAATCAAAGTACTTCAACTCGATGTCTTAAACCATACAGGGATGGATACAAAGACAGCTCAGTCAGTATGGCTATAAAAACAGACACTTGATAACAATACCAAGAATAGCATGTATTCCAAAATCAACATTTCATTAAAACAGTGTACATAACAATACACAAATCCATCATCCATTGAATGCAAATAAGAGTGGGGGCACTTACATCCTTTTGAAGTGAACTCTCAGTTTTTCGAGTTCTTCGTTACTAAGATCATGGGACCCCAAGAGACTCCTCAGCTTCTTTGTTCTGAGGACAACCATGGAGCTCAACACACTGGCCATGGCCGCTGCACGGAATTTGCGACGAGCATTGAAGCTTTGCAGCCTAGAAACGACCTCCGAATCCATGAGATCTTGCTTCGCCAAGTCTCCAATCACCCATGGATGCTGCAAAAGCTGTTGAAACAAAGGAACTCTTGAGATCTTTTACGGACTAGAGCAATCAGTTTCACATATTAACATGATATAAGCAAAGATATTACATCTTGGGCGGTAGGTCTCAAGAGAGGATCAACTGCCAGGAGACTGGAAATCAATTCCTTCGCCGATGAAGATATGGTCTTCCACGTCTTCTCCTCAAAGCTTAAGTCACCCTGCAAGTTCACAAGTGCTATGGTCTGTTACCTAGTGCTCCAAATTATTGATTAACACATTTACTAAATGCGCACCTTTCATAAAAGTTTAAATCTTCATTAACAATACGTCTTATTCAATAGTTTTGTACTATACGAATTAGGCATAAATTAAAACACGCAATAAATATTTTGTTTGTGCAGCTGAATTAAAATATAAAAAAAAATGCTAGACTAGGTTTTGTTCTGTTAGATGTTCATGTCAGGTTTTGATATTGCATGTCACAAGTGATTTTCCTTTTTTTTTTTGAACTTAAACCTGAATTATACCGAACAGTGAACTGTTATTCTTATCGAATATTCCTGAATTATGAGTCAGTGACAGGGGTGCTATGTATAAACAATAGTATGTAAACTAACCACACAGTTTCGCAAAGGTTTCAAGGAAGGAATCAATTTACCGCCAGTATCTTCTGCTGCTTTTCCTTATTTGATTGCGCATGAAAAGGCGGATACCTGAATCAAAAGAACAAGATTTTAATTCTCTCATGCAAATTCAAAGAACAACACATTGAATCAAGGACTCAAACCATCAGTAATAAAAACTCACCCAGACAGCAAGATATATAGAATCACCCCAAGCGACCACATATCGCTCTTCGCAGACACTCTCCTCTGTGAAAGCGCTTCGGGCGACACATAATCAATCGAACCGAACAACCCAATAATCGGATCAGCGAAATCCTCCACAGAACTCAACCCAAAGTCCATAATCTTCAGAGGTGAGTGTTCATCCCCATTCAAGAACAGACAATTCTCTGGCTTTAAATCACGGTGAATGATACTCGCATCGTGAAGCGCCCTCAACCCCTCCGCGATCTGTCTCACGACCTCGGCCGCACCAGCCTCTGAATACCTTGTGAAGAAAGAAAAAAAAATCAGCACAATAAAATTACTGAAACAATAAAGAGATGAGGGAGTGAGAGATGAATGGATGGAAGAAGCCCGCTACGACACTTAAGGTGTCATTCGCTCCCATGCAGAAGTCACAAATCGAACCGCTCTTAGTATCCAACAAACGCACTTAGAGTGCACACCCATGTGAAATCAGAAACTAGCTCATAACTCTATCATCGCAAAAACACTCGGGCTACTAGATTAATAGGACATTTGGGTTATCTCTCAAAATTCTCACAAGCTCTTTGAATGACATATATGAGTCCCATTATATATGCTTCTATGGTTGCCCAAGAGTCTTTCTCCAAATTCAAGGTCCCAGATTAATCAAGATCAATAGACTTATAAATGTATTAGGCATGGTTCTTGGCTCAGAACTCTATTATGAATTGCACAGAGAGTGGCATTGTACTCAACAATTAGCTGTACAGTTCAATTTATTGACGATGTAGTTCGATTATCCGGACTCAAAATAATCCTTTTAGAATCCTAACGTACCTCGCATGCGTCACGATGCGATCGAAAAGCTCCCCCCCTGAACAGAGCTCCAACACGAGGTGGACTCCGTCCGGATCCTCGTAGACGTCGTGGAGGTGTATCACGTTCGGGTGCGGCGAGACGTCCTCGACGACCCTCTTCATTACGAGGATCTCGTTCGCCAGGAGCACCTCCGACACCGACACGTGCTTCCAAGGGGGGACCTTTGAAGAGGCGGCGGCGGCGGCGGCGGGGAAGCCGAGCCTCTTGAGGGTCTTGATCGCGACGGACGTTTTGTCTTCGCCGGATTTTCGGACCCCCCGACGGACGACAGAGAATCCGCCCCGGCCGAGGACTCCAGTGACCTCGTAATCGTCGGTGAGTCTCCTATTCTTCGACATTTTTGGGTTTGTGTTTCCTTTTGAGTGATCAAAAACCCATTTTAAGATTTGGGTTTTGGATTTCAATGGCTAAGTGAAGAGAAGTTGAGAATTCAGTCAAAACCCAATTCAAACAAGTGAAAACATGAACAACCCAAATTTCAAAGAAAGCAAAACAAGGCACAAAATTGGGCGAATCAGTGAAAAAGATGAGATGGGTAAGAGCGAGACCTACGGAGAGAGCCTTAAAAAAGTGTCTTTTTTTTGTTTGGGTCTCCCAAAAGAGGTCAAGAGAAGAAGAGATGCAGAGAGGTTTCAAAACAAAACAACAGATGGAGAAATTCTTTGGAGAAGCAGACAGCGATGCTGAAAATTGACTCGTGAACTGACCCACCATTAGAGTTTTTAAATGGGAAAAAAATAGAGAGAATTGATGACGAATGGTTCTTCAAAGATTTTAAAATTGAGAGGGAAGACGAAGAAGAAGAAGAGAATATTATATTGTGATGTATAGTTTATTAAATACAAAATGTATAACAACAAAGACTAGTTGTTGTTTGAATGAGTCCAACCTCTCTTTTTAGGCTCTAATGTCCTTCGATTTTTTTTTTTTTAATTCTATCGATCTCTATTTCTCCTCTTTAAACAATATAGGGTTGATCACCCATTTATTATTGTTAAGTCCTAAAAATTTTAACTTTTTTTAGGTCCCTGAGGCATTGAAAATTTATCTTTAAATCAACATTCAGTAAGATGCTATTAAAAAATATAACGAAAATGCCCTCACTCATTTATGTAAATGTTAGCAATGTACTGGAGAGTGCTAATAGTGTACTTGAAATACTTAATAATGTACTAGAGAGTGTTTACAGTGTACTGAAACAATTGGTCGGAGACATCTAATACAAAGGTTAACACCTTACTGGAGAATACTAATAGTGTACTAGAGATATTTAACAATGTATTGGAGATTATTAACAATGTAATAAAATAATTATGCCGAGGCATTTTTTATATTTTTGATATTTTTGAAAAACATCTTGTTGGAATGACTTAAAGATAATTTTTCACTGTCTTAAAATACCACAAGAACCCTAATTAATTTCTCGAAAAAAAATTGAATTACCAAGAAAAAAATTTGAAAAAGAAAAGGGTTTTTTGTTTTAAGTCCCCATAAACCATAGGATTTAGTGATCGATCCCTCACTTCTTCATATTTTGTTTTAGTCTTCGTATTTTTTATTTTAGTCCCTAGGAGGGACCTATCCTTAAATTTTTTTATTTTCTTTTTAATCCCTGAGAGGGGTTAAAAAGGAACATATCCTTTAAATTTGGAGACTAAAACCAAAGTGTGAATAAATGAGGGATCGATTCTTAAATAGATATGTTTACAGGTATTTAAAACTAAAAAACCCAAAAGAAAAACGGTTAAAGAATGGAAGGAAGCCGTTGGTCAGGGTATTTCGGTCATTTTGGTTCTATGCCCTGTTGGTCTCGTTGACTACGGAATCATGTTTTTGAGTCGGTCGATTGAGAATGAACGGCCGATGGCGTCTGTATTGAAAGGGACCACCGTGGGTGAGATTTTAGTCGTACAAGGACAAATGAAAAATAAACATTTTTGTACTTTTATTTATTTTTTGTTTGGTAAGGTAAGAAAAAATATTACAGTTTTATGTATAAAATTTTATGATATGAGATATGTATAGGAGATATATGAAATATGATAATGACATGATTTTGGATTGTATGAGAGTGATAGGTAAGGAGACTTTTTAAATGATTTAATTTTAAATAACAAATAAAATGTATTTTAATCTATTGACATTGATTAACTCTGATAAACAACTTTATATCTTCTAAAATATTTAAATAATTATCAGAATTTATACTGACTTGTCCCAACATAACTATCAAAACTTATTATTATAAAACAAACAACTTTTTTTTTAAAATCTATTCCCCTTATTCTTGAGTTATTCCAAAACAAACTACGTTTCCAATACACTTCTAATCATAAAAACTCAACCCTGTTTGGGTAAAATAAATTATTCTGAGATAGATAAATATATCAATATAAATAATGAATAACTTATTTTTTGTTTGGTTGTATATTTAGTTATTTTCTTTGAATAACGTAATTATGAAATTTTTATTATTTAATTGTTCATGAATAAGTTATGAATAAAATATAAATAATATGTAAATAAAAATTTATAAAAAATAAAAAATAATTTAATATTTAAAGCATAATTTATAAACCCCTGAGAATAGGACTCAGAATAAGTGAAAATTAATCAAAATAATCTCAAAATAAATGTTTGGAATGCTGAAATAAATGAAAATCTGTATACTCGAACTAACTGATATAAAATTATATATGAATTCATATCATCACCTTTTATAAATCAATTGTTAAATTAATTTTTCACATTTTATAAATTTTTATCAAGACCTTATTCACATTTTAACTAAACAACAAAAAATTTATTATCATGTTTCTTAGCGAAAATAATTTAAAACACAACCAAATAAAAAATTATTTTATCCTTACTTACACTAGAATAACCATAAACTTTAAAATAACTTAATTCTCTATCCTAACAGAGGCCAATGGATTTAATATGACAAATGATTTAACATGACAGGTAATTGAATGGAATAATACAATTCCAGAGAAACATGAAATATTATTTTAACATAGTTATATCCACCTATTTTTTACAAACAAGTTTTTCAACTTATTCCTCCCTATACCATCACACAAAACAGAGGCAAAAGATCATATACTTGGTTAGACAGGTATACTCTATAACTCAATTAGTTAAGTACATTTTTATCTTCCAAAGTTGTTAAAGACTGCAAAAGTCAATAATCCCCCTAATACTTTCCAGGTTCAATATATACAAGGGCTTATTCTGTCTGGTTCCATAATGAATTTTATGTCTCACCCAACAAAATTTTGATCAGATATTTTTCAACAATGGATGTGAACCATTCATCTCTACCAACTAGGACCTATTTCAACACGCCCTTCGGATTTTAATTTGATGAAGCCAAATCAAAATCATATCGGGTGAAAATCCAAATACTATAATTTTTGGAATCCAGACATAACATACCTCCATTGCACATAACTTACCAAAAGATCCTAAATAAATTTGATAAATTATCCCAAGCAAATTGGGTTAACAAACACAAAATCCACTCTGACTTCGAGAATAACAATCTGGAAAATCTATCGAAGAAACTCTACCCACTCAAGCTCTCTCAACAAAGGCACTTCAAAATTCAAAGATATAAAAGAGGACAACTTCATTTCACTGGTCACCTGGCATGTTCTTCATGATATCAGAATCACCTGAAAAAAATAGAAAACATGCGAATATATCTGATTAGTGAAAAAAGGAAAACATAAGATCATGCCATCCTAACATACAGCAAGTCCTATATTTTCAGTACTAACCTGGATCAATGATGCTAAGACAACAAACACGGAAGTACTTGCCACAAGCAGTCCCCAAGTCGACATTGTCTGAACGAAGAGAAAGGAGAAAGGTGTTTTACCATGTAAGTGGTATGGATGCAACAAAAACTGATTTGCTTGAGGCAGGGTTACTATTCAGCAACGGATTATTTCAATAATATACAAAGTTTGGTACATAAAGCACAAAGTAAGACATCAAGACTCTTCAAGACAATTCGGATAAATACAGATGTAACATTTCATTCAGATAATTCACATGTATCCTGCATCCATCAAGAAAAGGCATGGCTTGATGACCCTAAACTCATTAAGAAAAAAGAATACAGTAGAATTAAAGAATCAAAGTCACTGGTTGAATATTCTAGCCCCTTGGAGTAACTTTTTTTTGTCTGCGTGGTATATATAATACAGATTAATCACTCCCATTTCTTTGGAAGAGTAGAAATAGCCATAGAAGAATAGGTTCTTCACGTGGATGATTATACAAGTTCTTTGAAAAAAATCAGTTGAACAGACCTTTTATAAATCAAATCATACAACAAAAGGAAAAAAATGCTCCAAACAAAATGTATAAGAAATACAGCTTCACAGAAATGGAAACCTGGTTAAGTATCAAATTTCATCAGCTTTCATTTTTGGAAAGAATGTTGTTACACAGCACAATTTGTCGCCCATGGAATAGATGCTTCATTGTGTTGGAGTATGCACTTTATATATTTCATTAACTGGAGAATATACTTCATGCAGACTACCAAAAGGGATACAGAAGGGGCTGTATCGGAAAAAAAAATTCTGATTTGACTCTTTCTATCCATGACCCCATAACTCTGGAGAAAAGATGAACAAAATGGGGACATGCTGTTTGATCATGAAATACCTTTGAAGTATAACCTACAAAATGCCTCTTATTCACTTTATACAAATCATTTTTTTAGAACACTACATACAAAAAAAATGCAGGAATGCATATAACAACACAACTTGGATTAAAAAAATAGCACTAGAAAAGTTTACATAAATTCATGAGTGTATAGATGGAGATGCTTTGAATTACAGGATCCCATTCAAATATTTCCAAAAAAAATAAACAAAATCATCGAAAATTCAGTGAAATCATTTCAGATTTTCATTCATCATTTTCATCATAAGAATTAACTAACATGTGTTGGCATATATCACCCTAGCTCTCTAAAGAAATTGCACAATCTCTAAAACAAAGGTAGTAAACTAATACAACGTAGTGAACATAAAAAGCATTCTGATCAAGAAACCTTTATAAAAGAATTTCAAATTAAACATGATTGTCCTTCAATATATATAATCGTGGCCCACATGATAACTACATTGGTCTGTAATTCATTGCAAGAACGTGTTGTATGGATAATCAGAGTCCAAAAGAACTGAATACACAAAAAAATAGTGGTTGTACTCTATAACCATGCTAGACAATTTTTAAGCATGTATTGACAACTATCAGAACAATCAATTCACACCAAACAGCATCATAACCTAATTCATTCAAGAATGATCAACATCCACTTTGAGTCACACCTATATGATTGGCCTAAATTCCACTGATTTAATTTACGGAAACATAACTATGACGATCTTTAATATATTTAAAATCCCACAGGACTTATAAAAGACACCACTCACTGCTCTGGATCTGAAATTCATGTTGATTTCAACCATTTATCATCAATTCGTATCAAATCAAAATTTCTGGATCACAAAATACCACAGATCTTATCATATTGACTGAAACAAGAAGTTCAGACAATATAATTTGCAAAATGCAATACAATATAAATGTTATTGCAAGCACACACCAATAATTACACTAGAATAACATATGAGCATTGTGTCACAAGATACTTACTTCCGCTGAAATGATGGACTCCAACCTTTGCCAACATTGCATAGTACTCGATCTCAGACTTGCGTAGCGGAGGACAGTTGTTTGAGATAATCACCAGCTTCGCTGAAAGAAGACAGCAAAGATTTGTGATAAATACATAATTTTTCAATTAAAAAAACTCATGCCAAATCCCACAACCAATAAAAGAACTTCTTGCTGACCAAAAAAATATTTTCCCAGTTGAAATACAACAGCTTCACCATAGAGTCATGATAACAACCACACATAAAAAGGCAAAATAAAAGGAGTGCAAATGAGCAAAAGAAAAAACATGCACAAGGGAGAAGAATAAAATGACTAGTTAATAAGCATAATACTGTAAAAAGATCATTAAAAGTGATTATTAGACAAAATGACTGGAGCATGTGCTTCACAACCATGATTACAAACCAATATAAACCGTTAATTAAAAAAGGTTCAGATAGCTGAATAAAATGATCTTCCATCCGCAATCAACTGAAAACGCATTTTGAGTAACCATGGCACTAACCAACGATACGAACATACACACAAATCATACAATTAGTGTATAAACAGCATGATATCTAAATACATTGGTATATACTTTATCAGATACATCAAAGATCTAGTATTGCAAGATTGACAAACTCAACTTCCATAAATCGAGATCAGTTCAAATCACTCACAGAGAAAAAAAAAACTTACACGAGAAAGGTTTCCAAAATCACAAAACGAGTATACTTTCACTTCTGTGAATGATCGATCAAAGAAAAGCAATTCAGCAAAAACACTTACAATCACATTAAGGGGATATCAGATCAAATCAGCCATCAAAGATTCATCAAACACCGGACACTAAAAAAATTCCATAAACAAGAAACGCTTCGAAAATCACAAAAAAGGAACACTTTTTTCTTCAAAAATAATAACAATAAACTCATAATGTCAGATCAAATCGTCCATCATGGATTCTTCAAATATAGGGTTTCATCGCGCAAAACAACACGTCATCACTCGGGAAGACCAACCTTTGGAGCTGCGGAGGGTGCGGAGGACGGTCTTGTATCCGAGCGTGTACTTCCCGCTCTTCATCACGAGCGCGAGACGGTTGTTTATGTTGTCATGTGTCTTCTTCTGCGGATATTTTTCAAACGAAACCGATCAAAATCGGGTCCGCGCGCGAGAGAGAGAGAGAGAGAGAGATCTGAATCGGAGAAGAAAAGGAGGGGGAAGAGAGTACCGTCTTCTTAGAGGCCACCATTGTTGCAGCT
Organism: Acorus calamus; assembly: GCA_030737845.1. Lineage (NCBI taxonomy): Eukaryota > Viridiplantae > Streptophyta > Magnoliopsida > Acorales > Acoraceae > Acorus > Acorus calamus. The sequence goes on along the minus strand of CM060861.1, from coordinate 6,123,806 downwards.
CGGGACGAAACGCAGAGAAGACGAAACCCTAGCTCTACCTTTTCAGTCGGTGGTGGCTGCGGAAGCCAAAACAAGGCTGTATATATACACAAGTACAGATTACTAGACTGCCCTTGGCCCTTTATTACCGGTTAAGGCCCATTGCCCTTATATTACACGCAGTCCTGCAGCCTATCTCCCTTTTCTTAAAAATAAAATTTTAAAATAAATAAATAAAATATCAAACTGTTATATAAAATGAAATATACAATAAGTTATATTAATGTATTTTTTTATAATAAAAAAATAAAAAAATTTAAATTATATACTATGATATAACTCCATATAATATGATATTGTAGTATATAACTATAAAATGAACAGAGTGTATCAACGCTCATATAATGAACGAGTTCTGGGCCTTACAAACAATGAAAGAAGGAAAATGATTCGTACAATCTTGTATGCTGTCTCATCCGCAATACACGTTGGTGATATATACATTGAAATACATTAGTATAATTTTTTTTAAATAAAAAAAAAAAATTTATATACATTGTGATAGCGCAATATAGTATCTAGGCTGTTGGGGGATTATTTCTTTATTGCAAACGGGGCTGCAACATAATTATGCCTCTATATAATTCATTAGTCATCTGCGTTTACTGTAACGAGATATATATATTGAAAAAAAAACAAATACTATTTTTATAAATGAATTCATAAAATTCAATGGAATATATATTAGTATATATTTTATTTTTTATTAAAATAAAAATACATACTTCATTAAATAATAAATACTATTTTTTAAAATAAAAAAAGGTGTAAACTACATTTAGGGCTACAAACGGAGGTTGAGTCTTAACATTTCCAAATAACAAGAGCGTTGATGAACTCAACCCAGATAATCCCTAGGCCGTTTATACACTCCACTAGTTAAGTATACTATATATTGTACAGTATGAAAATTTAATTTTTTTCATTATTTGAGGGATATAGATATATATATTTCATTTTTTATAAAATGGATCTCATAAATATATATAGTAAGTGGGTCCATGAATTAATTCGGATCATATACTCCATTGTATGAAAATACATGTGACATTACAAACATGATACAATGTCATGAAATAATTGTCATTCATCTCAGAGAATCTAGAGGAACAACGACCATATCTCCAAACAAATTCTTCACCTGAAATCCATGCAATCAAGAAGAACAAGGACCATTTACACCAAAAAAAAAAAAAAAGAGAGAGAGAGAAGAAGAACAAGGACCATATCTGCCACAAAATTCAAACCCAGTTGCTATTGTGTATAACTGTGAATTACTACAAGCTTCAGAGTTCAGAGGATGGTATAAATGACATAAACTATCAATACAGCAAGTTACAACAGCGCGCAAAACAAATGCCTGCACGTATTCCTCACAAGACGATGATCTTTCTGTGCAGATGCTCTCCAACGGAATGCCCATCTCCATCGTGGTGATGACCATGATCATGAAATATCAAAGTCAGGATCCCAACAAGACACAGCACCGAACCCACGAGAAGCTTGTCGTAGCGCTCCACCCAGTGAAACTTGATCTGGCTCGCACCGTAAAAAGACAAGGCCACCAGCGAAGTCATCACAGTAATGGTGCTGCAAAACAATCAGGTATGACATATTAACCATCAGATACGAAGGATTAGACACTTGCTGATGCAACAATCATTTTTTGTGCCCTTGATTGATTTTGATGCAGATGTCAGCAATTAACATGAGATCAACTAGTTATTGATGGAACATTTTCATATCAGTACATATTGTTTACCAAATCTCATCAATACATAGATATATGACCATGTGTCTATCAAAAAGTGAGAAACCTTTCATCAATTAAAAAACTATGGATAATCCGTAAATTTCTTTGATGGACATGTGTCATCCATCCAAGCATATGCTGATAGAACTCTCAGGAGTAGTATGAAATATTGAAATTTTTTGGTTATTGATAATGTTTGGTTGCCACATAAGGCCGACAAAATCAAAACTGATAACCCCATTTCAGTACACTCAGACTGATGTTTCTGACCATGTTTACTTCAAAGCCTTAGTAGAAACCCACATATAAGGAGCTCCATCCAATGCTTAAAAGCTAACACACTCCTAAGATCGGTAAAAATAGGTGCAGCTTGAGATACTACATATAAAAATTTGAGAATTATTTTTCTGAAAAGAGTTGCATATGTATGTGATCACATCTTTTTTTTTTAAAATGCACCAATTCTTCTTATGACATATACGAGTGCCCTTTTCATTAATCACATGACTGCTAGAACTACCCCAGACTCACACCTTGCATTCTAATAATTCATCCATCAATTTTCTTTCACTGATATATGCATCTTTTATCATGCAAGCCCTTACTGGTATGTTGACCTCTTACTGAATCTCTGGACATCAAAAAAACACAAATCAGTTCAATCATATAAAGAACAAACCACTCATATCAAATACAACATTCAATCTAAATTTATGTGAACCATGCTTTGATTAGTTGGCTAGCACCTCCTCTCTCCATGACAGAAGTCAGGTATCAAACCCAGGGAAGCACCCATTTTCAATAAATAAAATAAAATAAAATAAAAAACTAAGCTTTCCCATCTTTCATATATGTAAAGATGACTCATAAAATGAAGATGGCCAATAAACAATCTTCATACCAGAATAGCAGTACCATGATGGCAAGAACCATCATCGAAGAGGAGTTGCCGACTGCAAGGAACACGGGGAGTGTGGTCGCACAAGGAGACAGTGCTGGCAGAAGAATCAGACCAGCAACCGCCATTTTCTCCATTGGTTGGTTGTGGGAGTGGCTATGTCCACGCTTTCCAAGTGCAAACAACATAATGTAGCTTCCCCCAAGAACTACAAGCAGAAGGGAAGAGAGCCTGTGTACTGTTTCTTCACCCGCAATGGTGTGCGAAATGGTGATTGCAGTTATGCCAAGCAGGGAGGTCGACAGCACGTGCAGAACAGCTCCAGAAGCAGCTGTCGTTTATATACAAATATATGGGTAGGCATGAATTTAATAAACATAAACCCTTACAAACATAACAAAACCAGGAAATTAAACAGGTTAAACTTAATTATATCATTAATAAGAGAAAAAATCAAACACCAATTGTAAAACATCACCGAAAAACTATAAAAAATACAAAACATATAAAGTTGAATTTTGAGATGATCATTAAGGAAGAGCAGTTCACAATCGTAGAGCATTAAAAAAATGGCACAGTATGAAGATTAATAATCACCCCCCATAACATCAAAAGGTAGTCCTCTTAGCAAATTAAAAATGAAGAATATGTTTCGATCCAAAATACAAACATGGAACCATAAAAAAGCTAAACCATTACGAAAGGAGACATAAAAGCATATGTAATCACAAAACAACCTGCTAATCAACTCATTCAGCTCCAGCAATTTAAAGAAGAATTGCTGCGTTTGCCATGATTTCTAGTTCACATATACCAACTCTTGTTATCAACCGGCAATCCAAAAACTGTTACTTGATAAAACCAAAACCCAATTGCCCAATTCAAAATGAAAAATCTCACATTAAACATTCTTTTCTTCCCATAGAGACACGAATTTTTTTTTTTGATATCAAATAGAGACACGAATTTACACCCACAATTTCCATTTCCATCATATATTCACAGGGTCAACAACAATTTCAACCCACTAATGCCAAAAACTACAGAATGTGTTCAAACGCCGTACAATTCCTCCAACCAAAGATATCAAGTCCCAAGAAATCTCTATAGTGAAAAACCATCTAACCTGTTTTAACAATGAAACTGATTTCACAGCTAAAAAATAATAAAAATAACAACAAATTAAGAAAAATCAACCTTTTTCACAATTAAAAAATTCAAAGTTTATGAATTTATCCCCCTTCACAAATTTTAGCTGAAAATTCACAAAGTCCAGTGTTTGTTTCAATTTTTTCAATGGCACACACAGGAGAACAAAATCCTCAACAGGAAATCGATTCTCTCACCAAGATTTCGCAATTCTAATGTCAAATGTGAGTGAGTGAGTGTGTGAAAGAGAGAGACGTACTGACAAGGAGAGTCCTCGAGAGAGTCCACTTTTGAGCTCGGCCGACGATCGAAAACGGGAGCCAATGCGTAGGTATGAACGAATGGAGAAGGGAAACCGTGGCGATGCCTCCGATTGTCGAGAGATCTGCCGCACTGAAGCCCTCCATTGTTTTTCCCCACCTCGCCCCCCCCCCCCCCCCCCTCTCTTCCGCTCTACGCCTTCCTCAGATCTATCGATCATAAAACTGATAGACCTCCATTGCAAGATCCGACGAAGAAAACTAAGGTTTATTGTGCAGATTTTTGAAGTGTTTCGAAATGTTAGGGTTTATCGAAAGCGATGCAGAGACCCGCAAGTCGCAAGGAAGACGAACGGTTTTTTTTTTTTGTTAATTATATCTTGATTTAACATTTCACATCCACCGTTTAATCGGTAGACTTTTTCGATACAGTCCACCGTAAGAGACATTTTACTCCCCACCCATGCACCATCCGTTCCCACCAACCAGAGAAAATTTGGTTGGTGAGGATAATAAGTGGAGTGGAGGGGATGGAGAGAGAGAAAGAGGAGGATGGAGCGCGAAAGTGACGAAGGACGGAGGACGCCGGAGGAGACTGGAGAGGTAGAGAAAGAAAATGAGAGAAAGATGAAGAGAGAGCGAGCTATGAATGAAATGAAAGACAGATGTGACGAGAGGACGAGACTAGAGGATGGGAGAAAAAGATAGGCCAGAAGGGGGTTGACCTCCACCTGTCACCCACCTCCCGCCTCAACTCCCCCCCCCCCTCTCTCTCTCGGCCACTTTTGCCTCCTACAACCCTACTCCACCCTTCTCTCTTTCTCTCTCTCTTCCTTTATTTTTTGGTTGGTGTGGTTAAATGCACCCAATGAATAGTCCGAGAACCATCCAGTGGGTCGCAAAAGTTGTTGCACATGGTACAAACTCAATTAGATTTTTTAATGGATTCAAGTTAGGGTTGATTTAGAGTTGGATTGAAGGGTTGGTTATCTGGATCCAACTGAATAGGATTAGTGTTACATATAAATGTTCAAATAAGATGTGAATAATTTATTATGTGAGATGAAATACGACTCATTTTATCTTAAAATCTATTAAACCTTTATCCGACCATTCTCTCTCTCATTTTTATCTTGCCCATGTGAAATTCAAATTGTTTAAAATACGCACTTTTTAAAATATCAACCCAATTACATGAATTTTACCAAACCTTTGAGGTTGGATTTCTGTTCTCGTAATTGGGTTTGAAAGTGTTGAGTTTGAGTTGATGTCCTCCAACTTCGTATTGGAATCAGTTTGAACTCCAACCCACCCCAAGTTGCAACTCCAGTGTTGTGTTTCCATCATCACACATATCGTTACTGACATCTTTACAATTGAACAACCAAACATGCATCTATACATATTACATACATATCTATAACACAAATTTAGCAATTCTAATTGCTACAGAAGCTCTCAAGGAGTTTGTTGTGTGAGCATCAATGCATCAGCTGTACTCACAGGCCTTGAGATGCTCATCTGTTGCATGAAGAGTGGGCAGCTTCACCTTTAAAAGTTTGTCCAACTGGTAAGGGCCGTCGGGGTAGAAGACTATATGCGAGACACCATTGTCGTCATTCTCCAAACTGTACAGCCGCTGCCCCGCAGCAAAGGTTCCTAGCAGTTGGTACGACCTCTCTGACCCATCCATTGTGAGGCATAGATCATTAGCACCTGTAAGAGTTCATGAATCCATATGTGATCACAACAATGTGAATATAATTGGATTTATATCAAAGTTAAAAGAAAAAAACAGATCAGAAGGTGAGGGTCTTTTATCCATTTAAAATTGGACTACGTACTTCTATGGGAGAACTATTTGTCCAGCATATGTGATGCAGCTAATTCAAATTGTCTTTACATTTCCTTGGACTCAATCCGTCCTAGAATAACGTCCTAGAATACCTAATCATGTTTTCGCTCACCAAACCAAGAGTATTTCAAATGGCATGCTCAGATGGAATATCAAATTATCCATTCAGAATATAATTCACAAGCCTGTGAATGAATCAAAGAAAGGTCGATCATTCACATGTAGTGGTAGAGAACATGGTGCAGAAGGTTGGACATCAATTTTTGATCTCGGACCGAATTAGGTTTCCAGTTCTCCAAACTTCCTCCATATTATGAACATATACTAATGAGGTACTAATTTCGAGAGGCAAAGAATATAATGCAGTGAATAGTCATCGGGGGAGGATTATATTTTCTTTCTTCTAAACATTCTAAACAGTCAATTAGTAGAGAAGTGACATGTTCGATATACCACATATGTACACAGATAATCAAAACAATGTCAGTGTTCAACAGAAGATTGTGATAAAATCCCAGGAATGCTCTAAGAGTCTAGCTGAACAATTAAAGTAGTTTTTTTTTGTTCATCTGCAGATGTTCATACATAATTGAACACACCCCTATCAACAGGATCTCAATTCTGATGAATACAGATTAGATACAAACCTACCAGTCTGCCTTCTTGTACTTGAAATTATCACACTAGATTAGTCTGATTGGTAAGATTAGGAGGATATTTTACTCAAAAAATGGAAAAAGAGAAAATTAAAGGGAATTGAAACCCCTTGCATATCACTGAAAGATGGGTATAGTTATGTAGCAGTGGGGTTTTCTACTCTGCAATAATGCATGGGGTAGTTGATGTCTTCAATATTTCCATAGCCAGTGCTTCATGTTCAGGTCATTGCCTAGCTTTTTTCCCCTTATTGTAACCTCCATATATTGGTTTTTCTAAATTTTGTTCAAGAATCCATATATTCCTTCGACTTTCAAGTTCTCTATTGGTTTTTTTTAGCTATATCTCATCTACTCATCGTTTACGGTAGAGTTCCACGTCAACGAGGAGACCATGACAATCACTTTTAACAATTAACATACAGCACTCATGTCACATGTCAAGGTACTGCTGGGGTATCACCATTGTCTTCCTTTAATTCCTTTTGACAGTCATGCATGTGATCAAAATAATTTTGTGATTGCCCTCTAATCAGAAGCATTTCCATCTATACCTGGTTCCTTCAGACCACTTGGAAATGTCCAATGAACATTCCTTAATAGAATTACAAATTGAAAATAAAACCACAATAATGCTCTTAGCTTTTCTGTGGGACTAGGTGTTCATGCCCAAAGTAACAAGTTCTGTTTCTCTAGGCAAAGGATAGTTTTTAGATTCAGCGCAGACGGTCAAGGTTCAGTTAAAGAATGACGATTAACAGACGTTTTATAAAAAAAAATCATCCATTGCATGCAAACTAATATGTTGAATAGGAACCCACATGGGGTTGGCTCTTTGGCTAAAGGCAAGGGTTTGCTCCTCATAGGTCTCGAATTCAAATTCGCATACATTATTTATGCGTGATTATGTGCAGGTGGGGTTTTCTCAATTAATGTTGGGACTTGGGATCCCTCATAATAATAAAAAGTTCAATAGGAAGTTATTACATTTTGGAATCCTAATCCAACACAAACTTAGCCAGCATATGTTATGCCATATACACCAATAGATAAAGATTTATAAAACAAAGAATCATGGGAAAAAAGCCAACTTCTCTAGCAATCATATTAGGTAGAAGGAATTGCAAAAGATAACATGCAGAAAAACACAATCTTCCTTCAGCTGAGGCGATTTAAGAGACAAAACAATACATTGCATTTGATCATATAAATCTAAATCTTCAAACAAACAGATTTAATCATTCATACTTACACGCAGCGAGCTCCATCTGAGTCTTGTAAAGAAAATCCAACGCGGCCGAGACCTCCTCTTCGAACCGATAGAACGGCCCGCTCTCGAAACCCATCTTCCTCAGCTTGCAAAGCCCCTCCCCCAACTCCATCATCGCCCCCCGATGATTCTAATCAAAACCAATCCCCCATCAAAACAAACACCTGAACCAAACAAAAACCCTAATCTTTCAAAAGCTAGGGTTTTTCTTACCCAAGACGCCTCACCTTGTTGAACAGGTGATGAAACCCCACCGCGCACTGCAGGATCCCGTGGATCAGAGTCCGCCTCGGCTCCTCCGCGACGTTCCAGAGTTCCTCGAGGACGTCGTGGCAGGCGTGGTAGTCTCCGCCGTTGAAGAGAGAGACCGCCCTGTCGAATCCGCCGCCGTCGGACGCCCATTCGAATTCGCGTTCGTCGCTCCTTAAACGGTAGCCGAGGCGGAGATCGCCTGCTCCGGTGGACGACGATCCACGATTCCGAGGCGGAGGAGAGAAGGTGAGAGGGTTTAAGGGGTTGCGGGGCTTCGAAGGAGATCGACGGGTGCGCGAATCCCGAGGCGGAGGTGCGAGGAGGATCCCAGCCACTCCCGCCATTGTTTTTCTTTTTCTTTTTCTTTTCTTGTGGTCCTTATTTTCGCATCCCGCCATAGATGAGTCTGATAAAAGACCACCAATTGAATGGTTAAGATGAGACGGTGAAAATTGTTCTACGTTGCTATCGCGAGTAACCAGATCTACCAAAATTCCCTAGCTTTAAAAACCCACATTTCGATCTGACCCTCTCAAAAGCTTTTCTGTTTTTCCCGCCATTTGTGAAAGCTAGGGTTTTTTTTTCCGTCGAATAGAGAACGATCGAACGATCGATGGCCCAATTGAGCTGGAAACATCACACGCTCATACAGGCCTTGCTGTCCCGTGGACCATTGGAGGAGGTCGAGTTCCACTCGATGTTCCTCGGCGTCTCCGGCAGAAACCCAGGTTTCGATCGAGTCCATCTTGATTCTTTGTTTGTTTGTTTGCGTCACGTATGGAATTTGATCTGAAGGTTTGATTGATTTGAGAACCCTTGATGAATCATGTTGTTTTTGCAGTTACTCATCCACAGGCACTCAATGATGCCCTTCTGAAGATAAATAAAGAGCTGGCTTACGTGCAATTCGAACTGCGGGCATGCAGGAACCAGTATGATGGGAAGGTTTACTACGGTGTGATTAATACCGTGGCTGATGAACAATCCAAGCTCGGATCGAAGTATTCTGTTCCACAAATCGCGTTCTACAAGGCTATTGTAAGTAATAATGCGTGTCTTCATTTCAGTCATATGTTATGCTTGACATTTATTTTATTTATGATGAGGAATCGAACATTAGTTTGGAATTCCTTGGATGCACATAATCACCCAAAAACCTTGTACATTAGGTAAGCCCTGGGGATTCAAACTTGAGAGCTATGGGGAGAATACCCATGGCTCTAGTCAAAGAGCCAACCCCGTGTGGCTTACGCATTATACTTGATATTTAAACTGTAGTAAAACTGACATATTTGTCATTTGTATGAGTTATCTGGTTGATAGGCTTATCAAGCTACTTTTCTTTATTGGTTGTTGGCTTATTGAGCCATTTGTCTTTGTTGATTGTTCGTCTTTAGGTTTTGATATTGTCTTCTCTTTGTGTGGCACTATGAAATATGGAATTTGTGTGTCAATTAACCAAAATCTGAATATTGGAAGTTTGCAAATCTCTTTCTTTTGATGTGCCTATGAGATTTTTTAAGTTGAGATGATCATGTCTTGTTTATTATTTCATTTTTGGTGGTTAGACTCACTGATTTTAGATAGATCTGTCCCAAATGATGCATTTGAAAGTAACTGTTGCTTGATTATTATCAGGTTATTTATACCAGTATGAAAACTGCAGCATAATATATATTTTTTAAACATCTAAGGGTCATTCGTATGTGGTAGTATTTTAGAGAGAAATTGCCCATGGTTAATGAATTTTCGTGAAGAAATTTCTATTTACTGATGATGAGTATTTCTGTGTAGAACAGTATGACAATTTAATTGCCTCACATATTAGCATGGATTTATCTATATTTTTATTTTAATAAAAGTGAGGCTTCTTCACTGTCAGTTGTATAAAGTGTACTATATGAGTTTTTTTATATTCTTCTCTGATGTGACATGGGTTGTTTAATTGCAGATCGAAGCAATTGTGCGAGATGGAGGGGGGCTGGGTTGTGTTTCTAATATCGATGTTCTTAATATCCGTCTTGATCATCAGGTCTGGATCATAGTTTCATACCTTGTGGCATTGTGTGCAATATTTAACTAGCCAATGGAAGAAACAGGAAAGACGTGAATATTTTCATTTTTCCATTCAATATGCTATCTTTCTTTTGCATTAGACAAATGTCTTTCACAAATGGTAGTTGGTGTAAATTCTCTGTGGCTCAAGAGACTTTGGAATTTAAGAGCAGTTATAATTCAGATTTGAAAGGCTTAAAGTTTGAGGAAAAGTAACAAGGAATACACAAACAAAAACTGAAATAAAGGACTGAAAAAAGAATAAGAGGAGAAGGGTTTAGTAAGATTTTGAGGGCCTGGGGATTCATACCTCTGGGTCCCTAGCTTCACACCAAGAAGAGCTTGGTTGTACACTAGGAGAAGATCAAACACACATCAATGCAGGGGTTGTAATCCCTGTGAAGTTTCAGTTTCATCAATGTTCAATTGAATATGTTGGAACCTTTTTATAGACTCTGTGAGAGGCTCATGATAGGTTTCGAAAATGCTCAAATAACCGTACTAATAAAACCACACATATGACACATGCATAAACAGACCTTATAGTTACATCTTACGTTCTGATCTGTTTTTGTACTGCATCATCATCACAATTCTTTTTTTACTGCATGTAGATGTTTTTTATGGCTTACATCTTATATCCTGATATGTGTTGTAAAAAACTCTGAGCCTGTTTTTTAAAATTGATGGAATTAGTGAAGGAAGAGACTGACTGAGTCATCACAATGAAAAAGTAGATGAATATAGTTTTACCAATAGCATTGGTAGAGATTGGATTAGTGATCCGTTTTTACTGAAATGTTAAACATCCTATTAAATAAACATATAGAAAAACCTACCCTAAATAGATAATGGAGTCCCTAAATAACTTTATGAGTCCCAACCATTCAACATCTTATTTTGATGACTCTGATAGCGCCTCACATAAGTACAAAGGTAATAAATTTTGGTGTAGTAGTTCATAGCATGGCACACATTTTATGTTTTCTGGTGACTAATGTTAAGATTAGTCTGACATTGTCTGGATTATGTCTTTTCAGCTAAATTGTAAATTTCAACTTTGCCATTTGTATGTTAAGGTGTTCTCTATCGTAACTTAATGTTTATGATTCTGGTTTGGATCGTAGGTTCAGAATGACCAAGGCGCACAGGGTAGTCATTCCTCTGTCCCTTCTGCATTCAAGAGTTTCTCAATTACTCAGAAGGAGAAAGCCCTTGATGAACTTGTGAAGGACCGATGGCTCTGCTCCATCTCAGCTGGTAAGATTGGTCTCGGGGTCAGATCCTTTCTTGATCTTCGTAGTTGGTTCCGAAGGAGTGATGTTCCTTCATGTGATGTCTGCAACGAAGCTGGGGTGAAGGTATGCTCCTTATTCAATGAAAATTTGGCTATACACTGTTTATTTTCGCAGATACCAATATTCTATGCATGCAATACAATATACTATCCGTAATGCTACTTTCGAAGCAGTTGATAAACAGAATGTCATCAAGCTGGAACCCAATGAGCCAGTGCACTGTGGAAATAAGTTTATATATAGCATCTGACAGGCATGTACGCAATGATCAAGGCTAATGGTTAGCTAGCTATGGCAGATCTATCTTCCATGTAGCATGTCCTTCTATAAGACGTTTCCCTCAATCCATCAATATCACTACATTAAAAATCGTGAATGACTATCACAGTAGATGATGGTCAAAATTTTGTCATGGGTAGTGTGGAAATATACATGAACTGACAAAAAGAAAAAGTAGCAAGAAGATGATAAACAGTCCATGTCCTTATTAAGTGCTCAACTTCAGTTGAATAAACATATTCCTGATTAATCGTACAGTCATTGTTTTGCTTGGCTATTCAATAACAGGCTGATATGTGTCCAAATGAAAGTTGCAACATTCGAATCCATGCTTACTGCCTGAAGAAGAAATTTGCTCGAATAAAAGTAATCGCTCTTTCTTGTCCTCTTTTCTTATACCAATTCTTTACTAGATATACATATATAATCCTACAAATCCTTCCACAATGAACATAGGGTGCAAGAGCATGTCCTGGTTGTAAAACACGGTGGCCGAATCATGAGCAAAACGAGGAAGTAGAGGAAGAAAACGAGGTGACAAGTAAACCCACCCAGAGTCAAGCACCCCCCGCATGGGCTCCCACCAGTAAGAGGCTCCGAAGTTCCAGAACTTGAGATACTTCTGAAGTTGGCTCATCGTATCCGTCCTCAATTTCTCCTCGCGGCGCCCCCCCTTTAAAGAATAAGCTTCGGAGTTGCAAAGCCGAAGTCATGGATCCTGCTGAATCGGCTCCAGCTCCAGCTCCATCTCAATCATCTGTGCTGTCGCCCTTTCCAGGAAGGGTTACCCGAAGTTCTAAGGTAGTGAAACAAAGGTAGTCATTTATATCTCTGTGCAAATAGCTCTGATCAGAGAAGTAAATATTTTGATCCTTCGTAGTCTGGGAAAACTCTGATTTTGTTGCTTCAATGCAAGCAAGAAATGCTGTTTTTGGTGTCTTATATTGATCAAGCTGTCAGTGCCTGCATTTTAGTATGGAAATGCATTGTAAGTTTTAAGTGATGGTGTTATTTGTTGCCTTTTCTTTTGTTATTTCGGATGCATGGTTTCAGTAATTATTTAGAATTTAATGTGATGCTATCTGAAATTATGTTAGTTTTATGAAGCTATGTAAGAGCTTAGAAATGATTCATGCACTTGTTGAAACTTGGGGTTTTTTTACTTTTTAGTTAAGCTGGATTGGATATGCTCCTAAATCTTTCAGTAATTCAGATTTTTATTGGGTTCAGAATGAAAATAAATAATTTTGGAATGGAAGGGATGCGGTCCAAAAAAATTGAGAATTGAATTTAGGTTTTTAAATATTATAGAAATTGTGTAGTTATAATACAAACACATGTAATTTTAAAATAGATTATTAATGATATGTAATATAATTGAACTTAACATATAAATAAATACTTATAATTTTATAATAAAAATATCTGACCGAGACATGCTTATTAGTCTGAGTCAAAATTATAATGTTCCTCAAATTGTCAAAATAGAGCAGGTCAAAATTCAATCTATTTCGAGAAGGTAATTGTATTATCATTCACGTTTCTGAATTGTAAGCACATTTCATTGACCTCTCGTTACATGAAATGAACAAAAAAAAGAGGAGAAATTAATTAGGCGTCTTTGTTATCACCCATTATTTTTAGGTCCTAAGAGTTTTTAAGTTTTTTCTTGTCCTTAAGATGTTGAAAAATTATCTTTATGTCTCTTCAGTCGGATGTTGTTTAAAAATATTTGGTAAACGGAGAAATTTTAGGTTTGATTTGGAGATATTAAAAAGAGTGTTGAGTGAAGCTAATTTAAAATTGGGAAAAGAAAGAAATCTCACTGTCTTATTTTGTAAATTCTACTGAACAGATGGTTAGGGGCCTTCCTTGGGTGGGGGGCCCTAGGCAATTGCATTGGTGGCAAGGCTCTGCCTTAGGGCTGGCTCTAGGGAACATTTTATGCGAAGATTAACAATGTATTGGAGAGTGTTAACAATGTATTTGAGAGTGTTAACGGTGTATTAAATAATTGTGCAGAGCATTTTCGATATTTTTCAAAAGTATCCAGAAGGGACCTAAAAGTAATTTTTCATCGCCTTAGGGACAAAAAAAAACTTTAAGAAATCCACGGATTTAAAAGTAATAGACGGGTGAACACAAAGACCTAATTAATTTTCCTGTGATCAAACCATGCGCAATAACACTCTTAATTCACTTCTTTTTGAAAAGGTAAATATTAGACTCAACCCCCTTCTCGCCTAGGTTCAGTCTGCATCTTTTTTTTTTAAATAGTTAATTTCATCTAATAAATCATAATTTTATTTTTTAAAATAAATTATATACTCCAAAGATTTAAATAGAATCATTAATAAAATAAGTAAAACTTTAATGAGGTTTATATTAAATGCAAGTGGCTCCCGAAGTATACGAGACTAGAAAATGTACCGAGTGTAACAATATTTTAAGAAAAATAAGGGTTGATTCATTCCATTCATTTTGCAGGCATGTTTGAATCCCTCGCATTGATATATCAACAATACAGTAGTGCATGAGTTTTATCAATGCGAGGGATTCAAACTCATGCACTACTGTATTTATCAACAATACTGTAATCATATTTATTTATTATTTTAAAAATATATTAATGTTTGAGCCCTGTGACGTCCCATTCGACAAAACCATTTAAAGCAAAAAAAATTACTGCGTATCACCCGACCAGACGCCCCGAACGTCTCGACAAACACCTTCAATGGAAACTCGCACGTCTTCATTTTTTTTTCTTTTTCTTTTCGATCTTCGGATCTGAATCTTCACCAGATCCTCTCTAACCCCCACCGATGGAGAACGGAGAGATCGAGAGCACCGACGATGAGACCACGCCGCCGCCTCCGACATTCACCGGCCGCCAGTACAGGCCGGTCGTCTCTCACGACCAGGTCTCGATCCCCATGTCGCCCATCGAACCCGTCCCCCCTCCCGGGATCCAGATGAAGTAATCTTTTCTTCTTATCGTCTCTGATCGAATCGTTTTGTTTTTATATGAACAAGTCGAATTTGGATCCAATTTGTGTCTCGTGTTGTTTTTTTTTGGAATGGAAGAGACGAGGGTTCTTCGAGCGGCGGCGCCGGATCGGGCGGTACGAAGAGCGAATCGAAGCTGGAGTTTTTCGGGAAAGCTCTTGTGGATCTCTTGGGCGTGAGGGAGTATGTTGCGATTCGCCATTACTGAATTGCATTTTGATGTGTGGTTGTCTTTTTCATATGGTTGTTATGCGCATCAGTGTTTCAGTGTTTTTGACATAATGAGTCGTCACAGTATGACAGGAGAACCAGCGCCTTCAAGTCCCAGAGACGGCGAGGACGTATCGATTACTCTAGGACGTCAAAAGGTGATCGATTTCTCTTCTGTTTCTCTCAAAATTTTGTGTGTGAACCATATCATGATCTGCATTCTTGAACTGTTATATGTGTTTGGTTTTCTAAGTGTGATACTAAATAGAGACTATGAGTTAGTTGTGGAAAGAACCCAAAATGATCATTATGATATGTTGGAATTTTTTTCCTTTTTGGAATGCCGGCATTTGAGTCCTTTGATTTGGCTACTTGGTCATAATGTTTTAATTTATTTTTTTTTAACCATGAATAGTAGCTGTATCCAGGACCATCAGAACTTTTATTGTTGACGAGGAGTTTTCTTTAACTTTGATTCAACTTCGACAATGTAAAGCCAATAAAAAACACTCCTAACTGAATGATCTTCATGTTAATGAAACATTGTTCTAAAACTAGTCGTCATTTAACGTGTATGACATTAAGGTCTGAGAGGCAGGCAACAATTAAGATAGAGATTCTTCGTAGATTGACTTTTGTTAGCTATTCCTAATTCTTCTGTGTTGCTGAGGTAGTGTTCGGGTTTGCTTTTGGAAATAAGATTTTTTCAATAGCTGTTCATTAGGGTCAAAAAATGGGAGATGGCTTTCGAGTGCTTACCTTTTTAAGTGCAGAAGTGGATTGATCAATTTTTTTTTTATAAAAGCTGTGAAAAGTTAGATTTTGTGAAAAGATGATTTTGAGGAAATCTAGCTTCCAAAAAAGGTTTCGAGAACTATTTAAGCCTTTTTTTTCCTGTAGTTGCAAAGATGGCTTCTGCCCTCAGATAATTAGGCATCCTGGTTTACTCATTCTCATTCTGTATTGGGGTCCTTTTTAGTTGAGTTTCACATGGTATATGGCCTAAGAGACTGATAATTACATAATTAGCTGTTGTTTAAATCATGTAGTAGCAGGTTGCTGTAGTGTTGAGAATAACACTCTACATCACTGGAATTTGTTCTGTTGCATTGGATTTCTGGTAATATATGACAGCCTTGCATATTTGTGGCATGCTCTGTCTTCCATCTCGGTTTCTCCACATTTTAAATATAGCTAGGTGATGTGATGGCTTGCACAAATATCGATGGTAGAAAGTAAAAGGCTTAGATGTTATAATTTTGTAGTACTTTGCATTAATTTATGCATTCATTTATTTTTGCCATTATATTTGAACTTGATTTGTCATGCAGCAAAGTGGCGTTAAACTGGGGACCATGATGGGAGTATTTGTTCCATGCTTGCAAAATATATTGGGGATTATCTACTATATTCGATTTTCTTGGTAAAGTACTACTTTCTATATATTCTTTAATATTAAGTTGTTGGATGCCCTTGTAAGTTTTGACTGCTTGACGGTGAAATAGTGGATGTTATATCATCATTTATTTAATCACTTGGTTTGGTCTGTTTTGGCTTTAGATGCCTTACCTTTTTCAGTCGGTGTATGGTCCATCAGCTCATCTGCAGATCTTTTTTTTCCTCCACTGGAAATTAGAAATTCTATTATTTGCTTTGTTTTTTTTTTTTGAATAAACTATTATTTGCTTTGTTGTTTGGAGATTTTTAATATTGAATAGCGAAATGCTGGATTATTGATGATAGTTTCATGAAAATGAGAAATATTAATCTATGAGAATGAATTCGAATTTTTATGCATTGTTTATTCATAGTATGATTTTCCTTTGTGAAAAGTGAAAACCATTTCTTTCGGAGACTCGGGTTTTGAAATACCATTCGCTTCTATTTGTTTATTTATTTACTTTTTATGCTATGATATTTTTCTCTTTCTACCATATTCCTATATCATGTCTTAAACATGCACAAAATATTTGACTTTTAATGCTTTCTGCAGGATTGTGGGTATGGCAGGCATAGGAGAGTCACTCTTGTTGGTTGCATTTTGTGGTTTGTGCACCTTCTTAACATCTATATCCTTAAGTGCAATTGCAACTAATGGTGCAATGAAGGTATATTCAGATTTTTAATGACCATTACTTTGTCATAAAATTTTATTTCGTTGCTTTGAGTTTATACATTGTCTTGTTACTAGGCTGTAGGCAGATGTGATAGTGCTTCTTCATGTTGATTATGATGATTTTTTTTCTAAGTTGTTTATAAGAAGTTTGTATGGAGTTTCTATCTCTTTAACAAGCATAAAGAACATAAACTATAGTTTTAAACGAATCGGCATGTGAAGATTGTTCATCGGAACTCTAGGTCATGTGCAGAGTTTTCTTCACAGCATACACCTCAAGAGAGAGGCCATTGCTAGATGGAAAGTATTCAATTTTCAGTTTGGAAAGTATTTTCTCAGGTTCACTCAACTGGTGAAGTCACCAATATAAATACTTTTATACTTAAATGAAAAGTATTCAGTTTTTGATAGTAACTAATGTTGCAAGGCTGGACAGAGGAGGGGGGCTAAGATGTGATAGTGCTTCTTCATGTTGATTATGATGATTTTTTTTCTAAGTTGTTTATAAGAAGTTTGTGTGGAGTATCTCTTTAACAAGCATAAAGAACATAAACTATAGTTTTAAACAAATCGGCACATGGAAATTGTTCATCTGAACTCTACGTCATGTGTGGAGTTTTCTTCTCAGCATGCACCTCGAGAGAGAGGCCATTGCTAGATGGAAAGTATTCAATTTTTGCAAAGTATTCACTTTTCTCAGGTTCACTTATGGTGAAGTCACCAATGTAAAAACTTTTATACTTAAATGAAAAGTATTCAGTTTTCTGATAGTAACTAATGTTTCAAGGCTGCACAGAGGAGGGGGGCTAAGGTGTCAGGACAGAGGGAGGAAGAAGGTGATGGAACCATCCAGCCAGATTTGCAATAGAATACAGAGAGGTGAAAGAAGGACAACAAATTTATTGGTGGGATTGGTAGTGTCTGACTGGACAGAGGAGGGGAGAAGTTGAAGTGTTCGTCCAGCTGGAGGAGGAGGAGAAGGAAATGGTGGGCCAGTCAGCCAGGAAAAAATGAAAAGTGTGGAGGAGAAGGAATAGATTAGCCTCAGCAGCTGAGATTGAGTGGGCGGCTATCAGGAGGGTTGAGAGCAAAAAAGCTGGAGATTAGGTTTATAAAGGCAATAGGCCATTGACTTTGGGTACTTGGTCTACGACGCACCTCCCAGCCGTGGGGACTGAGTGCGCTACGTAGGTTGGATAAGGGCATGAGCTCAATCCCCTTACTGAAACAGTGTTTTTTTTTTAATATAAAAAAGATGGGAGTCTAGCACCAAAGATTTATTTAAACATGGCATAAACTCCAAATCAGTGCTTTTGGAAAGTGTTAGTGCTACAGTTTGTATTGGCTTCATCTTATTATAGAACTGATTTGACTACCCATGATGCACCAGTCAGGGAGTTTCATGCATATATTTATAATTATATTTGGTTAAAATATAGGTTAAAATATAGGTTTTTTGAACATTCACTTCATAGGCGTTATTTGGATGTTTAGTGGCATCAAACCAATCTTAAGTTTTGAAGATTTTTACTGATGTGGGATATGGAGATTAACTTTAGTTGAGAACGGTGATATCATATGTACCCCAGTGGAAAGTATTTCTGTACTTTTAAGTTTTTCAAATTTGCAAGTCAGTCTTCCATTATAGTAATTGCATACTATAGTATTCCCATTTGTTTTTGATATTCCTTTCTGTTCATTAAATGAAGCTTTTCAATGAAGAATTTGGTAACGCTATTTTTGTCTCTGCACATGCAGGGTGGTGGACCATATTATCTTATTGGTCGAGCCCTTGGTCCAGAAGTTGGTGTCAGCATTGGCTTATGCTTCTTTCTAGGGAATGCTGTTGCTGGAGCTATGTAAGTTCAACAATTACATTTGTATGCAAGTTACCGAGGCCAATCCTTGACCCCATTTTGTCATATTTATAAAATATAAGTATATGGATATTATGGTTAAACCAGTTTTACATGTAACTAACAAGACAAGAAAATAACCACCCTGATCACTTGAGGGGTGCTCGGGTGCTCTTTGATAGGGGATGTCACTGTATGTCAAGATCTAACTTGATTTATTTATTTATTATCTTTTCAAAGAGAGAGAAAGTTGTGTTATACATTGCATTATCACTGGTTAAGTGATTTTTAAACGTAAATTTAGTTTCATGATCACTGTTTGAGTGATTTTTAAACATAAATTTAGGATGCATCTCCATTAAATTTTTATCATGTGTACCTGTAGCTTGAGTCTCTCACTGATCTCCTTGGTTTTAACAGTGTAGCGATAGTACTTGATGTTGTTGTTGTTTTCATAAAAGTAGTATTTTATGTTGTTGTTATTGTCTTGCTGATATCTGTATTCTTTAGTTATAGTAGTAGTATACTAGTATCTCACAAGTTTCATCTTTGTGTCAACTTGGAAGAATATATCTGTCCTTTTTTGTCATGCCCTGATCTTTGTTCAACGTTTCCGTCTTACCTCAGGTATGTTCTAGGAGCTGTAGAAACCTTTTTAGATGCAGTGCCTGGTGCTGGAATCTTTAAAGGTACCTTTTTTTTAATTTCGTCACTTGAACCCTTTGAGGGTCCTTTGATGCACATGTACTATGGTTCTATTAGTTGTTTTGAATCAACTTTGGTGAATTTTGCTTGACGCTGCCTTCTCAAGCTGGTTGGTCCCATAAAGATTTGGTATGCAAATGCTAATTATTATAATTCAACATATTGAATCTGTTGTTGAAATTGCATGTCGCCACGTTTGACCTGTCTATTTAGCTAGAAATCATATACTTTTGACCAAAATAACTGACCAGGACTTGCATTATTATTGTGCATTAATCAGATGGTCATGACTAAGGTAGCAATGTAGCATATTTGACCAATTATCAATACAATTAAACTAGCAATTTCAATAGAGTTCTATTGGTGATCTTCATTGTGGACTTTCCTATTGTCTGCCCTGTGAATTTTTTACAAGTGAAAAGCTAAAGGGAAAGAGAATAAATATGTTAATATGCATATTGTTATAAATGGTTCAAAATAACAGCTACAGTCAGCAGAAACTTCCCGTTCCACGTCACCGGGATCAGAGTTTTTTCTTTATCTTCTTCATTTGTGAATTGCTGATTCCCTTCTCAAGGACACAGAGTGATTCAGCGGGCTGTCTATAGTTGACCAGGTTGTTCCCCTTATTGTACATGTGCTATGCTTCTTCAATACCTGCAAATTGATAACCCCTTGACTGTATCTTCCTATATTATTTGTTTGTGTTCTTTTTTTGTACTGGAGTGCTGGACCATATGACAGTTCGTATCATAAATCCACTGCAATGCCTATCTGGATTTTTTTATCTGCAAACTTAGATCTTTTGTAGACTTCTGTTCTCTTTTCTTTTTCTTTCTTTATTTTTTATTTTTTTGTAAATATAATTTCAACGACGTGCATTAGGATAGGCTTGTATGTAATATGAAATTCCCTTATGATTTTTTTTTTACTCAGTCAGTCTACTTCTATTTCTCCATACAAGGATGTTAATGGAAATATTATCTGTTTTTGAACTTCTGTGTATGATTTATAATTTTGATGTTTCTGTTTTTTATGATGCAGAGAGTGCCACACCATTTAATGGCACAACAGAAATTGTTCACACACCAAATATACACGACCTTCAAGTTTATGGAATTGTCGTGACTATACTTCTCTGTTTTATTGTATTTGGTGGTGTGAAGATGATCAATAGGGTTGCACCTGCTTTCCTTGTTCCTGTTATTCTGTCTCTGTTCTGCATATTCATTGGGATGCTTGCATCGCCAAAAAATGACGCTGCGCGTGAGTTCCTGATTTCCAAGCATGTCAGTTTTCTGTCAACAACTGCATCACTTTATTATCTAAGATGTCAAAGTCTATTTGGTTTTAATTGTACCCAGGCAAAGATGGAATCACAGGATTGAAGTTTGCAACATTCAAAAACAACTGGGCTTCTGAATATCAAAGTACGAACAATGCTGGGATACCCGAGGAAAACGGAGCAATTTTCTGGAATTTCAAGTGAGCAAAAATTAGTGCCAGTATGGCAACAATGCTGGTGTATATTAATTTACGAATTTTCGTTTTCATTATGGCATCTTCTTTGATATTCCATCATATAATAATATATTGGAAGGGATATTTTTCCTAAAGAAAATGCTGGCCTCTTCAGAGTGCCATTGCATTATTACTGAACTATAGGAATGCATCAAAGCAGGAAACATAATTGACACCAATATCATGGTCATGAGAATGGTTATAAAGGTATCACTGCTGATCTTATCATTTCAGCATATATGAGCTTAGTAATTTGTGTATTGATGTGGACATGATTCCCTCATTATCCTTGTACGCATAATATTGACTTTTTAAACAAACATTGCTCATGCACATGCTTCTTCTTTGTTTTGACTGTATCTTAATTCTGGACTTGGGTGGAAGTTTGAAATTGTTCCTATACGTTGCTTGCATAATTCATTTTTGGCATGTCCTCATGATATCAAGTACTTCTATTGTGTTTCCTGTATATTATGCTATGACATAGAAAAAGGTACAAGAGTGTGTGCTCTCTTTCTCGAACATAACTTGGGCGTGAAACTGTGAATTCAAAACATGAATGCATTGCTTCACATCCAAGTTGTGTATTTTTAAAAAGAGAAACTCGTGCTCTCTTTTCGACACTCTCGTCTGATACCTTTTCCACATCCTAATGTATATATTACATCACAGGACATGTGGTGTGTCCTAGGATGTGTCAATCTTCTAAAGTTGGATTTACCATTTACTCTGTCATTTATTCATTTATCAAAAACCTTGTAATGATCCTGAAACTTTTTTTTTCCACTTGTTTCAGTGCTTTGGTAGGTCTCTTTTTTCCTGCCGTAACTGGAATAATGGCAGGTTCAAATCGTTCAGCATCCTTAAAAGACACTCAGCGTGCAATACCCATAGGGACATTGGCTGCAACTCTCACAACCTCATTTCTTTATGTGATGTCTGTGTTACTATTTGGTGCTCTGGCAACCAGAGAACAGCTTCTCAAAAACAGGTATTATGCATTTCTTCTCAAAGCTTTCATCTTTATCAGTGAGATGTCCAATGTCTCAATGACATCAATTTGGATATCGGTGATCAGTCAATAGCAACACAGTATACTGATTCTTTTTACATTTCAAGTGTTTTGATTATTTGTTCTTGTTTTAATTATTTGAGGAAAACTGGTTGGAGAACTTGAAGATGATAAATAACAAGAACTTTCAATTACTTTGGATATGGATGATTGTAATCATCTGAACCTGATAAGGTTCCGAGTCATTACACACACACGCGCGCGCGCGCACAAGTACCTAAACCAAGACAAGCTGTACAAGTTCTGATCATAATGTCAATATATTCTTAAGTGAACTCTTTTGTTAGATAGCATGTGGCAATTTTTTTAGATTAATTACGTTTATTGTCATAGAGATTACATTTTTTGCACGCCAGGACTTTTTTATATTTTTGTCGAGATTAAAAACACCACATTACAGTATTGTTTTTGGAACTACAAAAGAGCTGATATCCTGTGGTGTGCTCTGCATTTTCATAATTCTTGTCTGGAATTGTATATAAGATACTATGTTTGGTCAAGTTTCGAAAAACAAGAAAGGCAATGTAATACGTAAATCAATACTTTAAACCTTGAGTGGGAATCCTTGGACCCTCATTTTGCAATTCATCTTCTGTTTTTTTCTCTCTAAAGAACTCTTACTACTTGTATTATAAATCTGAACCTCCTGACAACTTTGGGCTTGTGTAACATGCAATCAAACATCTTTTTGAGGTTTTTGTTCTAGTGTAGAAAGTGCTGCTGGACCATTTGAATGGAATGTTAAATTATTATTTTTATCCGTAATATATATGTGATGCTTTGCAAATTTAAATTTCTGTTACAGGCTTCTCACTGCTACAGTGGCTTGGCCTGCTCCTGTTGTTATATACGTAGGGATTATTCTTTCAACATTAGGTGCCGCTCTACAGTGTTTGACGGGAGCCCCACGCTTGCTTGCAGCTATATCCAATGATGACATTCTCCCTGTGCTTAAATATTTTAAAGTTACAGAGGGGAGTGAACCCCACTTGGCAACTCTGTTTACAGCCTTCATATGTATGGCATGCGTTGTGATTGGAAATCTGGATCTCATCACACCAACCATAACCATGTTTTTCCTCCTGTGTTATGCGGGTGTTAATTTATCGTGTTTCCTTCTTGATCTTCTTGATGCCCCAAGTTGGCGGCCTCGTTGGAAATTTCATCACTGGAGCCTCTCGCTTCTTGGAGCAACACTCTGTATTGGTATGTTGCCTTTGTTTACCAATCTTCTTATACTCTATGTAGAATGATCCTTGTGTTCCTCAAACTTTCTTTCTTTTATTTTTATGATAATAGTGAAATGCATTTCTCCTCGGAGTTTGGATTGCTGCAATTTTCATTTGGATCAGACATTCATCCTTGTGAATCTGTAGAAAAAGTTCTAATTCTAATAGCTGACTGTCTGTTTGTGCAGTAATCATGTTTCTGATATCATGGTCTTTCACTGTGATTTCTCTAGCGCTTGCTAGCCTTATATACTATTATGTCAGCATAAAAGGGAAGGCTGGTGATTGGGGTGATGGATTTAAGAGCGCATATTTCCAACTTGCCCTGAGAAGTCTGCGATCATTGGGAGGTATTTTTTATCTATAAATTGCATTTATTTTATGACAATATACAAACTTCTGCATTTAGCATGACTAGTGATCCTGTTTACCAACATTCATGGGTAACATCTGACATGTTCTCATCATCTTAGCTGCATTATAGCTTGCAGATTCTTACTTTGCTTATTTGTAATTTCTGCATGATAGTTTCTGAGTAAAATATATTACCCATCTGAAAATTTTTACTACGAGGCATTGAGGCTTTATAGACATAGGAAAAAAATGTCATTGTCTTACACTTGTATATACTTATTTTTTAATAAAAATTGGTAACTGTAATTCACAGTTCACCCGCATCTCCTTTTCCTCAGCAAATCAGGTCCACCCGAAAAACTGGTACCCAATCCCCCTCATTTTCTGTCGACCATGGGGGAAACTCCCGGAGAACGTCCCCTGCCACCCAAAACTCGCGGACTTTGCCAACTGCATGAAGAAGAAGGGTCGCGGGATGTCCATCTTCGTCTCTGTCATCGATGGCGACTACCACGAGCTTGCCGAGGACGCCAAGACCGCCTGCCGCCAACTCGCCACCTACATCGAGTACAAGCGGTGCGAGGGTGTGGCAGAGATCGTAGTCGCCCCCAACATGTCCGAGGGCTTCCGCGGGCTCATCCAGACGATGGGCCTCGGAAACCTCAAGCCAAACATCGTCGTCATGCGCTACCCTGAAATCTGGCGCCGAGAGAACCTCATCCAGATCCCCTCAACCTTCGTCGGCATCATCAACGACTGCATTGCGGCCAACAAAGCCGTCGTCATCATCAAAGGCCTCGATGAGTGGCCTGGGGAGTACCAAAGGCAGTACGGGACGATCGACCTCTACTGGATCGTCCGCGACGGCGGGCTCATGCTCTTGTTATCTCAGCTTCTCCTCACCAAGGAGAGCTTCGAGAGCTGTAAGATCCAAGTCTTCTGCATCGCCGAGGAGGACGTGGATGCCGAAGAGCTGAAAGCGGATGTCAAGAAGTTCCTTTACGATCTGCGAATGCAGGCAGAGGTGATCGTCATAACGATGAAGTCGTGGGAGGCTCACTCGGACGGTCCAGGGGCACCATCCCCGGACGACTCAGCCAAGGCGTTTGTGGGCGCGCAGAGGCGCGTGGCGGCATACTTGTCGGAGATGAGAGAGGATGCGAGGCGGGAGGGGAGAGCGGAGCTTATGGCAGATGGAAAGCGAGTGGTGGTGAACGAGCAGCAGGTCGACAAATTCTTGTACACGACGATGAAGCTGAATTCGACAATTCTGAAGTACTCGCGGATGGCGGCGGTGGTGCTCGTGAGTCTGCCGCCGCCACCGCTGAATCACCCACCGTATTTTTATATGGAATACATGGATCTGTTGGTGGAGAATGTGCCAAGGCTGCTGATCGTCAGAGGTTACAGGAGAGACGTTGTCACGCTTTTCACGTAGAGGAAGGTGAGTCTTTTTTGTCTTGATTTTTGTTATATTTATTATTGTTGATGTTGCTGTTGTTTATAATATAAATTAATATTGGTTGCATAGGCCATTTGTTTAGATCCATTCTTTTTTAGAGCTTGTGGTTTAGATTGTTTATTTGCTCCAGCCCCCGTCTTTCTTTTTTTTCACTTTATTTTGAGAAAAAGTAGATGTTTGGTTAGTGTGGATGAATAATGATTAATAGTTATGCTCTGATAATGTCAGAACTAAATTACCATACATATATTCCTCCTTAGCTTTTACAAAATATGTTTACATTTTTTTTAATGTATAAAAATGTTAGTTTTTGAAAGCCGAGGAAAGTGGGAACATCTGATTTACACTCCCAAAACTTGGGTGAATGATTCTCTGAAACGTAGGCTTCATATTAAATGAATCTGATTATTTTGTTTCTTAAAAGTGTAGAGACGGATACATCAAACCGGGTTTGGATTGTCTGTGGTGTACTACAGGGTCCTCCCTGTAGCATCCACTAAATAAACGCCACCTGTAAAGTAAAACTACTAATCCGTCTATCACTTTTTGCAGTCCTCATTTCATCATCTTTTCAAAAAAACACCAAAACAAATTATATTTTTAAAATACTCCCCTCACCCACAAAAAAAACAAACCATCACCCCCAAAGTCCCAAGTTTCCTTATCTTTCCATAAGGACCCTCCCAGAAAACAATATTTACAAAATAGTCCCCCCACTCACCTAGACCAGAACAGGAGTTCGAGCCTAATTTTTTAAAAAAAAATTTAAGTCATTATAAACTATATTATTCTACTTATCAATAAAAAAAATATTTCATTGACTTAGACTTCAAATCTGTCTCCAAGTAAAAAATAAGATAACTTAGGGTATAATATCAATGCCTACAATCAGTGACAGTGAGAAATTTTACTTAGTGGTGTGGATTTTAACTTAGACTATAAATTTTCATCAACTTTTTTATTTTCTTATTGTTGGCTTTTTAATTTTGAGAAAGTCCACAACAAAATTAAAACTAAATATAGAGTTTGGAACAATCTAACATATCCCCAACGCAAACTAAAACAAGTAATCCATCCGACATTAAGCAGAATCCGTCACTTTCGAAAACATGCATCATGCTATGCCATAAAAACACACAGCATCAAAATCAAACATACAAAATTTCATATCATCGAACTCAGATGAAGATTTGAAGGTAAATGAAGTTTTAAAACACAACTATAATTAAAAGGTACAAAAATATATGAAATCAATAAAAAGATGTTAATTGCATATTTTAAAGATATTAAAAAAAAAGACAAAGTATTTGTCTAATTTGCAATTTAAATATGACATAAAGAGAAATTTTGATAAAACAAACACAAAATATGCAGTTTAAATTTCTCTAAAATCAATCATATATAAATGAAGAAATTAAGACCTATCAAGACAATTAAAAAAAAAAGTTACTCACATGAATAACGGAAGCCATCAACAATAAAATATGAAATCATACACAAAAGAATATAACATCACAATCACATATCTATTCAATATAAGCTTAAGTCGAATCACATAAACTCATGATTGTTGTGTTTTGTTCCGCCCTTTCTAGATCATGTCAATGTCCTCGTCCTCGTCCTCGAAGAACTCCATGCAATCAAAGAACTCCATGTCGTCGTCATTCGTCGTCGTCGTCGAGCCTCATGTTCTCCGGGAGCTCTCCATAGTCCTTAAGGAGCATGGCCTCATTGGGCATGTACCTCAATATGATGTCTGCCTTCTTGTCCTGGTAGTCCCGGAGCCCAACGAGGATGATGTCTCCCGCGTCGATCCACACCCTCATGTGAAACTTCCCCCTTATGTGGCAGAGCCGCCTCTTGCCATCTGCACACACGGCCTCACAACGGCAGTCTCCCAGCATCCGCAGCACCTGTGCAAAAGTCATATCAATTATCTGAAAAATCTAAATCCACTTTGAATCTGTATCTAAAAAATTTAAAATATCTGATATTTGAATATGGGTAGCTCTATAATATTTGCGGCACTCCAATCTATAAGATGCCCACCTTGTTTGTACAACCATATAAATTATCCTAAAAAAAATTCTACAAATTTAAACCCTATACAATTCATATAAGGTATCAAACATATTTAAATGAATTTTTCACAGTACAATTCATATAAGAGAAGCTTACTTATATATTAGAGGGGTTCACAAGCTTCACATAGACCCACCCTTTAGAAATTTCATATTGCATATATCTACATCAGTTTGTCTGATCTACAAAATATCTGAATCTCACATATATTATAAAATTATGTGTATGTTTGTATTAAATTATATATTATTCAAATTTGTTATTTGGTATAATTATTAAATTATCTATGTATGATATCTGAAAGAAAAAAAAATAAACCTTAAACTTCTCTATTTTAATTTTCCTCTCTCTAATATACCATTTGATCACCTAATTTAATGTTCATATTTAAACTTATCAATCATTCAAAAAAGTTTAAATATGTATTCAAGAAATCCAAAATAAGTTTACCTGCGCGTACTCTTGGCCATCCTCTTTGAATACCATCTGTCGCCGCATGTAGTTGTCCCTTTTGTTCTTCCTTCTCTTCAGGTTCTTCCCACTCTTTCCTTTGGTCTTCGGCATTCAGTGAGACAGAGAGAATAAGAGAATCCCTAATTAATTCTAGTTTTGAAGGAGGGGGTGCAATGTATATATGTATTATATATGTGTGTGTATATATATATGAGGTTGTGAAATATGAATTAAGTCGGTTAGGATATTTCTTACGTGTTAATTGTGACAGATTTACTCGTATCTTTAATCTGATACTCCCCCAAATTTTGT
Organism: Acorus calamus; assembly: GCA_030737845.1. NCBI lineage: Eukaryota > Viridiplantae > Streptophyta > Magnoliopsida > Acorales > Acoraceae > Acorus > Acorus calamus. The sequence continues at coordinate 6,095,664 of CM060861.1, read as the reverse complement.
AGGAAAAAATCCAAATAACCCCAAGTAAACTGCATAAAATTCATATAACCCCTTGATTTTTCCTAAAATCCATATTACTCCTGCAAAATGTCTATGTAAATCCAAATAACACTCTGAATTAAACTTTTGTTGACAGATGATGAATATTATGTGAATATTTCGTTTTGTTAACCTTTATTAAAAATATAGTATACCAAAAACCTCATATAATTTGTTAAAAATGCAAAAAACTTTCTGTACATGACGATTTTACCCTTATAAATAGATTATAAACCTCTATTAGAAGGGTAAAATCATCATTTATAGAGAATTTTTATATTTTAAAAACATTGTAGGGGTTTTTGGTATACTATGTTTTCAATTAGGATTAATCAAACATAATATTCAACAAAATTTAACTTAGAGGGCTATTTGGATTTACATAGGTGTTTTCAGTGGGTTATATAGACTTTTAAAGGTTATGAGGATTTCAAATAGATTTTTTCCAATCTTCTATATACAAGCATACTTATTTTAATCTGATAAAGTTTAAATAATTATAACTAATTCAGGGATGTGGGTGAAAATAAATATAATATATGTTAAAAAATATTTTTTTTAAATCAATTTATGTAAAATAGTTATTAACAATATTTGATCGAACAAACTGATACTCACAATAATTAAAGAAAAACAAATTATATAAATAGTAATATTGTAACTACTCAATCTATCTAACCAAAAAGACTTTTGGTATTCAACTTTGCTTATTTTTAACAGTTTCATTTTCAATTTTACCCTTAATTTTAATTGTAATGACTATATTGAATTTTGGTTCTAGATTAAGATCAAGAGCGGAAAAAAGAATTTAAACTAGAAAATCTATCTATATTGTATTCAGAATTTTAATGTGATATACGTAAAGAAAAATATTAAATATTTACTAAATTTATCTTATTGAATTAATACAAATGCTTAATTAAAAAATAAATTTATAATAATATTTTTCAAGTGAAAAATAATAACAAACTCAATAATTTAGTTGGGATAATTTTTAAATTCCACATTTAAATATAATTTATTTCATTATGATTATTCTATCTATACGTGATATAGAATGTTGTACCACGTGTATTTTATTTCATATTATTGTTGGGTTGTTCTTAGAGAATTATTAACACATCATATTATTTAGTGAATTATAGGGATATAAGTGGGTTCCATTTATTTTATTATTAAAAGAATTCATTTGGATTAAAGGACTTGAACATCAGATTATTTTATTTTTATTTTTTTATGGGGGTTTTCTTAGAAATTTTATGAACATATCATATTATTTATTTATTTTATTTTTACTCAGATCATGTGTGGCCGTGTGGGTAAAAACTAGTTTCATCTAATAGAGAATTGAGAAGCATTTCTATCTATTTAATTGATACCCTGAACCACTATTATAAATGATATATGGAGTATGGACAGACATAAACAATTAACGATATATTATAACAAAAATATCGATATCTTTAATTTGACCTCTGAAATCTGAATAGCCATTGCCCCAAGTAAAAAAACACAAAACAAAAGTTTGATGACGTTGAAATTAAGGGTGGAATTCGATTAGTTTGGTTCGGTTTTTTACAAACTCAAATTGAATCAAAATATATTGACACGTAACCGGAAAATCAAATCGAATTGAAACTGAACCGAAAATCCAAATTTGAACTGAAGTGTTAAAGATTGATGAGTTAGTTGGAGTTTTTTTGGGGTTGATTTACAATTTTACATAAATATCAAAATGCTAGGATTGATTGTATAAATTAATATTATTCACTTTATTATGAATATTAATGGTATAACAATAATATAGTTTTTAATATAAAAAGAATAATCTAAATGAATATTGATCATGAATAATCATGTGTTTAAATTTAATTCGATCGGTTTGGTTAATTTGATTTTTTTAAAGTAAAACTAAACCTAAACTAATGAAGATCTGTTTATTAATTTTTCAATCTATACCCAAACTAAAACCATATAACTACTGACCCAAACCTGAAAAAAAAAATCGATTTGGATCGATTAACCAACTAAAGTTACACCCCTATAAACGGTTTAAACCTTGTTTGGGAAGATGATAAACTTGAAAACCTATTTGTTGCAATTATGCCCTGATAAAATAGGATAAACTCATACAGTATAATTTATTTTTGTTCATTTACCAAAAAATGTAATCATATTTTATTAGAAAAATGACTTGTAGTCCCCTTAATTTTTTTTAATATAAAATATATTCTTCTAATGAAATATATATTGTTATAAAAAATAAATTATTTACTTAAATAAATCAGCACATATTTAACTTATGCGTCTCTCCGATTTGCACAGTTATCCTTCTCCTTGTCTTCCTGTTATTATTATTCTTGAATAGGTGCAAATAGAAGCACCAAATTTCTTTTATTTATTTATTAATTATAATTTAGAATCAAAGGACACATTCACAACAATAAATTATATTGGGTTTTCGATTCTTGTTTTTTTTATTGTCGCTTTTTATTAATGGTGAATAACAAATGATACGAAAATAATTCAATTTTCACCAACATCTCAAAACTTTAATATAATATTTTCCCATAATATTAATTTATGAAACTTATTGATTCATGTGCCTCAATTGAAAAAGGTCCTTTTAACTCTCTCTCATATATATTAAGGCAAGCCAATTTCATGCACATCTCGTGACAGGATCATAATTTATGTATGAATGAATGAATTTACAATATCTTAATTTATGCGCACTCACCTTTGGCCCAACCTACTATTTCTGTATTTTTATTTTCTTTATATTTTTCTATTTTTTCCTTCTTGTTAGGATATTATCCGTTTTGAAAATTATTTTTAAAATGGAAATGCTCACAGTTGACTATAAAAAATATCTTAATTTATGAACGAATGACATGTTTTTATTTTCCAAGCAAATAGAATGTTACAAATTATGATACTACATTTTTTTTTTGTCAAATCTTCCCCTATCAGCAGGCGTACCAAGAAGATGTTTGATTGCTTGACTATTGCTTCACTTTTTTTTTTCTTTGAGGAACTAATTCTTGGTTTTTAAGGCTACCCTGTATTATATTCAAGTCTTTGATACTTTACAAGTTTTTTTTACATCCCTAAGGAACCCTTGTCTTTATTTCTGAGTCATTTTTTACTGGCTTCCGTTATGTTCTTGTTAGAAATATTGCAAATGCCATTATCTTTCAAATCATTTGTTTTCTTATCTTGATATATTAATATGTTTGAGTACATTATTAACCTACGTGGATACATAGTTATATCTGTGTACATTGTTAAAATAACGGTTTGCAATATTGAAAAATTTTAAATGAATGGTGGATAAGAGGAAGGAAGTGTACACTTAGCGATGGCTGAAACGAGGGAACATGGTGGTAGATTCGAGATGGAGAGGGGATTCATTTTTGTGTGTTACATTTGAGAAAGATGCTTTTATTTGTCCAATCAAGAGGTTTAAAATGAAAAGAAATGAAAAAAGCTCAACGGAAAAACATAAAGAAAATTGTTTTTAAATAGAAACTTTTAGAAAACTTAAAGCATCAGGGACTAAAAAATAATAGGCGGAGGACCTAAAAGATTGTAAAATGAGTAGTGGGTTCGTTTGGTTAAAAACTAGTGTTCAACATTTAGGGGCTGTTTGGTTCAGTTTATATTCAGGGCTTATTCGACTTAAAGCTGAAATTCCACTTTAAGTTCGTTTGATTGGACATCTGATAAGCACCTATTCAAAATATTATTGTGCTTTAAACTGAAAATAAGCGCTTATGCAACCACAATGCTGTAAATTTTATACATTGTGTATTTTATAATCCAATTTACAATATATAAATTTCGTTGGAGTATACTATTTCAAAAAATGCCAATTGTATTTAGATCGGAAAACTGGATTAATTTAATATTTTCCTTAATTACATCATCTTAACAGTGCGAATAAAGAAGATTTGTATTTCGTGTTCAAATCGAAGAGTCCAAAAATATAATAAGACTATATATATTATAAAGGGAAAAATCCATATAACCCCCTGTGAAATCAAAGTGTTTAGTGCCCGCAGGCTTAGAGGCAAAGCAAAAGTGGACGACAAAAAGCCTGCAACGGAAAGTGGAATCAGAGTTTGAACTGGTTTGATCTTTAGCTCGTTTCTTCTCTATATGCTAGTTCCTGACTTGAGTCGTTACTTTCGTTTCCGTATTCTCAACTAAACACTATCTCGTTCGTATCCGCTTCTTGCCTGGGCTACGTTTCTTGACTGGAGGCTTGTACTAGAGCGCTTTACCAAAGCTTCTAACCTTTCGTTTTGCCCTTTTACTCGCTGCACTCCCAACTGAGGCGACCAACGGGAGTAGCCGAGGTGACCTTTGGTGTGGTGCGGAGCAGGGAAGCGACGAAGGTGCGAAGCAGGGAAGCGAAAGCGTAGGAGCGGATTAAAGAATTGAAGGAGCGACGAAGGATCTCTCTTCCGAAAAACAAATAAAGAGAGTGAATTGCCTTTTTAGGAATGAAAAGAAAGATACGCTTTCGCTTCCCTGCTTCGCACCTTCGTCGCTTCCCTGCTCCGCACCACACCAAAGGTCACCTCGGCTACTCCCGTTGGTCGCCTCGATTGGGAGTGCAGCGAGTAAAAGGGCAAAACGAAAGGTTAGAATAAAGCGCTCTAGTACAAGCCTCCAGTCAAGAAATGTAGCCCATATAACCCCCTGTGAAACGACTAAAATCCATATAACTCCCTAAAAACATCTAAATAAATTCAAATAACCCCATGAATAAAATTTACGTTCATAAATGATGAATATTTTGTGAATATTATGTTTGGTTAACCCTGGTAAAAATAATATATCAAGAAAATTATACAATGTGTTAAAAATGTAAAAAATCTTCTATAAATGATAATTTTATCCCACTGAATAGAGTTTTATAATATATCGAGAGATAGTAGAATCATCATTTTGTAGGTTATTTTTACATTTTTAACACATTACAATGGTTTTTTAGTATATTATGTTTTCAGCCAGGGCAAACCAAATGAGATATTCATAAAATATTCATCATATATTAACGAAAATTTTATTCATGGATATATTTAAATTTACTAGGTGTTTTTAGGGATTATATGAATTTTAAAAAAGTCGGGGTTTATATGGATTTCAGTCGGGGTTGTATGGATTCTTCCCTATAATAAAAGGGAATACATCCGCTTAGTCACAACGCAACCCTTCCGTGTGTACATATATATTGAAAAAAAGAAAATCAAACTCTCTCCAAATCAGCTCGATCAAAAGCTAGGGTTTCCAAAAATTTCTCCAACCATGCCGAAGAACAAAGGAAAGGGAGGGAAGAACCGCAAGAGAGGTAAGAACGAGGCGGACGACGAGAAGCGCGAGCTCGTCTTCAAGGAGGACGGGCAGGAGTACGCGCAGGTGCTCCGGATGCTCGGCAACGGCCGGTGCGAGGCGACGTGCATCGACGGCGTGAAGCGCCTCTGCCACATAAGGGGGAAGATGCACAAGAAGGTGTGGATCGCCGCCGGCGACATCATCCTCGTCGGGCTCCGGGATTACCAGGATGACAAGGCGGATGTCATACTGAAGTACATGCCCGACGAGGCCAGGCTCCTTAAGGCCTACGGGGAGCTCCCGGAGAACACCCGGCTCAATGAGGGCATTGCCGGAGGGATGGACGAGGAGGACGACGGGGGCGCCGACGATTACGTCGAGTTCGAGGACGAGGACATCGACAAGATCTAAAAGGTTGGGTTTTTCGGGAATCTATACATAGATCTGATGGTTGTTGAATAAGGAGATTGTTTGGGTTGGCTTTTGTTGTGATTTGTTGATGAATTTGTTGTTTTTATGCTTTGTTATGAAATTCTATATGCTTTGGTGGAGGAGTGGTTTATGATTAACGTGGCTTCCTTTTATTTATTTAATTTTTAATCAAACTTGTGTTCTTGTTTGTTGGATTTGGATGAAGGGGTTGGTTTCATGGGATTTGTAGTGATGAATGTCGAGGGTGATTAGACGTTGTTTTTCCAAGTTGGAAAGGCTCTTTTTGGGGTGTTTGTTTGGGATTGTCTAATGGTTGTTGTGGATGGGGGTGATTTTTCTTGTAACTTCTTTGATTTGGTGATAGTGAGGAATATTGTGTTTATAGTTCACGTGGTTTATTTGGAGCTTATGGTGGCTTGAGAGTTTCAAGTAGTTTTGTTTGATGGATCTAAATCCGTTCGTATTGTTGGATAAGGAGGTTTGGTTGGAAATGTTGTTTGGTTTTTTGGTGATTTGGTGATTATATTTGTTATTGATTACTACTGATTCTTGTTGCGGAGTTTGTATGCTTTTGAGGTTATGGATTCATGTTTATCAGTTTCTTCTTATTACTCTCATATGGTTATCTTAAAACTTTGAAGATGTGTTTTGCTGGTGGTGCATATCATCAATATGTATTTCTGAAAGTAAGTTTTATTTTTTGGGGAATGAGGGTTGGTTAGATTAGAATAACAAACGGCATTTACCATGGCACTTATTGATGTTATCATTTGTTTGTTTGAATTGTTGTATCTCATTTATTCATTGGTTTCTTTTTTTCCACTCATGAGTCTATCTATTTTATAACAACTAAAAAAAAAGGAGGTGCATGAAACCTCTGGATGCTAATTGTTGATGTGGATGAAATTGAATACAAGAAATGATATTATGAATAACTTAAGAATATGAGTGTGCTATGTTATGAAGTTTTCCTCCTTATATGCTGTATGCTATATGATGCTAGGAACAACGGGGAACATGTGCCATGTTAAAACAAGTGGTAAAAGTTTTTTTGGGGTTCTTTAATAATTGGGGTCTAGTTTTTGTTAGACTTAGAGCTAAGTTGTTGAGCTCCGATAGAGATTGGGGATACAGGATTTTCATGAAATAAAAACTCTATATTGTTTTGGTGATGTAGGGTGTGAATAAAATGGAGCTGGATTGCTTTGTATGGGGAGAGACATCTTGACCCTTTTAGCTTGATGTTCTTCCATATTAAATCAATTTGGAGGATATCCCACACATATTTAAAAGAAATTTAACAATCTTATATCTTGGACATTTCCATATCTAATAAATTTGGTGGATATCCCTTTCATTTCTAACTCCTTATGTCATGACATTTTTCGGAATTAATTTGTAGTATACTGTTTTAATTTTTAGGTTCTGCTCATTTCCTGTTTCAATAATCTTTTAAGATTATTTTTCCTTCTCTGGTTAGGCAGGCTTGAATGAGAATAATCTAGTTTGTCTAATTAATCATCCTGTGTTTGAGTTCACTAAATAAAAACATGCCAAAACATATTTAATGTTTTCAAATGTATCCAGTTTCAATAAAAATAAAGTGTAGTGTATCAAACTATTCTCAGGTCAACTGATTACCAATAATTAATAATTGGAAACAGACACTGAATAGGTGGGGTATCAGAAAGTATGGACCATTTTAATGCCATTTTTTCCCTTGAGTTATTCACATGCCCTTGGTTTTGTGTATTGGTATACAATCTTCTATGAATACCGATAAATGCTAAACATGATTCAAGGAACCGTGATTTGAATTGGAATTTTAAATACCTTAGAAAGTCAGTCATTGTACTTAACAACTTCTTGTTTTGCTGTTAATCATTATAGTTGGTTGACGTATTTTAGTTGTATCATGGGCAAGAAGAGCCTTCACTTCCTTTGTTCATGTGAGTATTGTCAAATTGTTTTTATGTTATTGAACCTTGTCACAATTCTGATCCAATGAAATATATTTCAGCTGCACAACCTGTTGAATCTTTACCCGGATAAGAATTGAATATTGTAAAATAATTTGGTGGGTTTATTCTGTACTTAATTCAGTTATGCAGAGCATCAGCTGTCCTTGTCAATATCTTTCATGCAGTTTTGAATATTGACTATTGAAATTATCATCCACTCTTGATTTTTTGTTCAGTTTATCTATCTACCAAGATTGAGCAACATGATTTAGTTGAATTGCTTATAAGGAATATTATTCGGTACCAGAGGTCTAATTCTTGTCATTTATTTGTGATAACAGGTTCAATGGGTGTTCTTACGTGGCCATATGGAATCGCAAATTTGATTTGGGTCTGGTAAATTCGATCAATCATAACATGATATTGATACCAAATATAATCCATTAGTCGATGTGATTTTATTAGACATGTGTTATTGCTTATGATACCAAAGGCAATCCAATGAGCATCCTGTGATGATTACAAAATGGTTTAGTTGGCCAGATTTTATTATATATGTTTATTTGGTGGTTTGAATGATTCAACTGTTGTTCCTTTTCCATTTTGGGATTTGCTTTACAATCGATGCTTGCTCCTAAAAGTAGTTGTGTGAGTTTTCTTGTGGTGGCTTCAAGGTTTCTGCATTTCCCATTTTAAGGTCAACGCGTTAGTGGTTCAAAATGATGGTATCTAATTTCCAATCACTAGGAAGTCTTGAGAGGGGTTTTGTGGGGGAGGGGTAAACCAAATAAACGGGCTACAACTTGGATGGGTTGGATTGGATCAATTGGGGTTCTATGTGAACCCAACATGATCCGACCTGATCAGGTTTGGTTTTGGTTTAGGCTGTTGGACTGACTTTTGGGGTTCTACGTGAACCCAACACTGTTTCACTTTTGAAACAGTGTTATCAATCTATCATACTAACCACTAGTATTTTTAACTTTTTAGATTTGGTAGTTTCCAGTATATATCTATATACTTTTTTTTTGGTTGGGGGGGGGGGGGGCTGTTTTAGAAAAAATGGTGCTTTGTTGGGATTTTGAGGGCATTTTTTCAAAACATTTTTTTATTTACACACACAGCACATTATGTGTGGATTTTGATTAGTTTTAGACTTTCAATTTCGCTGCCATGCTTGCGCGAAAATAAAAAATACCAATTACCCCAAAAATGGGAGAGCAATTCAATTTTTATTGCAAAATAGATTTGAGGTGAGGTTTAGTGAGTTGGAACAGTGGTGGATGAGGTCATGTTAAGTTTGAAATTTTGCAGGATATACTTGCCTCCTGTTTGGGTAGCAGGAGAATAGGGTGGTATTAGTATTTCCCCTTTTTGTTATTTATAAGAAACGAGGGTGATCAGTGATCACCTATCATTTCCACCCAAAAAAGGGTGGTATTGGTATCTGTTTTTTATTAACTTTGTTTTTCCTTACTTTGAATTTGGACATTGTCTATTTTAAAAACTTTTGAAATGGAAATGCCTACAATTCGCTCAAAATTTTTATCATTACTAACTAACTCAATTCATTTATCCCAGCGGGATGGAACTAGTGACAGTTTTTATAGCATATATTCTAATTAATTGAATATATATATTTTGAAAGATATACACTATGGCAGATGATTTTATATATCACATTAATGATGTGGGTCTTAAAAGTAACTAGATCGTGATGTAGTTTCGCAATGCAGTCTGTTTTTCAGAAAATTGAGTAGCTCTTCGAGAACCTGTCCCATTTCCTTGGGCATATGCATTCAATGAAAGTAGGACTAATCATAACATTATCCTATTTAAATTAGTCACATCTTATCAGCCACTCCAACAAAACTTAAAAGAGGAGCATTACTATATATGAATGAACAAAATATAGTGGCAATATATTATGGATCAATGTCTTGGGAAACTTAAATAGTTCTCAACCATAACCTCCTCCAAGGGGGTCATCTGCTCAAGAACTTCAATGTTAGTCCATGATCAACCCCTTCTGATGGAACAAAAATTTGTTGTTGTTGACTAAACTTCAGTCCACAACCCAGTTAATCAAGCCAAATGTAAAACTCGCTGTGCCGCCAAAGACTAAATACCTTCTCTGAAGATATACTCTGGATGGTTTAGTACAAAGAAATGAAAGATACACCTCGAGGCGCACAAAAAAAGGATCTGTTAGTCCTCTCCTCTAGCTGGTGCAGTAAATCTGCAAGAGTGATTGCCAGACATGTAAATTTCAACTGTTTCGTGTTGCTACTGAGAAATATATAGAAAGAAAGAATGAATGAAAAATTAGACTAGTAATTACTAAACAATTTCCTTCTTGTTTGTGTATATTTAACAACATAAAGATGAACCTCACTTCAACATGCATCAGCAGCCAAATCAGACCTGATCCTGACTGGACTTGCCTTCTACATATGTTATAGTATAATTAAAGTTCTGCTAATTCCTTAAATCTTAAACATCAAATAATCAAAATCAAGACCACAAGATACCTCAACTAAATAATCCAGACAGTTTAAGAAATTGCTACACATATATACATACTCTGCATTAAGTGCACGTGATGTACCACTTGAAAGAAAGGATAAATAAGTTATAATCAAACTGGCCAATATGGAAAACAGGAATGTCAAAACAAAATAGAATGCTAAGCTACTATCAAAAACAAAAAAATTAAATAATCTTTTGAAAGAAAGATATTGTTTTTGTATGCTAAATAACCTTAGTTTCTCAGCTAAAAAGAAGGGTGAGAAGGGCCTTTTGATTATTGGGGGTTGGGTCTTCTTGGGCTTCTGTTATGGGGTCTTGGGTTATGGTTATTTGTGGTGTCCTCCCCTGTATTTTAGCTTCCTTTCTTTCTCTGACCGCTTGTTGTTTATCCAGTTTTTTGATAACCTGGTGAACACCCCACCCTTGCTCCAAATTCCAAAATAACACACAAACACACGCGCACACACACACACATCTATGTATGTCTTTTCCTTCCATTTGAAGAATAGATAAATCTAAGGTCCATCTAAAAGGCAGTTCAACATAAATAAATAAAAACATCACAACAAAATAAGAATCCATGGATGCCCAAAAGCTTCACTGCTAAAACATAGAATGCAACAACAAAAAAATAGCAAGCAGTGCAGAGTGGTCTCAGGGATAACCTCGCTCAATGGTGAAGCACCATTAACATCAATGCTTCTTCTTAGCTTTGTTTTCAGGTTGAGTAATCCCATATGCAAGGAGCCTAGACTGTGATAATTTAAGTTCTGATTGTCGATGTCTCTTCCGACTTCGCTTAGACTCAACTCCCACTTCACCATCCGGTTTCTCCAGCTGTGACTTCCCCGCATCCTCCTCTTTCTTCTTCTTTTTCTTCTCCTTCTTGTCCGGCAGCTTTCCTCCTTGAAGGATCACATGCTTCATCTTCTTCTGTTGGTACCTCTTCGCCCTCGGAATCTTCCACTCATCTTCTCTATAGGGCGCCAACTTCTTAAGCGAAACATACTGATTCAAATCCTTGTCTTCCATCATCAATATCTCTTGTCCACTCAACCCGTACCTATTCGAAGGAACCGATTTATATTTGAATCTCGTCTTCAAGTCCCCGATTGTATCCTCATAGTCCAACTTATAATACTCCTCTAATTCCTTCTCAAGATCCACCTTATCATGAAGTGATATCTTCCTCTTCTTCTTCCCTTCCTCCTCCTCCTCCTCCTCCTCCTCCTCCTGCGCTTCTCCATCTTCCTTTACTGCCTCACTCTGCTTCCTCTTCAAAACCTTCTCTCTCACTTTCAAAAAACCATCCCCTGAACTCAATACATCCCAACCCTTTGGAAGCCCCAACAACTCATCCTCCTTGTCGAAGTCCGGTTTCTCCACATCCCCTTCCTCATCGCTCTTAAAATCCGGATCCGCGTCGTTCGCCTCATAATACCCATCACCAAACGTCTCCCTCATCCTGCGATCATACTCATCCGGGTCGAACTCCTCCTCGAGATCCTCCTCATCAAGCGCACACTCCACGCCCTCCCCAATCCCCGCTATTGCCCTTATCTTCTCCAGCTTCTCCATTATCTCCTTCTTCTTCACATTCTTCAACCTCTTCAACTCCTCCCTCCGCTCAACCTCCGCCTGCGCCAACCTATCTTCCTTGCTCTTCCTCTGTGTCTTCCTCGCATTCTCCTTCTTCCTCACCGACCCCTCCATGAACCTCGCATGACCCAATATACGGTCTCCAACACCCTCCTCGTATCGAAAATTGTACTTCGCCTCGTATTTCTCCTGCTTCTCGAGCTCCTCCTCGTCCTCTGATACCTCCAAAACCTCCTCTTCCGCAGGTCTCCGCCCCTTCTCCTTATCGACCCACATCTTGTTCACTAAAAAGCTCTTCAAAAACCGCTCGTTTTCGTTCAAATTCTCGTCTTCCCCGAAATACTCATTCAATCTCTCCTGTATCTCCACATTGTCTCCGGGTCCCTCTTCGATTCTCTTCTTCTCGATCAACAAATCATCATCGCCACCATCGAATGTCTCTTCGGCCGCTTCCAAGAACTCCCGCCGAATCTCGTCCTGCTCTTCCGAGTAGCTCTTCTGATTCTTCTTCGAAAAGGTCTCGTCTTCGTCGAATTCGGGTCCCCCCTCCAACAGATTCCTCGCATTGACGTCCTTCAAATACAAAGGCCTCTCCTTTTTCGGTCTCTTCTCCTTCTCCTTCCCTTCTTTTTCGTCCCAATCGAAGAGCTTCGCGTCTTTGTCGGCAAGCACCGCCGGATCGCTCTTCTTGACCTTGACGAGGGCCTCGTAGAACTGGAGGTCCTCCGTCTCGGATCCGGCGAGGTCTTCTTCGTCGTCGTCGGAGTCATCGTCGGAGGTCCCGTCGGCGGTGGCGGCGGAGGAGGAGACGCGGCCGCTCTTGACGAGCTCCTCAGCCTGTGAAGGTCCTCCCGCTTCTTGTTGTGCTCGTACCGACGCGCGAACTCCTCGTTCACTTCGATCTTCGAAATCTCCTCCGCGTCGTCCGATCCCGACCCGTCGAACAGATCGCGCCCCATCTTGGAAGATCTGGATCGAAAGCTGATGAGGAGAATACCGAGAAACAGAGACGGAAAACCCTAAAAATTACCCAAACCCTAAAAATTACCCAAACCCTAATGAATGGATTGGAGAGACAGCTTTGCAACCGTTAGATGCGGGGGACTACGAGTCGATTGGACGGTCCAGATATCAGATATCCAAAACAGTATTTTTAAGTCTCCCGAAGTTTTTAAGTTTTTTTTAGTTCCTTAAAGCGGTAGAAAAGTATCTTTAGGTCATTAAAAACGGATGTCGTTAGTCTGTCTATCAGAAGTATCAAAAATGTCCATGGTCGCCTATCAAAAAAGTTAATAATGTATTGAAAAGTATTAACAGTATACTAGAGATAGTTAACAATATATTAGAGAGTGTTAAGGTATTTTCAGTATTTTTGATACATTTTTAGGGACCCAGAGATAAATTTTCATCTCCATCAAAGACCTGTAATTAATTTTTTCATTTTTTTCAATGTTGCATTTGTGTTTTTTTTTAACATTTATCCCATCCATCATTAAAAAAAAAAAAAGGACGGTGGGGAGTATAGATGGAGCAGGTAGAGAGAGTGAGAGGTTGGGGGGCAGAGAGAGAGAGTGAGAGAAGTATGGTAGGAGGCGAAGGAGGGACGAGGGGTGAGGGGACATTGGAGGAAATCGGAGAAGGTGGGGACCCTTGAATGGCCCAACAGAATATATCCCCCAAGTCCCTAAAACTAGGGGTGGTAAACGAGCTGAGCTTTGACCTGCTCAGGCTCAACTCGTTTAGTATCAGGTTCGGCTCGGCTTGGGACCGAGCTTCATTTCGTATTCAAGCTCGACTCGTTGGGCTCATGAAAAGCTCGGCTGAAGCTCGGCTCGGCTCGGCTCATTTGTTAAACAAACCAAATCGAAGCTCGAATTAAGGCTCTGCTCGGGCTCGTTTAGCTAAAAAAAATACCTTGTTTAGCATTTGAGAAGTCACATTTCACAAATTACAACAACTTATACATGTGAAAGTGACATAAGCTGGGACTCGGCTCGTTTACAAACCGAGTTTTAAAAATTGTTCAAGTTCGGTTCATTTATCTAATCGAACGAGCCTGAACGAGTTTTAACCGAGTCAAGCCTGAGCCAAACCCGAGTTGCTTGGCTCGTTTACCATCCCTATCTAAAACCCACCGTCCCACCCAATCGTTTCCTATATCTAGCAATTTTTTTCCAACCGTCTCCGATAAAATTCTTAAAAACCTCTCACCCAATCAGCTTATTAGCCATGTCTCTTTGGTTATTTCTATGTGCAATTTCACATCTCCAAATCTCTCCAACATCTCTCTCCCACACACGTATCCATCATGCATTCAAGTCATCATCTCTTTGTATATCTTTCTGTTTTCAATATTTTTGTATATCTATCTTTCTTAATGTCTCTGTTTATGTGATTAGTTATGTTCTCTCCCAAATTCAAATCTCTCTCTTTACATCGCTCTCCCTAGTAAAGCCCTGAAAATTTCTTATTGTTGTAACAATGAATGGTTGAACAAATAATTAGACTTGTGTTTTTTTTTTATAGAGAAGCCGAGGTATTTTTTTTTAATTAAGTGCATGATTTTTTTAAGGTACATGGCTTAAAAGTATTTCTAAATTGTTATTTATTAACTTATTTTTCTAATATTTTTTCAATTATTAAATTGTAGAATTCCCACATTTAATAAGTCACACTTGTTGGGGATGACAAAAAGATTGAATGGCTTGGCTCTGTTATCAAAAAGATATAGTACGAAAATTTGATTATACAAATTTAATTAGTATTGTTGTTGCTCAAAATGTGAGAAGAATAATTCTCAAGTGATATTTATTTGATTAATTATTTTTCCTATTGTACTTTTTTTATTGATCTTAGTATGAATGTAATTTTGTATGGATATTTACGAGTGTTTTTTGATATAGTTGTTACAAGAAATTTTATCTAAGAGATTTCAATTTTAATTATTATACAATATTGTATTTGTAATTTTATAACATTTGTAGCTAAAATAAAATAATATTCAAAAACAAATTTTTTTTTAATGTTTATGGGCCTTATTTTAAAAGTTCGCTTAGAACCCGCTAAAAAAAATTCTCAAGCCAACCTGAGAGAAAATGAAGCCAGGGAGGGGGGTCAATCTCCTCCACCTCATCGTGGCTCTCTCATGTTCCCACTCTTTTTCTCTCCCCCTCCTCGACATCCTCCGACGTCCTCCCATCTGCCCTCCTCCACCCTCCTCCTCTCTCTCTCCTCCCTTCCTTTGGTTGGTAGGGATGGGGTTGGTTGATGGGAGTATGGATTCTTTTTATATTCCTGATTTTTTTTGCAATTGGAATAAAGCTAGGTTTGGGACTGTATGAACTAAATCCAAAGGTTTTATGTTTTTTAAATTGTTAATTATACTTTTGGGTTTTCTTCTTTTAAATTTCATAAATTTTAAGTGTGAGCGAATATAATCTTTGCAACTATTTTGCAATCTCACTATGTTTTGATTTTTAAAAAATATACAATTGTTTAATGAAATAACCTTCAGATAAAATAATGAAAAATATACTAAAATGAATTGGATTCATAATTTTTGTATTTTTTTTAACATAGTATATAGTGTCCTGACATGGTATATATTAAATTAAAAAAAAATATTAGATTAGGACTGAAGTAATAACTAGCATGTATGAGTACCCTAAAATGTGATAAATCAGTTTGAAATGTGAAGTTCATCTCCTCTAATTCTTTCAGTCATTGAATTTAACTTGTGTTTCAGGTCTATGTATTAAAATTATAGTCATCCTATCTTATGATTTCTGATTAAAAACCATATAGAGCACCAGTAAAGTCTCCAATGGATCTTCCTTGATGTTGAGTTGTGAAAAGCTAATGTGGAGATGCATGTTAAAAAAAATTTCTCACTTCATGGATTTTCTGATTCATGTAGCAGATCATCTTTGTTGATATTTATGTTTCTTTTTTTAATGCTCTTACATTCAACTTGTAGTCATTCATGCAATTCCCGTATCTCCATAGAAAAACACAAAATGTAATACATTGAAGTGAACCAATAAGATGATGACATCAATGCATTTATGTGCGATCATCATTTCGTCATGGTCTGATTAAATGGATTTTCATTAGACAAATAAAATGACAGTCAATGAACAACATATTTCTCATGAATCATGATCCAATTTTTTATCCTCATGTGATCTCTTCCTTTCTCTTTCATGATGTTTTTATGGGTCATTTCTTTATCGTCAATGGACCCCAATCAAATGGTGATTATCGCACCATATCACCCCTCATATGTTCAATTCCTTTTGAGTGTATATTTTATTTTTAAAAAAAGTGTATACTTTATTTGATGAGCATATATTTTTTTGAAAAATTCAGAACTTATTGCATTGTGGATTATTGGAGTCTGTCAGTTATATATAGTTCATCTAAGCTCATCATAGTACTTCTCTGTTCTACACTACTGCATTTTTTTTATTTTTCTCACACTTGAAAAATTGCTTTTGAATGATGAGTTCTGAAGATCCAATGCAGGATTGAGACCTATATCACACAGTGCATCTATCCAAGAATTCAAAGTATTGAATTCCCAAGTCATCAACTTTAAAAAGTACCTACTTTTGTATAAGAATAGAAGCAATTTTTTGCTGAATGGTCAGTTTTACAGGTAGAATTGAATTCTTTTGATCTGTTGGATCCCACTAATCCTACACAAACCACCAATACAAAAACACATATCTTTCTCTTTTGCTGAATAAAGTCTGTATAAATTTGTGATTCCATTTTAAGTAAAAATAATCACCCTTTTATGAAAGAAATGCTGTTGTCAGATTTGAATAAGAAAAATGTGAAAATAACTCTGTGAGTGGCTACTCAATATTGTGATTTTTTGTTTTAGTTTATTCATAGAAATGGTGAGGGATGCATCAAGTATGGTACACCATCTGATTTATTTTTTTAGGTAGCTTTAATTTTAGAAAGAGTTTGAGAAAAAAAACTTTTCACTTATAACCATTTTTGAAAATAGCTTTTGAGAAAACATACTTCGTTAGATTTATAAAAAAATATTTTTTATAACTAAAATTTATTTTTCACTTTCTTAAAGAGATGAGACCTTTGAAGCATTGGAAAATGAGTTTGGAATATACTTTATTACGAAAAATATATACTATATTAACTAGCGTTGATACACCAAGTCATTTCTACCATCCTAATTTAAAATCTTTAATAGTCATTAAGCATATTCTCTATTAAAAAATAGTTAAAAAAATATGCATCTAACTCATTCGAGTAGACATTTCATTTTCTAGTCTAATTCATGCATAGTTTTTCAGGACGTCAAAGATAACTGTAAAAATTACTCAACATAAAAAAAAAAAATTAAATTTTGTTGGGGTGAATTGGAATTTGGAAAGATATATATATTCATAGTGAAAGCACAGGTGTCACTGTCCTTGACCCACAATAGTCCAAGGGAGGAAGGAAAACTATGTTTAGAGTGTGAGACCCATGTTGGGGGGGGAGGTTTGATAAGTCATGGATTCCCTCTGTCAAATGGGGGGCCATTGTTTGATCTTTCAATAAAAAAAAGATAAGATAAGTCCAAGATCTAAAAAGCTCCACTTTTAGGTCAGCCATACACGGGCAACAGCTTATTTTAAACGCACACATTGCTTTTGTGAGTGGGGGCACACAGAGAGTGTGTGAGAATTGGGGAAAGTTACACAATGGTCCTGGCTTGTTTGACAACATGATAAGATTTTAAAGATAAATTATCATATCTTTTAGAATAAATAATCTACCAATTTTATTGTGATTTATATTTTATAATCTATTTAGAGAGATTTCTAGCATTTTTAAAAAATTGTAAAGGGATTTTGGAATACTGTGTTTTCAGTCAAGGTCAACCAAAATAAAATATTTCACATAATATTCATCTGTTAACATAAGTTTAATTGAGGGAGTTAGTTGAATTTATATAAATGTTTTCAAAGGGTAACATGAACTTTAAAAAACAAGTCAAGGGGTTATATGGATTTAGGAAATTTTACAGGGGGTTATTTAGATTTTTCCCTTGATTCTAATGATTAAACTATATTTTACGAAGCCAAAGTGCAGACAGGAAAAAAAAGAAAAGAAAAGATCACATATCCCGAGTCAGAGATAGGTCAAGATGAGCCATTGATTTATGATTATAGGTCACTTGAGAAGGGATTTGTTGTTAAACCATTTTGGGGGCAAAACAGTCACTTTGATTAAAAAAATGGAATAATTGAGAGATTACGGAAGCTATACGTGTACGCGCATGTTTAGGCCGGCGAACGCGGACGGCTTTCATGTGTAGCCTTTAATGACCCTGCGTGTTTTACACTTATGCCCTCAATGTCGGTGGTCCCACTTTTTAGCTTCACATTTCTCAATGTGCTTGTTCATGGAAGAAGTTTAAAAAATAAGCTAAATAACTTATCAATCCTCTACTTATATATTCCAATTTTTTAATTTTTAAAAAATAATATTATTTCAGTTTTTAGATAGAATAAAAAATCAGTATTTTTTATTTTAAAATAAAAACAACCATCTGCATTTTATTTCAATTATTTTTTATATAAAAAATGATATGTCGTCTCACTCACCATTATTTTTATAATTATCCTCTTACCCCATTATAAAACCAGTGTTATGCATCTTAGCGTGCAAATCATTATGTTAATTTGATATCTTTAAAACGGAATCTTTGGAATAAATTGTTTGAAAAAGAGGAATAAAAATAATATGAATAGAGGTTTTGAATACCATTTTACTTGGTGTTTTAAATTAAGGAAAATGAGAATGGATGTCTTATATAATGAAACAGCTCAAGGAAGATTTCAACTGAATTTTGGAGGTGTTATTTTTTTTTCATTTTTTTATTTTTTACCTTTAATCTATCGATCTATAAGACTATAACATCTTTCTTATTTATATTGTGAATTATTTTTCATTTTGAAAATCTAACAACAGTGTTACATACCCTTCAGCCTTATGGAATTTATATAAGGCATGAAATATAGAACTATTTTTAACTAGTTAGATTCACATGGGAATATGGGATTGTCCCTCTTTTGTCAGTCTTGGTTTTCTCTTCATGGAGCTTAAGTTCAAATTTCACAAAGCTAACCCAATGCATATATAATATTTGAGTGTGATTCTGTGTTGGGTTTTCTCAAAACTAAAGAGTTACATACCCTCCAAAAACAAAATTTAAAGAGTTACTTATTACAAAAATAAATGAATAAATAAATAAATACATTTTGTACCATGTTAATCAAATTTATTTAAGATGTGGCACCATCAAGGGCGGAGCCACGTTGGGGCGAGTGGGGGCAGCTGCCCCCACTCAATTTTTTTAAATTTTTTTTATTATATACCCCTCAGTAAATCTTTAAAATTACCCCAAATCTATAACCTATATACATATATATATAGAGACGATGCAGATAGTTTCTCAACTAGGACCATTTTATAATTTTGCTCTGGTCATTAATGCAAGCACACACGTGGAAAGGTTTCCATGACTTGGCTATGGAAATACTAGAATTGAAGTGAAAGTATAGCTTATTCAGGGCCAGTTATATAAGTTGATTTTTTTACTGGGCCCTAGAAGAATTTTTAAAGTGGAGCTCCATATATATTTATAAAAAATCTAACTTATTTAAATCATATATATTTACAAATTAGATACATGATATTTTATAATAATTTTAAAGTCTAAAAGCAATAAAAAAAAAGTTAAATTTTAATTGAATGAAAAAAATCTAAAAATCTAAAAAATACCTAAAAAGGATTTGAGCATCATTTAATTTAACTAATTGAAATGAGAGAGATTTACTTGGAACTAGATTTTGGAGAGAGATCTTGAAACTGAAATACAGTGATTCGTCATTATGATTGGAAATATTTGGGAAGAGAAAAATTTTAAGCTTGATTTTGGGGGAAAAAGTGTGTTAAGAAAAACTAATTTAATTACTATGAAAAATTGTGGCACATCTCACCCATTGTTTTTTCCATTGATGGTTTTTGGGGCCCATCCCTAGGTTGGGGGCCCTAAGCAAATTACCTTGATTGTCTCTGGCCCTAGACTTATTTATGGGATTAATGAACTCATCAAACTTGTCAATTTGTGCTTTTGAGGGTAATATTTTTTTCTTGACAATCACTTCAAACCTCTCCAAAACATCAAAATTTGAATACCTAGCCAATTTATATATAAATTAATTATTAATGATATTAGAAAATCTCCAGATTTATAAATGAGCTTCAATTATTTAAATTTTTATTCTTTAATTATTGTAAGAGTGTAATTATTATTGTTGTTGTTGTATTGTTGTTATTATTTGTTTAGGTTCTTGAAAAAAAATTTAAAGATTGTAGTTAAAGTTGCCCCCCCCCCCCCACCCTAAAGTGAATTCCTGACTCCGTCACTGAGCACCATCACTGTGGTTGGATCTCATCTCCCTAGAAAAAAAGTTGCATTTTACTGAAAATGATAATGAAGTCACATCAAATCTTATTCCAAAACAGTTTGTTGTATTATTTGTTTACCATCTTGTATACACCTCAATAGAAAGAAAAAAAAAGAGAGAGAAAAAAAAAAGAAAAAAACACTTATAGCCTTTAAAAAGGGACCTAATTTCTTAGTTTGGACATGTATAGCTTTAGAAATAACTGTACATGAACACATTTATTGCATGGAATGGGGAAGTAGCTAGGGTTGTCAATGAAGAATATTAGGAGATACATTTAACAAGAAATAGTTTTAATAATAAATAAATTAAATGCTATCTGAGCTTAGCTAGAAATATGACACCAAATTGATTGAGTTAATAGTTGAAACATTGTTTCCTTATATGTCTATATTTGGGTACATAATATTTTCCCTGGATTGAGGTTTATTGCCCATGGTTTTGTAATTTTATGCATGGTAAGTCTGAGGTGGCATGTTGAATAAAAACAGATGTGGCACATGTTGTTGATGTTGATGTTGATGAATATATATATATATATAGGGAAGTGATTCGGTGCGGGAATGCGGTCGTGCGGGAAGCGATCACGGGCCGTCGATCACGGGTCCATCGTATCGGACGGTCGGGTGTGATTCACATCGACCGTTGGATACGATGGACCCGCGATCGAATGATCGACGTCATTTCCCGCATTCCCGCATTCCAGCACTGAATCACTCGACTATATATATATATATACACACACACACACACACACACACATACACGGGGACGATTAGGTGCGGCGAACGGCAGGTGCGGCCGCGACGTGGGCTGTCCGATCGCGGGTCCATCGCATCCAACGGTCGATGTGAATCGCACCCGACCGTCCGATGCGATGGACCCGTGATCGACGGCCCATGATCGCTGCCGCACCCGCCGTTCGCCGCACCCAATCGGTTCCATATATATATATATATTGAATCGATAATATGCGGTCGTGCGGTCGCGATCGCGGGCCGTCCGATCGCGGGTCCATCGCATCCAACGGTCGACGTGAATCGCACCCGACCGTCCGATGCAATGGACCCGTGATCGATGGCCCGTGATCGCGACCGCACGACCGTATAATATCACGACTCATATATATACATACATATATATATATACACGTACATATACATATATATATATATATACATATATATATATATGTATATATACATATATATATATATACGTGTATATATATATATATATATATTTTGTATGATGTTGATGAATATATTTACATTTACTAATATGGCCTTAAAAAATTAATTAATGTCACCATCATTCAAAAAACTCCAAGGAAAAGAAAAAGTACTACAAACTTGATTTTGAAGGATGTAGTTTATATTCATAATCAGTACTAATTGTGAATCATAGGCTCTACTTCTCATACAACTGATGGACTAGAATTCAAAAAAGAGGTCTGAGGCTGGGAAATCATAGAAATGACACCAGTGTGATGTCTCTCTCAAGAAGTCTTTGTTGATCAACTCAGACCCAACACTTTTATATAGGAGAGATAAATGATTCATGAAATTAAAAGATAGAATAAATTTGAATTTAAAAGATAAATAATTCTTTGTACATTGTCTCATTAAATTATTTGTCCTTTTATAATAAGTTATGAAACTATTTAATTAGATGAGGACACATCTGCTGTCAATACATGACTCATTGAAAATATTCCTTTTAGGTAGCATCACACACTATAAATAATTTAACCCTTCGAAAGAATCATAATAACAAATTTAATTGGTAGACCCTCCAATGTTGGATTGACTTTGCAATATTGGGTCAACTTGCAATGCTGGATCCACATTGGACTAACTTGCAATGTTTTGGTAGATTCACTCTTGATTTTTTTGTTCTTCACTTGAGATATTTTAAGCTTCCATCAACTAAATAGATGTTTTTTTTTTAATTTTCAAGTAGATCAACTCTTGATTGATTAGCCAAATGATTATATTCCAATAATCTACAATTTTTTTTTTGTCCTTTTTGGGATAAATATTGACAAGTTTCCTCATAACAAGCTAGATGGGGTCTTAGATGAACTTAAAGAAAAAACCCGTGCTCACACAATTTTTTTTTGTCATTTATGTCAAAAACAAAAAATCTCAAAAACATAGTAATAAATAGAAGCAGATAACAAATAAATTAAAAAGAAACATAACACATGCTTATAGTCTTGTAGAAAAAGAAAAGAAAAGAAAATGAAAACAAACAAAAAAGAAGAAATTGGAAACAAAACAAAACAAAAGTTTCAAAAATAACATACCCTAAAGTTGAAATATTTAATAAAAATATTTATTTTCAAAGTGATGAATCACAATTAAATGGATTTTCAAGAACTAATATCCACACACAACAATTTATAATTTACATATGATTTAAGAATAATCGTTTTTAATTTTTAAGAGTATGATTTTATAAAAAATCACAAAGTATATACTTTAATGAATTAGATGAATTTATTAATAAGAAATGTAATTTTTTAATAATATATATACACACAACCCGAAAAAAGACAATAAGGGTCATATTGTAAATATTATTATGCCTCAATGGACAAATCCAAATAACCTTCTATAGAATGTCTGAAATCCATGTAACCTCTGAAGTTTTCTAAAGTCTATATAACCCCCTGGAAACACTTACATAAATCCAAATAACCCTCAGAGTTATACTTCTGTTGACAGATGAGGTAAATTATGTGAATATTATTTAGTTAAGCCTGATTGAAAACATAGTATACTAAAAATCTCCAATAATATGTTAAAAATGTAAATTTTTTTTTGTAAATGATGATTTTACCCCTCCAAAAAGATTATAAATCTCTATCCGGAGGGATAAATCCGTAATACATTTTCATTTTTAATATATTTTTGAGGTTTTTTGATATACTATGTTTTCAGTCTGAGTTAACTTAACAGAATATTCACTAAATAATCTTAGTCTGTCAACAAAAATTTAATTCAAGGACTATTTAAATTTACATAGGTGTTTTCAGGGGGTCTAAATGAATTCCGAGAAAAGTTAGGGGGTTATATGGATTTCCGGCGGTTTACACTTTACAGGGGGTTGTATGGATTTTTCCTAACTGTAAACATAAACATGTTACATGTATCATCACAAGATGTGCATTACCTTACGCATGCGCCATTACATGAAAAGTGAGGGGCAAAAAGGACAATAAAGAATATAGTGATATCCAAAGGGGCATCTGCGCTTGCACATCCTCTACTTTTTTTCCATAAAAAAAAGTGGGATTCCACTCTCTCCATTTCCCCTGTGACTCTCAGATTGCTTTCATAATTCCTCTCTCACAAGATTGGATCCACTTCTCTCCAATCGATGATTCACTGATTGGGTTCTCGGGTAATCCAATAAAGGCAACACCTTTGTTATTATTATCTCTTCTTTTCTTGTGTTTTGATTGTTTTTTTTTCTTTTTTCACGGTGGGTAGTTTGAATTGGATTTCTTGATATGTGGGTTCATCTGGGTGGATTGGGTTTTGAACTCTTTGGGTTGAATTCTCGTCTGGGTTAGTCTGTGTTTGTTTGTTTGTTTGTTGTGTTAGTCTGTATTTGGTTTTCAGTGTCAGGGAATTCTGTTGTTTTTATTTATTTATTTATGTATTGGTTGCTGTGAATTGGGTTCATGTTGAATCTGGGTTGATTGAATTCGGAGGATTTTGGATTGTTCTTATTTTGGATTTTGGATTGCTTGCTTCTTTTTTTTGTGCTTCTAGTCTTGATTTATATGTAGGTATAAGAGGTTGAGAGTTGGTGTTTACAGCTTTAAAAAAATAATTCTTGGAGAAGGGTGGAGTTGTGATTTATTATTATTATTTTTTGGTAAGTCGTTATTTTTATTTTTATTTATTTTCATTTTTTTTTTTTGGTGATGAGGAGTCCAAAGGTTAGTTGGGAAAAACACCAGATGTGCAGAATCACCTACAGATCCAGATCCCATGCATCATGTAATCCTGGAGTATTCGAACTTGAGGCCTACAGGGAGCAAACTTATGGTTTTAGCCAACGAGCCAATTCCTTTAGGATTGGAGTTTTGAAATTCACTGTTATTTGATTATTGTTTATTGTAATAACTAGTAAGTCTACAAGTGCTCTTCATTTAATTGATTCTCATTTGACTGCAAAGTTATTATATATACATTTTTTAGTTTCTGGACCACAGATTAAGAAATCTAGGTGTTTTTTATTTTTTTATTGTAATTAGTACTTTATGAACTATGGATGGAATCTTTTTTCTTCAACTTGTTAAGATAAATTGTGGGTTCATGAAATTTCCATGGATCATGTTAATTTTTTTATTTGTTTTTCTAGTTTTGCCATGAAGAATTTGCTTTTCAGATATCACCATATGTTTGAAAGAGTTGATGTGTTTAGAGTTCTAAATTTTGAGCACTTCTGTTGATTTGGGAATTTTTCTTGCAGGAAAAGAGTTTGGTTATTGCTACAAACAAATTTTTGTAACAGTTAGGCTTGTGGGGTCGATATGTTTGTGTAATTTGTTTATTTGACTCTCTGGATCATAAGTGATTATATGATTTTTGGGAAGAAATGGGGGTTTCAAGCTCCAAGATAGAAGAAGACAAAGCCCTCACGCTTTGTAGGGAGAGGAAGCGCTTCGTTAGACAAGCACTCGATGGGAGATGCTCTCTGGCGGCTGCTCATGTTTCTTACATTCAATCCCTCAGAAACACTGGAACCGCTCTTCGAATGTTTGTCGAGCCGGAAGCCCCCATTGAATCTTCTTTGTATACCTCAACACCCGCAACAACCGAGCCACTCGCCTTGACAGACAAGTCCTTGTCTCAGTTTACGTTCTCTTCTCCTTCACCATCCCAACGCATGGAAACCACTGACACCATATCTCCCTCCACTTCTCCAACCCACTCTGGTTCGTTTCATATCAATTACATGAGATCTGGCGGGGGTTCTCTTACGGTGAAGGAGAGGCCACCCATTTCGGTAACTGCGACTGTACAATCTTCCGAAACGCCTCCTTTCACACCCACTACTCCCCCGCCCCCTGAAAATGGACCTTGGGATTATTTCAGTCTCTTTGACAATCATATCTCTTTTACGGATGGTGAGGGATTGAATCTTCATGGGTTGGAAAATGTGGATGATAACAGACGGCTTAGGGAAGAAGAAGGCATTCCTGAACTAGAAGATGAAGAGGATAAGCCTTCTATAAATGGGAGAGTGGAATCAACGGACTCTGAAGATGACTTTGATGATCATTCTCCGGAACCTTTGGTTCGAAAATTTGAAAATCGGGCTGCATCAATGAATTACTTGAACAATGAAGTTTCGTCTGTTTCATCCGTGTCTAGTATAGGTCAGGAAACCACTCATTTGAATGGTGAAAAAAAGTTGCTCAAAAATGGTGTATATGAGACAGATGAAGCTTCTCATATGACCCCACCAAATTCTGCACCCCCTATAACCTTCCTGCCCGATGATGACAGAAGAGAAACTGAAAAAGTACCTGGTTCTGAGAAAAAATCTGTGCCCAAGGATTTCTTTTTGAGTGTGAAAGAGATTGAATATCTTTTTGTTAATGCTTCTGAGTCTGGGAAAGAAGTTCCTCGAATGTTAGAGGCCAACAAAGTGCATTTTCGTCCATTATATCCTGAAGGAAAAGGTTAGTGGGCACTATGATTTCGAAGTTTCCATGTACTCACAATTTACTACTTTTTTCTTGAAGTGTGCTGGTTATTTACTTTATTATATAAGTTATGAGATCTGCTTGTGAAAATTTTTGAACTGGATCATGTTTGGTCAAGCTAGATATGAATCTGGCTTTTCTTCGAGCAATTTTTGTTTAGTTTAGTTTAATTAAAGAAAAAAGATCTAACATGTGCACACACCCATGAATATTTTTGTTGTTTGATGAGAGAGAAATATTGTTGGTGCAAGAGATTCTAACGAGAATTTCTCATGATGCAGCACCAAGATCGAAAGTGGCTACATATTTTACATCCTGTTTCATTTGTTGTAAGGAAGAAATCCATGCTCCTCAAGGTGAGACTGTTAGTTTTTTTTACCAATATATACGAACATCTACTTGATATCTCGTTATTCTAGGATCTCTTTTCCAAATCAGTAGTCATTTAGATTGAGTTTGTGGCATAGGGTTTCAGAATATTAGCTGTGATTTTGTATCATTTGATCATGTTAAATAATTGGCTGGGGATTGGGTTGAGTTTAATCATGGTATTTTGTTTTGTTTTTAAATGCTTACATTTTGTAGATGGGCTTTTTGAATATTTAGTTTAACTTTTCATACATATATAATATATGTATATATACTGATATTTCAGATGCTAATAATATAACATGTTTTATTATTTATTTATATCCACCTGATAGTCAGGTAAATACAGTGTTGGAACCTCCTATAGTAATTGAATCCTCTTTAACTGTCAGATGTGTGAAGTGAATTGTAGAAACAAGAGATGGTATTAATATTAACTAATATTCACAATTCTTCCATTGGGCATGATCATGTTGACTACACAATGTTAAGAAATGGGCTAGCTTGATCTTGTGTTGATTTTTTTTTGTTCTGATCATTCATGTAACCCCATGGTTGTCTATGCAGAGCCTCCTTCAGACACGGTAAAGTATTTAACATGGCATAGGTCGGTATCTTCCCTTTCTTCAACATCAAGAATCCCTTTGTCATCAAACCCAAATGACAATCTTGAGGGGATCAGGGGTAATATGTTTGCTACAAACTGCATGAATTCTGGCAGTCATGCCTCGACTTTAGATAGACTATATGCATGGGAGAGAAAGCTTTATGATGAAGTTAAGGTAATCTTCTAATTTTTTTAATGGTTCTTTAATCATTGCAATTTCTGAAATTTCTCTGCATAATGATTGGAGTTGCTTGGATGTGTTATCATCTACCCAAATATGGGGAATTCTTATTGATAGATAAGATTTCATTTTTGGCTTTTTGTTGCAACGGATCTGTATTTGATGCAGTCTTAATTTTTTAATCAATGTTAGTCTTTGATTAAAAGAATATTTGATTGGTAATCGGTAGGGGACTTTTTTTTCTCTTTACTTTTACTAGTTTTGGCTCCAAAAGTTGTATACCTTCCCTCTGCATTTGTATTTTTATAGCTTCCATTTTTAATGAAAGCAGGACACAACTATGCATCAAAAAGTTTCAAAATTTGTAGGTGACCGTGATTCAATGTGGTTTGCTCCACAATCAATGTATTATTGTGGAGCATGGTAACTAAAACATGTACAAAAGTAGGGGATGCTTTTTTTTTTGGGCGAGGAGGAACCCCAATTAGTTGTGAAAACTCTAAATGCAGAGAATCACTCACAAACCCTGATCATTAGGTAAGCCAAGGGGGATTTGAACTCGAGAACTTGGGGAGCAAACCTGTGACTCTAGCCAAAGAGCTAACACCATGTAGGTTAGAGTAGACGATGCTTCCTCTCCATTAGAATATATATCCACTAATATTTAGATAGACAGATACACACACTTTTAGCAAACATGATCATAAGCACACTAGCAAGCGAGGACATGATTGTAGAAAGGACAAATGATAGAGTTGTGCATTTGTGGGGGTTTTATGTATAAATATTATTTGAGTGTCTAGAACAAAAATTTAATTTTTTGAAAAAGGGAAAACAGATGTGACAATAAAGACATAACAAATTTGTTTTTTTTCCTCATCGCTTGATGAGTGGCATGCACACTGATGTTTTGGTGACAAGAAACCCCATGTCATTTGAGAAAACCTTGGATGCACACACGAACCTGTACATATGGTAAGCCTGGGTGGATTTGAACTTGAGACCTATGGGGGAGAAAACCCATGGTTCTAGCCAGAGAGATGACACCTTATGGGTCATTATTTTTCTTTTTTCCACTTCCAGGAACTTAGATAATTAAGAATTTCTTTCTTGTTGCTTGTGAAATGTGTTCTTTTCTACTTCTAGGTGTTTAGAAAGTAGCAGGCACATGTGTATTTATAAGTCATGTACTGATGTTAGTATATCACTTGGCCTCGTAATGATGGCAATGTCTGGAATCTTAAGTCTGACATTGCTTGGAACCCTGCGTTGGAGTTTGCAGGCCAGTGGGATCATTCGAAGGGAATATGACTTGAAATGTAAGCAATTAAGGCATCAAGAATCAAGGGAAGAAAGCACCAAAAAGATTGATAAAACCCGTGCTACTGTCAAGGATCTATATTCGAGGATTCGGGTAGCAATTCACAGAATTGATTCAATATCAAAGAGAATAGAGGAATTAAGGGACAAAGAGCTCCAGCCTCAACTTGAGGAGTTAATTGAAGGGTATGGATTTTCTAATCCCATCTTATTTATGCATGATTTCCTGATTAAATGTTTTTAATGAAATCCACAACGTGTCATTAAAATGTCATTGCTCACAAATTTCATGCTGGCGATTAGATCACAAACATCTTTTGCATTTTTCATCAACACTAAAGTTCAAGTTCTGTATGGGGGGGGGGGGGGGGGTCATTTGAAAATTTTTAAAAACAACATTCAAATTTTTATTTTTTTCATTTTTATCATTATGGATTTTTGTGTCGTTCAAACAAAGCATACATTGTAACTGTTGAGTAGATGAAAGAAGATTACATCTATGACATTAGAGGACTAATAGATGAATAGATACACCATAGCAATTACATATGATCTCACTTTATGCAATATATCTGTGCGATACAAGTTCTAATATATTGGGAATGATTGATGACTCAGTGAGGTTAAGGAATCTTGGAACTAATTGTTACATATTTGTAGTAATGTGTCTCTAACTGATGTTGTATCCACTGGGAGTGTTGCAGCTGAATTTAAACTGCGACTTAGTTAAAATGAAATTTATCACTTAAGATTTAATCATTAAAGTTCATCATCTTAGAAACATCGGTTCCCTTTGAACAGGCTAAGTCGAATGTGGGTGAAGATGTCCGATAGCCACAAGCTTCAGCTCGACATAATATCAAAAGCTGTCATCAATGGAACCTTCAAAGTTCCAATACGATCAGAATCCCGACATCAGGCGGCGATCGTCCTCGAACAAGAACTAACCTCTCTCTGTTCAAGCTTCAAAAAATGGATCTCAGCCCAGAGAACCTACCTTCAATCAATAAACGGGTGGCTCCTCAAATGTGTACTATTAATCCCTCTGAGAAGAAAGTCTTCGCGAAGAGGGAATAATGTCGAATTCTCCCCCCGAAGACAGAGGGCACCACCCATATTTGTGACATGTCGGGACTGGTTAGCGAAGCTTGAAAAGCTGGAAGCAGAGGCAGTGACAGACTCCATTAAAAAACTGGTGGCGGATATGAATCACTACCTGTCTCGTCAAGAGACTTCGAAGTCTCACTTTTCTCTTCCAAGAAAAGCCGATAGAGATAGTGAAGAGGGCACCCGATTGTTGAGTGAAGAAGCTCCGGTAGATTGGAACGTAGCCTTTAAGGAATTGAAGTTAAATCTGACCGTATTTCTTTGTCGGTTGGGGATCTTTGCAGAGTCTTCGGTGAAGATGTATGAGGATCTTTCAAACTCCATTAGCGAGGCTCGGTTTATTTATGAACAAGGACATTACAGGAGTTGAAATGAACTACAGAATAAAAGGAGAAGAGGATGATGTGCAGATTGTTGTTTGGATTTAAATAAGAAGTCTGAATGGATTAATGGGTCAGTTTCTCCTTTGTACATTCAGGTGGAATAAGAGATCTTTGGATTTCTTTTTGAGTTTTTGGTATAAAATAAGCTCATCATGTTATAATGTTATGTATTTGTAGATTGCAGAGACAAAAGTGTTAGGCAGGTTTTTTTTTATTGTAATGGTATTGCAGGAATGATATCTGATTGATTTTGGGTGGGTGTTGATGGTTAGCCTGTAAACATGTGTAATTAATGATTTATTATTTTAGGTTTTTTTGCATTACTCTCCATAGGATTCTAATTTTATTCTATGTTTTTATTAGCATGTTGATTGACCCTTATTTTGTAATCCCTTTGCAGTCTTGTACCTGGGGTTATAAATATTTATTTTTATTTTTAAAATACACTAACATATCTTAATGTATATCTTAATTCATATAATATTATGTATTGCAATAAATGAGTATATAATTTAAAAAGATAGATGGATTGCACTCTGGCTGAGTGTTATTTTTCTATTTTTTTATACAGGGGATTGCAAACTGCGGTTTGTACTTTAAATTATTATATGAAAAATACACACTTCAAAGATAGGGTTTATTTGGTTTACTGATTTTTTTTAGTTTTTAGACGGATATACCCTTCAATTATTTCAGTATTATCCCACTTTACCACCTTAGGCATCAATTCTGTCGGAACTAATGACTAGAGACGGAACAAAGTGAGTGTTACATAAGGCGGAGGCACTGATATAAACCCTTTTTGTTTTTTTACACACACATTAGAAAGGACGGGACGAGCAGAGCAGGAGACCTTAAAAAATCACTCAAAAAAAAAAAAAAAAAACAATAAAATGAAATCCGTGAATGTTTGAGATCGCTTGGAAACCCTAATCGGAACCCTAGATTCTGTCTCTCCGCCATACCTAGGGTTTAGGAAGAAGAAGAGGAGGAGGAGATGGAGATCTTGAACAAGGTGAAGAACCTCGACGCCTACCCGAAGATCAACGAGGATTTCTACAGCCGGACCCTCTCGGGGGGACTCATCACCCTCGTTTCCTCCCTAGCCATTCTCTTCCTCTTCTTCTCCGAATTCGGTCAGTCTCCTTCTTCTTTGGTTGCCTTGGATTCGTTTGTTTACTTCTTATGTTAGGGTTGAATTCGAGCGTTGAGGTGCTTGAGCTGTTTTATTTGCGTGGAATTCTGTTGTATCTGTGGTTCTTGTGTGCTTTCTCAGTCTGATCGCTTTGATGGTTTTAAAAGTTGTAATGTATTTAAGGCTTGATGTAAAGTAGTGATGGAGTTTAATCTATTTGTTTATGAATTTGTGACTGGTGAAACTGGAGAACTTTTTTTATTCGAGTTCAGAGGTTTGATAGGTCAGGTGAAAGTTGTGAATTGGAGGATATAAAAAAGTTGGTTTTTTTTTTCAGGTGCTTGTTTTGCACTGGTGATTTAGATTTTTAAAGATTGGCTTATGGAGGAAGTCATGTTAAAATTATGAGATTGGAGATATTACATGAATGAAATGTCCAATAATGTAATGAGAAAACAGGGAAGAGTCTGGTTATGCATTGTGTAATTTTTTTTGGACTTGCAGGTCTTTATCTAAATACAGTTACTGAATCCAAACTGACGGTAGATACTTCAAGGGGAGAAACTCTCCAAGTTAATGTAAGTATGTGATTCACTTTTTTTTTTCCATTAATTTCTAGTTGGTTTAACAACTGTGTTTACTAGTGTTCAGTTGCTGCATGTAGGTGGATGAACATGTTGTTGTTTACAGAAATTAGTCTCATTAAAGATGGTTCTGGGCTAAATTTTTGAGAATTTGGAATGCATATCATCATTTTAAAGTATATGAAGTATTCCTGTGTAGAAGTAATTGAGAAGCTTTTGTCCTCGACAATGCTGCGTGGAACATCTAAACCTGCGAAACACAAAAAATAGCAGGGTTCTATGTTTCATTACTCATAATCATCAGATTCTTCGCAGAGATGCTAGTTTTCAGAAAATGATTGGTGTGAATCTCTGATGCTTGCCTTGTTGGGATTCAAACCTTGAACTCAACATGCAGGCCTGAATTCTTTCTGTAGAAATGTTAGTTCTGACAATGTGCATTTTAACTGGCTTTTGACATGTTTCTTCTTAGTTGGTTGATTTGTTCTACAATAGCATCGGTGCATGATCTATACACTTATCTCTTTTACAATGTGTTTGCAGTTTGACGTGACATTTCCATCACTTGCATGTTCTCTTCTTAGTGTGGATTCCATGGATATAAGTGGGGAACAACACTACGATATAGTATGTTAAGTTTGCCAAATTTGACCTTCCTCTGATATTATGAACTTGATCTATTAGCATTGAAACACTTTTATCCATGATATGCAGAGGCATGATATAATAAAGAAGAGAATTGATCCCCATGGCAATGTAATTGAGTCAAGGCGAGAAGGAATTGGTGCACCCAAGGTTAATACATTTCTCTACTTTTGACAGGCTATTATGCTAATTCTCTTAACTTTGTAGATGATGAGTTCTGTAATTTGGCAAGGTTTTTTTTATAATAATCCTTTAGATTTGCCAAGATTCTCTTTATCCATTTTATACTGCTGTTGGGGGGTGGGGACTGGGGAGGAGTTCCAAACTCAAAACTTTTATTTTGATGAAATGGTAGGCATTCTACAATGCCCAAAGCAAAACAATAAACAACACAAGAAGCAGAAAAAGCCAAAGAAAACCAAAAGAAACAAAGCTGGGATAAAGGCGCCCCCCCCCCCCCCCCCCCCCGAAATACAACAAAAGATTCGCCCCTGCACAAAATCTCCTTCAATTCTTGATGAAATGTATCACCGACTCCTAAATGTTTTTTTACATATGGTGCCGCCCCCTTGAAGATAACATCATTACGCATTAATCAAAGTTCCCACAACACTGCAAGATTGAGATATCTTCACTTTCACGCTTTGTCACCCCTCACTCTCATCCTTTTTCAAGTCACATACCCTCGAAAGAGGTGAAATCCGTAACCATCCCAGTTGCCATCGTCATCCACGCCCATATATGCCGAACCATTGAACACATAACAAACAAGTGATCTGTGGTTTCTTCTGCCCACGGCACAACACACAACTCCTATCATCGTTAGGTGCCCATTTTGTACGGTATGCCTCTGTCAGCAGCTTATTTTGATACAACAACCAAGTGAATGCTTGACCTTCAGTGGGAATTTGAATACCCACACCTCTTTGGATTCACAAAATGTAGGTCTCTCCCTCCACCACTCGCAGCACCTGTAAACCATGAACTCCTTTCCTCGGTTTAATCTCAAACTTGAGACATAAATATTATATTTGACAAAAATCATTAGAAAGTAGAACTGATTAGAAATTTGAAATTATTCTCTTTTTGCAGATTGAAAGGCCTTTGCAGAGACATGGGGGAAGGCTTGATCATAATGAGACTTATTGTGGTTCTTGCTTTGGTGCAGAAATGGTAACATTGTGTCCTGTTTATCTATTTAATTATATAGTGGATGATTAATATATAGTATATTTCAAGCACATTGCTGATAATTCTTTCTGATGGTTTGACTAAACAATGAAAGAAAGGGAAAAATCTTTATATGTTACCTCTGGTATGAGTGTCCATGCTTGGTGCCTTGTTATATTGTATAATGTTCATTCTCCATATATATATGTGTGCATGCGCGCGCGTGTGTATTATGTTATATGATGGTTTCATTTCTGCACATGGTCGAATTTTCATGGACTAATTATTTGAAAATAAATTATTTGAATATCAGGAAAATTTAGTTTTGCATGACTTTTGTGATTCCTCTGATTGATAGGACTGTGTGTGTGGGTGTGTTGCATTTGCATGTGTATGAAATATGTTGTCCTTATGTTGGCCATTTCAAGATTCATGATGAATCACTTTGAAGATTCTGTACATGCGTGTCTGTGTGCAGATGCCTTCCCCAATTATCTGCCATCAAATGATTGTCCACAAAATCTTTGTCGATTTCCAGTTTAATTCATCAAAATGATGTCTTTTCTGGCTTGAGATGAAAATTTTAACGAATTGTGATTTTGTGCTGCAGTCAGATGATGATTGCTGTAATTCATGCGAAGAAGTCCGTGATGCTTATCGAAAGAAAGGATGGGCTTTGACACATCTGGATTTGATCGATCAGGTCTGTGGGAAGCCTTGGTTACAATCTCTCTTACCGTTGATATCTCTAATTTCACATCATACGTTCATACTATTTTATCATAGAATAATTCCGCCGTTTTATATGGATCTTGTTTCCTGTTCCTGAAGTTCATTGAGTAATTTACTTTATTTATTCTTCTCAACAAAAATCACTTTATTTATGATTGGATTATTTGTTTACAAGCTCATATCGGGCAAACCCTAATCTGTTGCTTTTTTTGTCTATGTGGCGTGTGCCTCTTGAAGTAGACTTTTATGGTCTCCTTGTGTCCCTATGATGCAAAGATCTGCTTTTCTCAATAATAATTATAATAGTCATGGCTGCACATATATTCCTTACTTTATTATTTGATATGACTGGTAAGCAGGAGCACTTTCATGGCTAAGGTAATTTTGCAATTCTGTCCTAAGTGAGTTTCAGTGTATAAGCTGAATTATGTGTTGCTGCAGAGTCTTTGAATGGTGTAGTTAGACTGAGATATCATCTTGTTGTCTTGTAACCTTCAAAATTTTGTTTATAATTTATTTATTTATTATTATTATTATTATTTTTAATGTTGGAGCCTATTTTATGAAGGACTGTATTCTGCTGCAAGCATTGTACTGGTTATTGTCTTGGTATAATATAAGTTTCGTTTTTGTCATTTATCTTGGAGAAACCCAGAAAACACTAGTATGCCATACTTCTAACTGAATATCTGCATTCAGGAGAAAAAAACTTGTTATTAAGACAATACAACGTATATAATCAATTACATACAGGGGTAAGTTTAATATTTCATTTTAATGGTATTCTGTATTTTTTTTGTTTACGACTCAAAGATGATATATTGATTATTAGCAGATGGGTTATTTTAAATAGATAAGTTTTGAAATTTGGATAGTTGGTAGCTTGGTAGGGTCCATGTGTGGTTCATATCATTTTTCTCCAGCTTACCTCTGGTTTGTTGTTTTTACTGATCTATGTTTCAGTGTAAAAGAGAGGGTTTCATACAGAAGATCAAAGATGAAGAAGGTGAAGGCTGCAACATTCATGGGTTCTTGGAGGTCAATAAGGTCGCTGGAAATTTCCATTTTGCTCCTGGGAAAAGCTTTCACTTATCAAATATAAATATCATCGACCTAATAGCATTACAGACGGAAAATCATAATGTAAGTATTCTTAAAACAATTAATTAGCATCCCCAAGATGTTCTTATAGGAATTGATGAGGTGTATGATGTGATATTCATGTTCTAAGTTGATCTTACCTCTTTTCGGCTTTTCCTTTTAATGACATCAGATTAGCCACAAGATAAACAAGCTATCATTTGGAAAGGACTTTCCTGGTGTTGTTAATCCACTTGATGGGTAAGGCTTTAGAGAGACTATCATGCTTTAACTTTAAATGACCTACACATCAAAGTATTTGCTATGCTTCTTTTTGAATAATATTTCAAACTAAAATGTTGAAAATTGAAAATGAAGTAATACTTATTGGAGTTGTTATATTTATAACATTCATCTTACTAATTCATACATGGGACTCATACATTTCTAATTTGTGTGTGTTGTTGTTGATTTGTGCCCCTTATTGAGTGTTTCGATTTGCATGTATCGCAAAAGAAGTTAAAATTATAATATTGGGTTTACTAGCTTTGATCCTTAATGTCTATTATGAAAATTCCAGTGTGGAGTGGACACACACAGGGTCATCACCAGGACAGTATCAATATTTCATTAAGGTGAGTTTTGACGTAATCTTTCTCCCCACTCAGTTTTGATTGGACTGTTGATAATAAACCATTGACAAGTTGAATAAATTATTCTTCCTGGCTATGCATTATTGTCACTAACCAGCCCTCTTTTTCACATTATTCAGGTCGTCCCTACCATCTACACGGACATAAGAGGACGCAAAATCCATTCCAACCAGGTAAAAAATATTCCATTTACCCCGTGTTCAACTCTCTAGCTACAGAGTGGAGTCCAAAATACATTTTTTTCTTGCGCAGTTCTCAGTGACCGAGCACTTCAGAGATGCTGAAGGTTTCCCAAGGCCCCTTCCTGGGGTGTTCTTTATTTACGACTTAAACCCAATCAAGGTAAGTGAACTCGTAGATGCATATTATGGCTAATCATGTCTGGAGAAAACAATAGAACCAAGATCATATTCGAAGTCTGGTATGCCAAACTGCAAGGCAAAGATCTTTGCACTGGTAGCTCATGAACCAAGATCAAACTCACTAATATTAATTTCGAGGCAAAAATATTGGTGTGACTGTATTGCACGATCTCGTTCAATATGACTGACATCTATTTTGTACACTGAAGCTGCTCTCTTCTCTGGCTCTTCATCTCTCGTGCCCGACTGACATCCATATCTTTGGTTTACTGTAATATTTCAGGTGACCTTGACAGAAGAACATGTACCACTCTTACACTTCTTGACGAATATTTGTGCTATAATTGGAGGTAACACCGCATCAAACCCTACTCAAAATTCAAATTGAAAACAGAGTTCAAAGCGAGTCGCGAACTCCAGTTATTGAAAGTTTTCTTCGACTGGGTTTCTGCAGGTGTTTTCACAGTTGCCGGTATCGTTGATGCATTGTGGTACCACGGTCACCGGGCAATCAAGAAGAAGGTGGAACTCGGAAAGTACACATGACATTTTTGAAGGCATTGTTTCATTCAATCCAGGGAGGGATCATGTTGAAATTATTATTAGTTCAGTTGATGATGGAGGTTGGTGTTGGCATATAGATTGAACCCTTTTTTAGTCTGATTTTCATTTCTGCCTTTAATTGCGTATATAGTTCAGTTCTGTTGTAGCTTGATTTTATTTATTTATTTTGTTTTCCTAGTTATAAACATCAAGAATTTTTTTTCATCATTTTATCCATTTTTCAGTATGTTTTTTCAGGCAATTGGCATTGTATCTCTTCGTAAATATCAATTTTTCAGGGGTTGAAATGTAATTGTCCGTCCTCTTTGTTAAACATATATTATGTATGGGTTGCATTGTAACTATCCCTTATAGAGAGGACGTCTATAACTGGACGGTCCAGATCTAAGGACGCTCCATCAAACGCGTGTAACCAGGTACACTAGCCCACGCAGCTCCTCTTAAATCGTGCGGTCCAAATCTCTCCACGTGTTGACAGCACGATCAGGCTCGACGTGTAAACAAAGAAAGGTTTCCAAAACAGTCTCCGCTCTTGATTTCCGATCCTTGAGTCCGCAAATCAGGGCCACACATCAGATGGTCCTCCGACATGGACCCCTACAGGACGCTTGGGCTTCGGAGGGGAGCGACCAAGGAGGAGATCAAGGAGGCCTTCCGTAGGTCGGCCATGGAGTTTCACCCCGACAAGCACTCCGTCTCGTCCAAGGAGGCCAGGGACATGGCCTCCCTCAGATTCAGACAGGCCAACGAAGCTACCAGGTCCTCGTCGACGATCGTAGGCGCGCCGAGTACGATTTACGAGGTCATTCCGCCGCCGGAGGCGGGGGAGGTGGCGGATACGGCGCCTCCAGTCGATACGGTTATGGTAGCGGCGGCGGTGGTGGATCCGGGCGGAGTGGAAGGGGAGCTCAGCCGAGGTTCGAATTTGAGGCCGTGTTTCGGTTCCTTTCGACGAAAGCTTCTCTCCGCAATCTCGTCTTTGCCAGGTACTCTTTTCATGTGTGTGTTTAGGGTTTATTGTTCCTGTTCGATGTATTTGCTTTATCGCAAGAGGAATTGACATCAATAGAGGACAACATGGGAAGGAATTTGAGGATCCCCGTTTCGTAACAATTGTACCAATTCGTACAATTTTGTACCAATTGGTATCAATTCGTATGATTTTGTACTGATTGGTAGGAAGTGGGAGAAGTCATGTTTCTTTATCAGTAGAATCAGAGAATTTTTCCTGGGTGCCACATAGGAATGCATGCACTCATTAATTTGCAAACTCTTTAGTAAATGATCATCCCTGGTTTATGTGATGTTTACAGAAATCTTCGTCGCGTGTCCCATGCAAGTTAGTAAATGCATGCCTTCTTGTCATTTTGTATATAATTCTCAGTGTCTATCTCACAAAGTTTCTGAAATTATATGGGCATTCATGTTGGATCATCCTCTGAGGGGACATGGGGATAGTTTGGACTTGAGTGGCACATAAGCCATGGCAAAGAAAAAAGAATTGGATGTGAGTTACACGTTTTGGTTGATTCTGCTTTTGCAGGAATCAATTTAGCCCAAAGGTGTATCCAAACGCCCCAAACAGTCACGGGTTTTTGAAGGGAAAAAAACAGCTTGAATTTAACAAATATAAGCTTCCAAGGAATATCATTTCCAAAAGCAACTTTAAGTGAAAGGGTATCTTTTTCCAAATGCTACCCAAGTAATAAGAAGGGATCTCCTTTTTGTGCAACAGAAACCAATCAAGCCATAGGTCATCTGGTAGTGGATAGGATTATTAAATGGTGATTTCCTACTTATGTGGTGTGCTTGAGTCAATTTTCATGATCATCTAGGATGCTCTGCTGCATGGGTGTCATAATAGAATGGCAAACATTTACATTGAAATTTTTTAGTGGACTTTATCTGAACTGTATTAGTTGTAGCTATATGACATTGAGACAACAAGGATAGACATTGCCATTATGTTATGTAAACAAAACCTGTAAGTACTCAACATGTAGTATTGAATGTTCTACTTGTGACACTTGTTGTCATGACCATAGATATTTAAGATTATATCCATTGTTAAAGGAATTTCATTGACTTGTTTTCTCCTCCCAGCATTCTGTTAGGGGGCATACTTGTTATTGATAGAAGTGGGGAGGAAATCTGGAAGATGAATAACTCTGGGGTAACGTAACTCTCAACTTTCTGGCAACTTTGTTTTTTTGAAGGAAAATATAGGAGCAATCTTATTAAAGAAAAATGCTGTGAACAAACGAGACAAGGGATTAAATTTAAAGGAAAGAAAGAATTGAAAATGGACTCTTCACAAAATCACACCAGACTGTTATCCCCCAGATCAAAGATTACCCATATAATGGTTAGGAGTATCCACTCCTAATATCTTAGAAACTCATCTTGGAGGTTCAAAGAAATTCAAGTATAAAACCAATATCATAGAAACGAATGTTGATTGACCTGTTCTATAGAACAACCCCCCCCCCCCCCCCCCCCCCCCCCCCACCCCAAACCAAAAAAAAAAATAATACCATCTTACTTTCAGACTTTCAGTCATTCCCATGAATATCATTCTTCCTCCATTATTTTGTTAACCATTTCTGATAATTCTTAAGGTTTAGATGACAAACCCTCTGTGCTTTTGTGCATGCAGACCTAATGTTTTCTACCAACCATAGACTTATAATAATAATAAAAATTAAAATGTATGAAGCGCAACCAGGCTAAATTTTTCTTCCTTTTTTTATTGCAGAAATCATTTGAGGAGGCAATCGATTCCATAGAAAAGTTCAAAATACAGAGAGATAAAGGTTGAATTGAAAAGGCCTTATTTTTCGTATCCCTCCGAGTCCGTATTACTTGTATATATCTATGAAGTTATACATCTTACAATATATGGAAATAAACCCCCATTGTTTGTGACAGAGAAAATAAATGGCCATTTAAATTATTTTTGCAACATTGCCATATGATTTCGGCCTGATTGGAAGGTGACAGGAGACCAAATTGCATTATGAAACATCTGATAGACTCATTTTAGTCTCCCTTGAAATACATTAGTCAGTGCTGTGGTGGTACTGGTACATGTATGTTGATAGAGTTCGGTCCACCCTATAGATATGATAGTGGTTGAAAGAAGGAAAAAGCTTCAACAACTCAAAACTTGGTCAAATATTTAACCCCTATCAATAAGAAAATGACAACTCATCCATTCAGAAAGTAATATGATAACATGTCATCTTCTTGTTGGTTTTAGGATAACACTCAGGAAACCACTGAAGTATGAGTTTAGTGGTTCTGAATAATGGGCTCACTGTGGGTGGAGAGTACTGTGGAGATAGTAGACAAAAGCACACCTGAACATAGTATCAAAATATTCTGAATGTACAGGCAACATAGTTGAAAACCTTCTACAGAAAGCACACCCAACATAGTTGGTTACCTCCTGCTATTGGTTGAACATACCTATGTTTGTGCCTTTAGAAGGTATCCATCTAATTTAGATGATGATTTTCATAATTTTTCATACTCTTCATATTTTTTTAAAAAAAGAAGCTGATTCTAATTGTATCCAGCATAGGATTTTTTTTGCATGTATGTTTATATTAATGACATAATACAACTGAAAAATGGTTTAATTATCTTTTTGCTTATATCAAACACTTGCTTAATGAATATTTCTCGTACACAAACTTTGTGAATAGAAAATTTAATTAGTATTATGCTTCATTTGGAAATACATTAAAAAAATATGATTTTAAATAAAGTGGCTTAAATAATTTTGATTCTTATGAAGCTCACTTTTTGCATTTTTTTTAAAGCATACTTTTTATACTAAAAGATGTAACAAATTTTTTATTAAGTTTGTTTGTTTGGAAGTGTTAGTGCGATTTTTTTTTTTATAGAAAAAACGAAAAGCGAAGTCCATCTCTCACTCTCATATGATACCAATTTTTCTGTAGAGCATTCAAAGATTGCTGAGTATGTGCATTGACCACCTCATGTTTACAAGTTTATTGTATGGACTAATATGGTCCACATAAGTTAGGCCAGTCATAGAAGAACAAGTCCACCTTGGTAGGGGTATGATCTCTTCTTTCCACATTAATAAAACTAGGTGTAGTTTCATTTTCAGTTCCATTCCATTGCATGTTTTAAATAGAAATGTATCTTGTTTTGAGCTGAATTATAATTCTTTACAAAAAAAAAATTGCAGCTTTTTCTTGGGGTTCCAACTTATTCAAAACAAGAATTAGACAGTGCTTTAGAAATTCCAAAATATATTATTTCTTAATCCCATCATTATTGACCAACAACTAGGCCTATGAGTGAGTCATTCGTTGCATTATTTTTGGCTTATGTGGTGTAAATCCAACTATTCCACTATTATTATCCATCTAACCAAATAATTAATCATTAGTTTATTTGTTAATAAGCCATGTTTAGGAGTGCGTGCAATGTCATGTTCAGTGAAGGGCCTGCACTGGATTAGTATTAAAAAAAGAGCCTTGTTCATTCAATCTTTTACAATCCCATTATAACTCAAGAATATGAAGGTTGATTTTTTTTAAAAAAAAATACAATTGTCTCTCTGTATTTAAATGAAAGTTTTTTTTTAAATAATAATATGAACTATGAGAGTGTATCATTTTTGTTAAAAAAAACATATATAAATCAACAAACTAACAGCTGTCTGTGCCAATTTTAAAACAGTTTTATGTTGTCTTTGGTTATGAGCTTTATACATATTTTTTTTTATGATGTAATTATGAGAATTGTTTTTTAATTAATAAAATAATCACGTTTGTTGTCAATAACAGAAGCTATTTTTGTTGGAATAAACTCAGTTTTTTATACACTTTTTTTTGTTAAAATCAATATACAGTTTTTTAATTAAGTAGACTTGTTTGATAACCTGTTTAGAGCTTTTAGCTTCTTTGAAAAGCTAAAAGCAATCTAAAACAGGTTGCCGACCTTGGATTATTAGGTCAAATTCAATCAATCTGACTATAAAGAATCCACAGCCACAAAAATTGAAATGACACATTGTATGGTATCTCATCTTATCTAGATATATATATATATATAAATATAGTCAACCATGGCAGGGGATAACAACAGGTCTCGAATGGCCGACAGTATAAAAAGACTCAAAACCGTTGACGAAGATCAACAGTGAAAGCAAGGAATCTATGATTCTCCATTTTGCAACTCAATCCGTACAATATTTTTATGGCCTCTTTGGGACCTCTTGTAATCTTATCCATTGGAAATAATTGAGTACAGTCTCTCATGTGCAGTTCAGAAACGATCATTCAACTGTTAACAGTGTAATACACATTAGACCATCTCCGGTCTTTATTTAAATCTATATCATATGGTATCTGTTTATCACTTTGTGTTTTACTTAAATTTTTTTTTAAAACGCGGAGTTGAAGAAAAAAAGTAGCATTTGAAAATTTGGATAAAATTTAAATTTGGTATGGATAAATGATCGAAGAGAATTTGTGGTGACTTATAATCAAATTTAAATACACATTTGAATTTGAATATAGAGATGCTCTTATACTACACTATCCTGCATGTAATTGTATGAATAATAATAAAACTATTATATGAAGGGAGATTTTAATTTCAGCAATAAGTAAAACCCCTCCCTCATTGAATAAATATTCCATTTTTTTTTTATAATCCCATAATCAATCTTCCATGCATTATAATATGCACTCATCTCCCATGGAATCTTCACTGCTCGTGGAGAGTGGAGACCTAGGTTCCAACATATATTGCTGTTAAACAGCAACACAGAACTGGTTTATGAGTCTATTATACTAATTTGAAAACTGAGTTTGAAAATTAGCACCACTGAAAAAATGATCTTTTAAAAACAATTTCTTTAGGAAGCTCCCTTTAATTAGCACAACTAAAAGCTATTTTATGCTTTTGTCAAAACTGGGACCACTGAAGAAGTGTTGGGATACGAGTCTAGAATACAGAATGATTTTTGTAAAACTACAATATTCCAAAGTTATCCAAATTAGTTTTCAAAGATAGAATCACTTACATTTATATAAGAAAAAATTTAAAGTTTAGGAGTGTTACAATATCCTACATTGCCGTATATTCACTAAAAAATCTTAACCCCTAGCGGGTGCAATTTTGTTTGGTCAAACCGAATCCAAATCAATTCAAATCGATTTTTTTTTCGTGTATGAGTCTAATTTTATGGTTTGGTTTGGCTATGAATTAAAAAATTAATAAACTAATGTATATTAGTTTGGGCTTGGTTTTACTTTTAAAAAAATGAATTAATCACACAGAAACCGAATTAAATTTAAACACATGTTTATTTATAATCAATATTCATTTAGATCATTTTTTTATATTATAAATTATATTATTATTATACCATTAATATTCATAAATAAATGGAAATACTAATTTATATCATCAATCCTAGTATTTTGATACATTTATCTTTAACAGTTCAGCTCGCTTCATGTTAAGCAAAAAAAATCGGTTCAGTTTTCATTTTTTTATTTGGTTTTCAGTTCGATTCAATTTTCGGATTACATGTAAACATAGTTTGGTTCAATTTGGGTTTGTCTAATACCAAACCAAACCGACTGAATTGCACCCCTTACCCCCTATCAAAATGAGCCTTTAAATGTTTTACAGGAAAAAAACTGAAAAGCAGTGATAAAAAAAAAAAGCATGAATAGTAAAAGCCTAGTTGATCCCAACATCTCCCAAGCTTCGCAGGATTAAAATTGCATTCACATTGGCATTTCAGAACACTATACATCAAATGGCAGTTTATAATACTCTTCCAGAACTCATTTGAATTCAATAACTCTTCATCTCAAGATATCATTTATTGCATACACTCTCTTGTTCAATAGGCAACTGATTCAGAAAAACATACCAAAGGGAGAAACATCATTGA
Organism: Acorus calamus; assembly: GCA_030737845.1. Classification (NCBI taxonomy): domain Eukaryota; kingdom Viridiplantae; phylum Streptophyta; class Magnoliopsida; order Acorales; family Acoraceae; genus Acorus; species Acorus calamus. The sequence continues at coordinate 6,051,700 of CM060861.1, read as the reverse complement.
TTTCGCATTTGCGTACAAAATCGCTCCCTGGGGAGCCCATGAATATAGACTAAACAGCATATGCTTATATGAAATATAAACTAAACAGGCACACAACATTTGAAACTGTACATGTACAGAAGGGAAATTGCAGAAGATTCAGAGAACACACACCTCAGTCCGAGCGAATAAGAGCTCTGGTACTAGAAGCCATTCATCTCCAATAGATAAGTTCTTCGTTTCGCCAATGCTTTAACAGCTGCTTTTGATGGTCCATCAAAAGCCCCATAAACAAATGTTTCCACTTCTTTTCTACTACTGCTACCATTTCTACTGGTGCTGCTGCCATGACCAACCCCTTCAACAGAAGGCTTGATCGAAACCAAGGTCGCTCCCTGTAAACTCATCCCTTCGGGAAGCTCCAAATGCGACGCATATCTCAATTTCATATTTGAAGCTGGGACTTGGGTGCGGTTTGAAGAGGCCGAAGAGGCCAAGGGCTTTTCCCTGAACTCCTTCAGCTGTTCACATCCCATGCATAATGTCCCCTGTCCATCAGCATCAGTCAAGATCAAGTTTCTCAATGTGGGATGATCCTTGATTATCGGCCTCAAAAGATAGTGCCTTGTGGAAGCTGCAATTAAGGAGCTGATAGTCCACACCACCCTCAACTTCAACCCTCCATTCGTGTAGAACGACTCGGGTATGCTCCCATTGTCCTCCACAGGCTGTTCAGTATCCGAAACAGGCTTGCGGTCAGTATGGGTTCCACCCAAAATCACACAATTCTGAAGGGTGCTTCCGAACTCGGCTTTCCATTTCAAAATCACCCCATCTTCGGTCCCCACATCCCAGCGGGCAACTCGATGTGGAGGTTCCGAACGTTGGTGAAGTTCTTGAGGACCTGAGCGGGCGAGTGGTGGGAGAGTTGTGGAAGCAAAGGTTTGTTCGATCCATTGATGTTGTTGCGGAGTTGATTGAAGGGTTTAAGGAGGGTGAAGAGCATGAGCTTGAGAAAATGGGAGAAGAGGTTCCGGGGCTTGGCCGAGGAAACAGAGAGGGGGCCATCCTCGCCATCAAAGTCACCATCAACGGTGACGACACGATCAATCTTCACGAAGATGTCGTGGACAAGAGGGACAAGGGAGTTGAATCGCTTCGAAACGGCTGAACAGCGTCCAAGGGAACGGACATCGGCAAGATTGTTGAAGATCAATAGGACTAAAGAATCGGGGATTCGGTCGAATTGGTCAGGATAGGGAGATGGGTCGGCATGGATTTTGGCTTTCGATTGCATCTTCTCTGTTTTTTTCAAGGTTTGGTATTTGAAAAATCAAACAGTGACTGTTTCTTCTGGGTTTTTGTTTGGTTTTGAAAATATTTTACTATCTATGATGAATAAGAGACCAAATGTTGGTGAAATTGAAAATTCAGTGAACAAAAGTTGCAGAGCAAACAAACCCGCTGAAGATCAAACGATCTGCAAAAATAAAAATGAATTCAGACATTTTCATCAATCTCACCAACATGGATCGATAAAAGAAACAATTCTTTTCACTTCAGATTTCGCTATGATTAGCAATTCCACCCAATAAAAATCAGATTTTTCTTAAAAAAACGAAAATCGATGCAAAATTAAAACCCACCCCAATAAAAATCTTCCAAACCCCAAATTTAAAGAAGCGCCCTTACAAAAAGAACAATTTTACTCATCAATCGGACTCCAAATCGCCCTTCAAGACACGATGAGTCGATCCAAGACTGAGAATCCCAAAAGGGGCGAAAAAAATCCAATCTCACCTCAAAATCGCGCTTTTGCCACAAAAAAAAAAACCGAACTTTTCACCGGAAACTCCAAATTCCGAGCAAATCCAGCAGAAACTCGGAACACTGAGGGCAGAATCACTGAAGGGGAGATCGAATGGCTCCGAATGAGTGAAAAAAATTAGGGATTCAAAACGAGAACCACAAATTTAGGGTTTCGAAATCGAAATTTTTATCTCTCAATGTGTTCGAAATGAATGCTTCGGACGAAAAACGGATCGTCCTTTTTTGGCCTGCCTTTACAGTGACATTTATCGACGAGTGGGGGATGAGACGTTACGGCGCCGTTATGTCCACGTCAGCAACACCGTGACGTCCGTTTGGTGGGATTCACGGCGCGGATTGTACACGTGTTGAGTATTGCTGTTTCGATCTTTATCTCTTCCAAGTTCTAAGTGCGCGAGATCTCTGAAGGATGAAATCCTGGCCGTTCTTTTGATGTGCCGTATATTCGTTTGAAGGGGAGTTCTGTCAGAAAGAAGTCACTGATTCCATGGATGAGAAAAATTCAATTATTCACGGAACAGTCCATATAACCACATGTAAACTGACTAAAATCCATATAACCCTATGAAAACACCTAGCAAATTCAAATAACCCCTGAATAAAATTCAGGTTTACAGATGATGAATATTTTATGAATATTATGTTTGGTTAACCCTGGTTAGAAAACACAGTGTGCCAAAAAAACCTATAATGTGTTAAAAATGTGAAAAATCTTCTATAAATGACAATTTTACCAATCTGGATTGAGTTTTTAAATATATCCAGAGAGGTTAAAATCATCATTTTCATAGGATTTTTCGCATCTTTTAACACATTATAATGGTTTTTTTAGTATATTATATTTTCAATTAGCCAAACGAAATATTTATAAAATATTTATCATCTATAAATGAAAATTTTATTCTGGGAGTTATTTGGATTTACTAGTTGTTTTCAAGGGGTTATATGGATTTTAAGAAAAGTCAAGGGATTATATGGATTTCAGTCAGATTTTAAGGGGTTGTATGAATTTTTTTCAAAATTCAAATATAAATCCAAATAGGCATTTAAACTTTCGTTGACAGATGAAGAAAATACTGTGAATATTCTGTTTGATTAATCCTGATTGAAAATATAATATATTAAAAACTTCATCTACTGTGTTAAAAATGTGACAAATCATCTATACTCATTTGAATATATTACAAAACCATATATATAAGATTTTTCGTGTTTTTAACACACTGTTGGAGTTTTTTTTAAAATATTTTATATCTGTCAACAAAAATTTAATTCTAGAAGCTAGTTGAATTTATATATATGTTTTCAAGGAGTTATATGAATTTCATCAAAAGTAAGAGTAAGGGGGTTATATGAATTTCATGGGGTTATGTAGATTTTCCCGTTGATGGAAACTTGGGAAGATATTTAATTCAATTGTTTAAGAATCTAATTAATTAAGGGTCCCTAGAGTCATCCATGAATTATTTTTAGGTCTCCAAAAGTTTTTTAATTTTTTTTAGTCCGTGATCGGAGGTGAAAAATTAAGTCCGTGAAACCGGATGCCGTTATTGTGTCTATAAAAAATACCAAAAATTCTGCATGGTCAATTTTTTCAATAAACTGTTAGCACTTTTCAATACATTATTAAGTATCTCTAGTACATTATTAATACTTCTCAGTACAATGTTAATCTTTGTAAAGTGTTAACAGGCAGTGATAGACTTTTTCTGTATTTCTGATGGACATACTATCGACATCCGCTTCCCATGACCTAAAAATAATTTTTCACTTTTTTTGGGACCTAAAAAAATTGAAAACCTCTACCCCCGTTTGGGGTGAAGAATAAACGCCGGATAAGGGAGAATACAGTAGAATAGCTCCCAAACAGCTGTTTATTTGACAAGAATAAATCTTGATAGTTATGTCTAGATAAGCTAGGATAATGGCTGATAACTATTCTCAGAAAAAGCTAGAATTGTTTATCAGGGTTATCTATACCAATGGATAAAAACCCTTATCTGTCATTTAAAAAAATTTATCTTACCTAACACTCTCTGCACACATTCCAAAAACTATCACATCTATCATATCACACACACATCTCTCATATTTATTCCCAAACACAAATAATTTATGCAGGGGTATAATTGTCATTTAAAAAGTCATAAACTCTTATCCATCTCTAATCTATCACTTATCCTTACTTTATTCAAGGTAACCAAACAACAAAAAGATCAATTTTACGTTTCCCAATGAGAATAACAGAAAAGACAACCAAACAAAAATTTACCTATTCAACATGGATTGTTATCTATCCCAATATAGCTATCAAGGACGAATAACCTTATGTCACACCCCAAACGGGTCCCTAGAGACCAAAAAATAATTTACTGGTGATTACATAGACCTCTAATTAATTTTTTCCATTAATCAGGAAAGTCACGCATACATAAAATAAGACATGCATTGACATACCATGGATAATTATATCATTATCTCATCAGATTCGCCGTCGGGCACAATATTTTTATGGACATACATATGTAGTTTTATATATCATTGTGTGAGCTCTCCTTTCAGAAATGATATATATGTTTCTTAGGCTGCATTTGGATATGAGATTAAAATATTAGGATTTTAAAAATCCTACTTTCTAAACTCAGATTTTGAAAGTCCTTGTTTTGTTAACTTTTTCATTGCTAGATTTTTAACCTAAAAAGTAAGATAATATATAGTTTGAAAAACTAAAAATTAAAATTGTATTTGGATCCGCGTTTAAGAATCTTTAATTTTCAAATGCAGAATCTACCCGAACGCAGATCCAAATAGAGCCTTAAATCTTTTATTTTTAAATGACAAGATACATACTTCATTACATGCCGTATCTTAAAAGAATCAAAATCAACACTACATGCAGGTTGTATAAGGGATAATATCTAATATCTCGATGAATAAAAATAAATCCAATTAGCTTTTAGAAATTGTTTGAAAATGGACATTCACTTATAAGAAAAACTATTCTTTTTCTTTTAATTAAAAATTGTTTATCCTTTCTTCCACCATTGCTATCATATAATAAAGCACACAAAATCATAAAAATGAATTAGACACATCACATGTCACGGTTCATTTAGAGGTGACCCCTCCCTCATTAGTGAGAGGACTGGAGTTTGAATTTTGCCATCTTCTGATAAGGAAAGATTGAAAATAACCATCTCCGATTCACTCTCCCATACACTTCTTTTTTTCCTACATTGTAGTAATCTTTGTATTTCTTTTTTTAAAGTGAAAATTAGCATAATTAAAATAACTTTTAGAAATAAGTTGTTGAATTAACTGTAATATGTTTGAGATTTTGAGAGATTTTGAAAATGGTCCCACATTGGAAGTAGAAAAATGTATATTTTTTTACTTTATATATTGGCCGACTAATAGAGTGTTGTCTAAAAAAGATGGGAAAAAAATGCTTCACACACGCATTTAGCGTGGCATAAAGTGGTTCACACACACATGTTGCTTATTATTTTTGCCTCAAAACTATGATATCTTCTGTGTTCTCTAAATTCTTTTCCAATGTTTGTATAACATGTTTTCAATAAAAAAAATAGATTTTGAAAATAGTTTTTCAATGAATTTAGATTGAGTTTAGATTGTGTGTGATTCATGCCGAAGTAGAATTTTTGAAAACTTCAAAAAGTTCTTTTTCAAACATAATGCATGTGGGATTGGCTTGAGCTGAGTTTGAACATTTTCAGATTTGCATTCTTGATTTTATCAGCCACTATTGGATATATTCAGCATAGAAAAATCTAGGATTTTATACAAAAATTTGTCTTTTATTGTTGCAATATTTTAAAAACTTATATAAAATCAATGTTAGAAAACACGTGTGTTGACATGGGAGCACGCAACATTGACAGGTATAGAAATCTATGATTGGTGAAATAGGACTTAGGTGCAATCAAATGATATTGATAAAATCAATTTTGCTTTGCATGAAATTTGACAATTAGATCCCGTTTTTTTTTTGTTGCAAAATTGTTGACAATAGGACTAAAATTGAAGCATTAAAGTAAAAGTTGGCAAGCTTTGGAATTCACAAAATATTAAATTCTTCCAAGAAAATAGTTACTGATAAGAAAAGTGTGCCAGCCAAAGTGGATGTTATCACGTTAATCTCTTCACATATAAAAAGTACTATGAAAAAAAATGCAATATGTTTCACTTCAACATTGGCTAACTAAAGACACTTAAATCAATCAAACGGCCTCAAATTCATCAAATGAAATAGATATATTCATCACACATGTATGTGCTTTTTTTTTCTTCTGATTTGATATATTTACAACCGTTTGATTTTAATTCTGATGATGTGACAATCCCATAATAAAAGTTAAATAAGATCTAAGCATGAAAAAACAAGTAGAGAATTCAAATTTGATACTGATACACTTAATTATTCCTACAGTCTCTATAGAATATATATATTGAGTAAATATTCGTTTAGAATAGTATTTACTCGATCAAATAATACAAATAAGGAACGTGTACATTAAGTCAAGTATATATATACTTTATTTTTTAAAATATATCCTTCATTATACAAATATACACATTCTAAAAAAAAGACCCATTACTAGCAATCTTTCTCATGCAAACTCCAAACAACCTTCCCATCAAAAATGTGTCACCAACCAGTCACTAACTGCTGTTGTGGATAGGAAGTCAATGAACCGCCCATGAAGCCCTTTCGAAGTTTCAATTTCATTTTTTTTAAAGCTTGATAGGTACATTTATCTTAATAAAGCAAAATGGTCCATATATGTCACAGTCCATGCTCCGATGATCATGATCGAAATTCGATCGATAGCGCGACTGCAATGTGAGTTCTTGAGTACCTAGAGGGGGACCAAGATTCTATGCATTTTTGCACAATCGTGACAGTTGGAGATCGATTGAAGTCACTTAGAATTTTCATCATCGATTTTATGCCATCCAAATGCATTTTGTTAGCTAGTCTTATTGTTAAATTCATTTTAACATCTAATGAAGTATATATATCTTTTAGAAGTTTTCCATCAAATTTTTATAGACATGAAGAGAAGTTAATAGTTTTTTATTTATTTATTTTTTAGAAGAAATAGTCCATTAAATAATAAAATGGATGGTACATAATAGTCCAAATAAAAAATAAAGTACTAAATCAAAGAGCACAGAAGAAAGGAGATTTTAATAGATTTTTAGTAAGTTAATAGGTTTTCGTAAATGCTATTTTTAAAAATGAATCTTATATCAATGATACAATGCTTAATTTTATGGAGTTATTTATTTGTATTTCGAATGACTTTGTCAAGTCACTCTCTGAAAAAAAAAAAGGGTTTGTCACTATTAACATACTAATAATAAAAAAATAAAAAAACACATCTTAGTGGGATTTTTCTTGTTGGTGGTGATGGTGGTTGATAATTGTCACAAAGAGGAAAGCACAACATGATTCATTCACACTTCATAGTGTTTTAGGGTGCTTGTGGGGGGTGTTGTTCAGTACTTAAGTATAGTAGTTAAGGACGAATAAATGTTTTAGAAAACAAAATTGTCAGAAAGTTGGGACAGGAGGACCACTTTCTCTCCAATTCCATCTCTCCATGAATCTTAAAAGAGTCCACCACCTGCACAGTCCAACTTTATAAGATGGTCCTCCTCTTCTCCCCTATTATTAATTCAGTTTCTTTGCTGTAACAAAAACAAAGGTGAGCTCCCCACAGTACAATTCACATGGAAACACGAATGCAGGTCACATCTGGGTGACATAAATCATCCTCAACTAACATTAGCAAATTGAGCACATCTTTTTTTTTCATGTGCAAGTTAGACCAAAGTAGCACATGAAATATCATGCTTTAGGTCCCCTTTGGTAGCTGGTGAGGATTTTTTTTGCCTTATTTTATTGTATTATGATATTCATAGATTTAACTTACTTTTATATTTACTAATATGACAAGTGTAAAGGATAATGATATGTTCAGTCATGTATGCAGTCTCATCTGCAACTCTCATTAGTTTTATTTAAAAAAATATATATTTGCTCATTGAAGTACATAACTGAGTGTCCAGTATTGACCAGATAGTCTCCAAGTTAACCCGTCAATACAACTCTGAAATTTCATATCAATCAAGGAAAGTGAATCCCAAACTTCCAATTTTCAAAGGTTGCTCACATCATCCACTGGAAACACAGAAGAAATGAAAGAAAAATGAAACTATTATAAATGATAAGATGGTTCATTTTGTCATTACAACTCATGATTTTCAAGCCAAAAAATGTTCAACCAAGCTGTAAAAAAAAGTTGAAGAGAAGCAAAAACTGCACATGGTGATGAACAGACAGAGAGACAGACATGAAGAAGATGATTCATTCTGAATGATGAATGGGTAGCGGCGCAGTACATTCAGATCCACAAATCACTCACTTTTTGTTTGTTTTTTTTGCTTTTGTAACGATTATAACGTGTTTTTTATGGTCATTGGCGTTTCTTACAATTTGTCCACCCTCACATTCATGTCTGCAAATACTGGGAGTAGATAATAATTTATGCATAATAAATTATATTTTTGTTAGATTGATAAAATATTATGCTTTGCTTTGCTTTTCTTTTTCTTTTTTCTATCTTGGATAAATTGAAGTGACTTAAAAATATAAGATTCATAAAGACATGTTTGGATAGAAGAATGTGTGGAGCAAAATGGAGGTGGGGTGAATAACTTTAAAATCTGTTTGGATGAATACAATAGTACGCTACAATATGATGAAATTACATGGAATAACAATTTCACATCTCCCTTAAAATTGGGTTATTTTATCCAATCTATGTCACTGGTATAAAAGGGTCTATACATATATCATATTTTGATCTCTTAGATAGCAGGGGACCAATATGCCGAATCATTTTTCACATTTTATGTTTGTCTTAATGAAAATCTTATTTATTTTTTATTTACAAATTATTTATATCAATAAAACAATAAAAACTTTATCATTATGTTTGTCAACAAGAATGACTAAAAATGCATTAAGCAAAAGTTGACTTATTTTCATTAATAAATAATTATCTATCCCAATATTTTATTTTATTTTTGTTTGGTATTCTAATATAGTTATTTATCCCAAAAAACTTAATTCGTCAATCCCAATGCATATGAGAGATGTGTGGAAATATGATGTGTTTTGGAAATATGTGAGAGTTTTGGGGAGATATTTTTTTTAAAATAAGAGATAAATGTATTTTAATCTCGTATAAATGAACTTTGATTTTAAAAAAATTTCAGACTGTCTTTCAGAGTATATACTAAGCATCAATGCATGATTATCAGGTTTTATAATGAATAAAATAAACATTTTTCTCGGAATACATGAGATCCAAGGGATCGAGTTAGGTCCAACACGCGTTAGACAATTTAATGCTCCAACACAATCATGACCGTCCAATCTTATTGAGTTTTTATGACTGAGATATTCTGTCAGATTTTAAAATTAAAATTAAGATCAATTAAATTATAATATTTCATTTTTAGAATTCAATTAAATTTTGTATTTCAAAGTGATAAGATCGATAATCATAATTGTGTTGGAATATCAAATTATCCAACGTGTGTTGGACCTAACCCGGTCTCGAGATCCAATAGAGGGTAAGACCACAGAGCATATAAACATCCTGCACCAAAAGTAGAAACTCAATAATACTAGGGAGGGAATGACTCACCAACCTAAACAATCACCACACATGCATTGCCATCAACATGTGCTACCATCAGTAATACCAAAAAAAAAAAAAAATAGTGCTATCATCAGTACATATAATTCAACTCCCACAAATGTGGTTTGATGAAGCAAGCAGACCTGGATTCAAAAATAAATGATGGCATCTATGTGAAGAGTAAGAAGTAAAATCATTATTTGAAGCAATAAATAAAGTTTTGATCATGTGATAAAAAAAAACTTGATTATTTTTTTAATCCAACACATTTAAAATCAATCAAATGGGAACATGTCATTTTATCATTTTTCACTAGGGTTTGAAAGGATGAGTTATGTTTTTATTCACGTTGATCATTTTTTTATTATTTATCAAATCATTTCCTATAAATAAACACACAAAATTAAGGAGAGAAGAAAAATGATACTGTACTAAAAAAAAACTTGTCCCTATTTTTTTGGTCCAAACTGGTGTGAATCAATCACAAAATTGATAGCTTATTCGAGTCACCAAATTGATTAAAATTGAAGATGGGTCTAATTGCATGGTTAAAAATAAGGATTTGTTAGTCATAAATGAAAGGATTTCACATGACTCTAGAAGAATGTATTTGTTTCTTAACCAGTGCAAATTTCATGGAATTAACAGATCTGGGAAGCCAAACATTGATGATATAAGCAAGAACATGGAATCGAATAGGCCTCACATAATAAAATTTAGGAATTCCTGATAAATCAATCCCAGGAACAGTGCAGAAGCAACTAGGCATCCCATAATACAAGAATTATATGTATTTTTTTGGAGGGAAAATCCATATGACTCCATTAAACTGACTGAAATCTATATAACCCCATGATTTTTCTTAGAATCTATATAACCAAAACACCTAGTAAATCCAAATAATCCCCTGAATAAAATTTACATTTATAGATGTTGAATATTTTGTTAATAATATGTTTGTTAATTCTAATAGAAAGTACAATATATATAATAAACCCTACAATTTGTTAAAAATGCGAAAAATCATATGTAATGATAATTTTACCCCTCCATATAGGGTTTAATAATATATCCAGAAAGGGTAAAATCATTATTTCATGGGATTTTTCACGTTTTTAACACATTGTAAGGGTTTTTAGTATATTGTGTTTTCAGCCAGGGTTAACCAAACGAAATATTCGTAAAATATTTATCATCTGTCAACGAAAATTTTATTCAGGGGGTTATTTGGATTTACGAGGTGCTTTCAAGAAGTTATATAAATTTTTAAAAAAGTCAAGAGGTTATATGGATTTCAGTCAGATGTAAGGGGGTCGTATGGATTTTTCCCTCTTTTTTTTTGGTAAGTATTCAATTTTTTTAAAAAAATCTTCACCTATCATCCGAAGAGACCAGAACTCAAGACCTTTTGGTGAAGAGAGGGTATCTCTACAAATATGTAACATGGTGGTTAGGCAAGAAGAGTTAGTCATTGCAACTTAATTTCTTAAGGTGTTTAACCTCCTCTTTTGTTGAGCTACAAAGGATAGTGTCATTACCATAAACCAATCTTGTAAACCAGCACTACATTTTTTTAGAAAGAGAGAAAAAACATACAACCTTGCTTGCAAAAGATAAAACCTGTGATCCACAACCATATTTTTCTAAGCCAACATCACAAGTAACAAAATTGTTGAAAGCCTAACATTGTTGAAAGCCTAATATCCAAATCCATACAATGTGTACCATGGATCAGTTTGAATATGGATCCACAATGAGCAGGATGCATATTTTTCCTTATGGGGAAAAACATGATCTAACCCCCTTTAAACAGTGATAATGCACCTCTAATTAAAATATGAAAATTACTTCATGTAAAGTTGTTTAGTTATGCTTTTAGTCTCTCAGTTATATTGTCATCCATTTAAACAGCTAGCATACTTAGGCCCCGTTTGGTTGCGTGTTTGGGTGCGCTTTTGTTTTTTTAAAAGCTAAAAAGCTAAAATCGTGCAGTCAAATGGGACAGCTTTTTGCATAATCGGAAGCTGGATTCCTTTTAATTTTTTCCTTGAAATCTGTGTTTTGAAAAGCTAAAAAATAACGTTTTTTTGGTCGAAATCGATTTTTTGAATTGAAAAACAGCTTCTTCGTCAAACATTAAACTCTTTTCAAATATTGATTATTGAATTAAAAAAAAACATCCCAAAAAGTCAAGATTCAAAATCGACTTGTGCGTTTGGTTGCGCGATTGCAAAATTGATTCTGCAAGAATCTGCGATTGCAAACCTGATTCTGCAGGAAGCTCACTTTCTCAGCTTTTTGAAATCGCAGCTTTTGGACACTATTTGCCTGCAATCGCTGGGTTTAAAACTGCGATTACAAAACTGTTTGGTTGCGCGATTGCAAATGCAGCTTTCTGTAATCGCAATCGTGCAACCTAAAAAAATAACTTTATTTCAAAAGCTACTTTTCAATCTGTGTTTCCAAACGGACCCTTAGAAAATATTGGTTACTGATCGTACCAATCTTCTAATAGTACTTATATTCCTTGCAAAAATATGTTCCATTTGGAAGAAAAAAAAAGTCTATCTAGGAGAGGAGTAGGAAATAATTGGTATTATTATTTAGGAAAATTTCCAAATAATCTCCTGTAAACTACCTGAAATCCATTTAACCTCCTGACTTTTCGTATAGTCTATATAATCTCTTAAAAACACTTATAATCCACTAAATTAAACTTTTATGGTTAAATGAGAAATATTATGCGATTATCTGTTTGATTAACCCTGATAGAAAATACAATATATCAAAAAAAACCCTACACTTTCTTTAAAATGTGGAAACCCTCTATAAATAATGATTTTATCATTCAGATAAATTATAAAATCCTATCCGGATGAGTAAAATCATCATTTACAAAAGATTTCATATATTTCTAATACATTGTAGGGTTCTTTGGTATACTATATTTTTAGTAAGTGTTAATCAAATAGAATATTCATATAATCATCCCAATCTGTCAATGAAAATTTAACTCAGATGGCTATTTGGATTCACATAACTATTTTCAGAAGGTTATGTGGACTTCAATAAAAGTCAGGGGGTTATATGGATTTTTCCTTATTATTTAAAGGTTAGTTCCAACTATCGTTTGATAAAAAAAAAAACATGATTGAGGGGGTGTGAAAATTTGATGAAACTTTGGGGGAGTTATCTCAATTTTGTAATTATCCAGGAAGATGTCGCTATTTCAAAAGTCATGTTGGGGTCAACATTTTTTTTCCTACGAGAAAATGTCATATTAGAACAATGATAGTTTGAATCATTTTTTATTTTCTTATTGGATAAATTTTTTTCCTTGATAAAATCTTTCTCTATCAAGGATTGACAAGACTCAAATTCAACTCTTCACACTAAAGATGGAGTACCTATTCCATTTTTATCAAGAGAAAGTTTGATATAATTAAATCATTTTTCTATAAAGAAGAATAAATTTTTTTATCAAAGTACATTGTCCAAATTCTGAACAATTGTAACCGAGGCAAATCCAACTCACCTATGATACAAAATATTTTGTCTGGCTACATTTACTCTGAAAGGCCCCAACTAAACATTTTGTACTTGGAATCAGACTCCACCGAAATCCAAGGTTAAAGAATCACTCAGGCTGTGCTTGCCTGCCTGGGGACTGAGTTTAGGAGTGCAAATCGATCGATTTGATTTGATTTACAGTGAAATCATATTGAACCAAATTACTAACATATCCAGGCCAAAATTGAACTAAATCAAAGTAAAAAAACTGTAAATCAAACCAAAGTAATTTGCATAAACCGAACTAAATAGAACCGAATTGAACCAAACCGAAGTTGAGATACTATTTCAAAAAAAAAGAAATTTGGTTAACATACTAACAATATAGTAACAAAAATCTAAAGTGTCAAGAGGGGATGGTGTAAAATTTATAAATTAGTGAGTTCTATTATTAAAAATTTTAGTATAAAAATAATGGTTTAATGTATATATTTAATATAAATAATAATTTATAATTTGATATTCAATAATAAAATCGGGTAACAAATATATACCTTTCTTTCAACAAAAAAAATATAAATAATAAAATTTTAATTTAATGCAGTTCAATTCGGTTTTTTTTGTTTTCTTTTAAGTGAAACCAAACCCAAACCAAATTAAATCGATTCACCGATTTTTCAATCCATACTCAAACCAAATAAAAAAACTGTTAACTCAAAGAAAAAAATCAATTTGAATCAGTTAGAAATCGATTTAACTGACTAAAGTTGTACCCGAGTGAGATTCGTAATAAAACAGCTTAAAAGATTGAAACAGAAGTGGGTGCAAAGACCAGTTTAGAATCAATTATCCAAGAAAATGTTTCACTAAAATAAATTTTCATATAATCATTTCCAAGAACTTTTTTTTTTTATTAAACATAGCTTTGATTTCAGATTTTAATTTTTATGTTTTACAACTAGCTGAACAGCTTTTATAAATAAATAAAAAAAAAAACTGTTGAGAGTAACTTTTATAAATAATCTAAATGAAAAAAATTTCCAGCGAAAACAAATATTCTTGGAAATTAATTTGAAATGGGACCAAAGATGAATGAGGGGATTACTCATGTTCCTTGTTTTTTAATTTAAAGTATAACAATCGAGACAATTTTTGTATAGTGCCTCGTGACAACACGTGATTGATGTGATTTCACCAGGGGCGGCTCCACTTGTATGGCTACGGGTTCAATTGACCCCATCCAAATTTTGGTAAAAATTAAACATTACCCTTCCAAAATAAAATGCGTTGGCTGGGGTGAGTGGGTGAACGTGGATGTTGTGGTGGTTTGGTGGGGTCCATCAAATTAATTGTATTAAATAAACCTCTTCCTACCCTGCTTCAGGTATGTAGTCACATATCTGAGTTTCATTTATATTTTCTTTTTTTATTATTAATTTTCTTTACCATTTTTGTATGTTAATATAAAAAATTTCATCATTACATAATCGTGTATGAATAATGTACAAAACCCCTTAACATTACATCTATCTGACTTCACCTATCTGTTTGGAAAATCATGGATTTTGTTTGGCTCTTTAGTTGATTAGTTGTTTAATTTTTTTAATGTATTTATGTTTATAAAAATTTTATTTTACAGATTTTGCCATTTGGTCAACGGATAAATTTTTAAAGAGAAAATCAACTAAAACAAGATTTTTCTCCTAGTGAAGAAAATTGTGATGCTCAGCAAAATCACGTTAAAGACAATCGTAAAAGTTTATATATTGGAAATCATTGATCTCATTTCTTTGATGATTTTTTTTAATGTCGGTTGTTCTTTTTTCAAAATAATTTTTTTTATAAATATATAATAAGTGTAGATTTTTTAAAAATTTTGTGAAATTTATTTTTTTAAATGACCCCGTCTATAGAAATTTCTGGAGCCGCCACTGGATTTCACCGATATAAACTATAAAACTATGTTGCCTTTGGTTGCATGATTATAAAATTAATCTTATGTAAAAGTTAATTTTAAAACTGTTTATGCAGAAAGCTCTTTACATAGCTTCTGAAAAACTCACGTATTAGATGTTTTTTATACAAAAATCTGCCTACAAGCTACAATTTTTTACTCCAGCTTTTCTGTTTGAAAACAAATTTGAAAAAAACTATTTCTTAAAAAATAAAAAACTGTCCAAAATCATATCTAAACCGGCCTATGTACGAGAAACGTCCGTATCTACTCCTAATAAAAAAAATCATTTCAATTATAACCACCAATTCGATTCGAACCATTAAAGTGACAATCAAAACAATCATATATCAATGAATCGTAATAAATAAAAAAACTGAAAATAAATTCTAACCCTCAAAAATCAACGCTAACTTTGCACGACTTCGATTTGATCCTCGAATCCACATCGAGCCTATCCACCGTCAATTCACACCGAGCCTTCACCGTGACCGTCCACGACTTTATCCCCCCCACCTTGGCCCGAACCGGCACCCTCAGGTCCACCCGGATCGGCACGCTCCCTCGGTTCTGGTCCGCAATCAATCGCCCCCTCATCGACTCCGATAATCGGATCCCCGACCCCATCAAATCCGTCTCGAACACCGTCACGTTCTTCGGTCCGTGGTAGAAGGAGACGAGGGAGCCGCGACACAGCGTCTCCGACTCGAATGACACGCTCGCGGAGCTCCGTTTACCGTAATAGAACCCGATCTTCTTGTTCGGGTTGTCCGCCCTCACCGTGACCTTGAAATCGGGGTTGATCGACGGATCGGACGGCTGAGACGTCGAGTTGAGGTCGAAACCCTTGATGGAGATGCGGTCGATGGTGTACCTGGGGACCTTCGGGTCGTAGACGAAGTACATCACCGCTCCGGTGACGGCGATTGCGACGGCGAGGAGGAGGAGGAGGCAGAGGGAGAAGCAGAAGCACCGGAGGCACGTGCATCCGCGGTGGCGGGAGGAGGCGGCGGAGGATGGGCGGCGCTTGTGGAGGGCCGCATTCGCCGGCGGAGGGTGGTTGAAGATCTGGTCCTTCGGGATCTGGATGACGTAGGTCCCCGGCGGAGGGTTCGGCTTGGGGAAGAACGGCGGGTGGATCTCGTCGGCGGTTGAAGCGGTCGTCGGAGAGTCGGTGGTCGGGTGGATTCGGTCTCCCATCATCGCCAGTAAATGTAGGTCCCCTAGTTCTTCGAGCAGGTTTTGGGGCCGTTGATGCGTTGAAGGGAGGGTGTGTTGGACGGCTGAGATTGAATGTCACCTTCGAAGAGGTCTTTTAATGGCGGTCGATGAAGCTCTTTATATATGGTGAGAGACGGAGTTGATTACAGAGCATCACTTGGTGTCTTTGAAGCAAAACGAGGCGACACGGTCTTCGATTGCTGAAAAAAGACCGGCTGCGTGGTCTCGTACATCGCGGGATTAGACTTGTTATTCTGGTTTGCGACTTTTCTTGGTTTTGATTCGCTTTCGGATAGACCGTTTGGGCCGAGGCTGCCTAAAAGACTGTGTTACGCGAAACAGGGTGTTGCGACCACGTCAGCGGACCGCGTTTTGGGAATTCCGCGTTCGATGGATGAGTCGGTTCTCGACCGTTCGATTCGTGGGATTTCGTTTCAAGCGTCCAATGGGACGGTGGAGATTTACTGTTTGTGGGTCCCACAGATTTGTTTTTTTCTTTCTTTTAGTGGACGGTGGGCCCCGCAAGATCTCCCGCGTGTTCGTGGAGGCACGCACGCAACATTGCTCGTTCATGGACAGCCGGGAGTTGCCACGTCATCATCCCTACCCCTATTTTACCGGCTATTTTCGTAAATAACCCCGGATGTTTTTTATTTCACTTTTAACCCTCCCCTCAAATTAATAACAATTTCTAACCTTACCCAATCTGCGTTGCAACATCAAGTATTTGACTAGATTTTTTTTTTTATATGGATGTGTTATATATAATATGCATCCTACGTTAACCGGATAAAAAAAACACCACCTTGTTGAGTGTTGTTTTTATAGTGGAGTATAACATGCCTATGTAAAAAAAACAATAAATAAATAACCCAGCCAGTGTTGACCAGGGCAAAGTTAGAATATGCTAATAATTTTGGTGGAAGGTTAAAAGTGAAATTAAAAAATAACCAAGGTTATTTATGAAAAATGCCTTTTAGACTTTTAGATCGCCAGCCTTGTTTAGTCTACCGGGCTCATCGGAGAGGAATTCGGAGTCCATTAATTCAACGGTGCAGATTGTTAGTTAAAATGTTAAATACAGGTGTTTTTCTTCTCACCGTAATTTTGGTAGACTCGGATCCTGGATTTGACTGGATCCGACTGATCTCCACTGAATCCAAGTAGTTTTATTTTTTTTCTTTATTTGCACATCCCTTTTTTGTTTGCACATCACTCCATTGTATTTGTTGGTTCCTCAAAATTAGGGGTGGTAAATGAGCCGAACGAGCCGAGCTTTGACCTGCTCAGGCTCGGCTCGTTTAGCAGCAAGCTCGGCTCGGGCTCGGCTCGGCTCGGCTCGGGAACGAGCTTCATTTCGTGTTCAAGCTCGACTCGTTAGGCTCGTGAAAAGCTCGGTTAAAGCTTGGCTCTGCTCGTTTGTTAAACAAGTCAAGCTGAAGCTCGAATCAAAACTCGGCTCGGGCTCGTTTAGCTAAAAAAAACCTTGTTTAACATTTGAAAGTCACATTTCACAAATCACAACACCTTATACATGTGAAAATAACATAAGCTCGAGCTCGCTCGGCTCGGCTCGTTCGGGCTCGACTCGTTTCGCTTTTTTCTATTAAGTAAGCGAGCTCGTCCAGGCTCGGGCTCAGCTCGGGCTCTGCTCGTTTACAAACCGAGCTTTAAAAATTGTTCAAGCTCGGCTCGTTTATCTAATCGAACGAGCATGAACGAGCTTTAACCGAGTCGAGCCCGAGCCGAGCCAGAGCTGCTCAGCTCATTTACCAGCCCTACTCAAAATGCATATTAATGGGGTGCGCAAAGAAAAATGGTGCAAATAAATGTACTCTTTTTTTCTTCTATAAATTCATACCCTTTTAAGAAAAAATATTTGCTTCTATACTATTTTCAAAACAATAATTCTAAATTACCATCAACTAGGATATGCTTGCATTACACATTTGATATATATTTAACAAATGAGAAAAATTAGATTAAATGAAAAATTACCCTAAAATCACATTGTGTGTGCTTAATTATTTTATATGAATTTTTCAATGATGAAATTTATGTGTTTAAACATGCATGATTTTTAACATAAATATCAATTAAAATGAGAATGTTTTCATTAATATTTTTTTTGTCAGCCATATGACGATATATCATTGTCTCACAATTTCTTACGCACACACAATTAATTTGGATCCAATTTTTTGTTGGATCTGGTAGGAAAAATCTTTGGCCAACATGCACAATGTATTTAAGTTGTTAATGATTTTCGTAAAAAAATTTATATGTAAATACATAAATATAGGATTTTTGTAAGTATAGTAACAAAAAAGAAAAAAAAAATCCAGCTAAATATGGCTTGTCATGCCAACAATCCATCCTTACTATACATGGTAAGCTTACACCAGAAACTTGGCTTATAAGTGATGTTTTTCTCCAAAAAATAAGGTTTCGTGATATATAGAGTTGATTGTGATGGAGAAATGGACTAGTTGCTGTTTCAAACTTGTTTTTTTCTCATGTCAAACTGATTTTATTTTTACTTGTTAATTAAACTACATGTATATTATTCAAAGCATGCTATAGTTTTTTATGCTTATTAGTTTTATCAGGCATAGTGGATTTCCTCCAAACGTCTCTGTTTGGTGTTTCTGTGAATGGTTTTTATTGGGTCCCACTGATTATATTTATTTATAGATCTGATCAACTATAATATAAAAATCGATTCATGTTAAATATTTCAACTTATGAACTTCAAACACGGCTTCGGTTTCTTTTATTATTATTAATTTATAAAACATCATTGGAGTTGTAACCAAAATGTTATTAAATGGTTTTTGGAGTTCTTGTGTTTGATTTTTAAATAGTTTTTGAAATTCTTGTAGTTTGATTAATCATTCTTTATTTTGATTTTTTGGCGGTGAATGAGTAAAGCGTGACACATTGGTTGTCAGGATGTCTTTGCTTATTAGTTATAATTTTTGTTAGTTGTTTTCACAATCCTAATCAAACACTCAAACATTGGGGCCCATTTGGCCCCATATTAAAAGATTTTTTTGCTATCATTTATATCACCATGTAAGATACTTGTAATACCTATGAATTCAGTCCATTTTTGTATTTTAAAATTAATTAATGCCTTATTATATAATCCATTTTTAACATTTTTTTAAATATTAAATTTTTTAATATGAGATGGGTGATTGATTTTTTTTGTGTAATAATTCATGTACGCCTGTGTTTGGATTGGGAATAGAAGATGGAATAAATGGGTATAATGTGGAATAAAGGGTTTAAGACTGTTTGGATAGCTGGAATACATGATGATCTATATGCAGGAATAAACAGATATAAAGTGATATATGGATTCCAGCTAACCCCTATAATTAAGTTATTCTAGGTTATTCAACTCAAAAGAATATGTGGGACCGTTGTTAAATCAATTGTAGTTACCACATCTTATAAATTAATTGTCAAATCAACTATCATCATTTTTTTACTTTTTTATTAAAATTTATCCACATCTTATTTACATTTTACCTAAAAAACAAAGCTTTATTATTACATTTTTCAACAAGAATAATTTAAAAAACAATCAAACAAAATTACTTTATTTTTATTTATACTATAATAGTCATAAATCTTAGGTTATTTATTTTATGTATATTATAAGTTTATAACCCAATCTAATTAAATCAACGTTTGATGATAAAAAAGAATGTATTTAATGATAGATATATTTATAAAAAAAATTTATTTTCTGTAACAAAATTTTAAACATTATAAATGCAAAAATACCAATCAATGGAGAATGAGTATTGTAACAAAGAAGTTGAACACCCATTCAAGAGTAACCCATCAAATTGCATTTTCTGGTTTGTGTGCCTAAATGGATGGTTTGGACTTATACCGAACTAGGAAAATTTAGAATAATTTGTTCTATGGTTATGAAATTATGAAACAATTAATTGTGAAACATCACCATCATGTACTCACTTTGAAGCCTACGTAATTATACGGTGGATGTCACAAATACCAAGGTCATGGATTCAAAACCATGGGTGCTGTTTGGATGGATAGATTGGAATTGAGAGAGAGAGAGAAATTCCTAGCTTGTTATTTGATTAACAGAATGAAATTTTTTTTCCTACTCACGTTCCATTATTTTACTGTTAAAATTTTAAAACTTTTTTTTGGTTGAAATACTCATGTAAATGAGGTCTGAATCCTTAGCTAATGTGGTCATTCCTGCATGGTTTTGAATTTTTTTTTTCTCTGGATTTCTCGTTACCACGTAATCCACCATAATTAGATTAATTAACAAAGTTGTCAAACTAGCTTTATCAACACCCTTAGATGATGGACATGAACTGGGCCAATAAAGTAAGAAACATACTTGGGATTGGGATGGACTACTTATAAGCTGTACCTAGTAGAGCTTTGTTACACAGTCCTTATTGTAACCCAGTTTCAATTTCACGTACCTCGAACATACACATACCTCTTATTAATGAAAACATATGCCTCTACTAATGAGATATCCTTTTTTTTTAAAATTCAAAATATATTCAAAGTCATGTTGGAAAAAGACGTAACATTGTCCTATCAAGTGTGTGATGGGTGGTGAGTGGTGATTAGTGAGTCTGAGTTAGATGGGTCAACAAGATCCGAAACAACTCGGAAACCGAATGTACGAGTGGGCTTTCAAAGCAGACCTGGGCCTAGGGCTGCAACTCAGACGGATTGGATTCGAGTTGACCCCAATCTGAACCCAATCCGAATTCTAAACTACTCAACCCTAACCTGACCCAACCCGATTTTCAACCAGAATTGGATCAACCCGAACCCAACCCGAAATTAATAAACTAACCCGACCCAACCCGAAATTAATAAACCAACCCCAACCCGATTTTCAACCCGAATTAGACCAACTCGACCCAACCTGAATTTTCTAACATGATGTGTAAATTAAATAAATCAACTTGACTCAACCCGTAAGATTAATTAGATTTACCTAAAATTTGGACTACCCATATTAGAAGCTACAGAATGAACGGCCATAATATTTTTTTAACCATTAGTTTACGGGTTCGGGTTAGGTCGGGTTGGGAGTGAGACCAACCCGAACCCAACCCGATTTGTGAGTCAACCCGAATTGGCCAACCCAAACCCGAACCCGATTTGGTCAACCCAACCCAAGTAAAAATCGGGTTTAGGTTCAACCCGACCCAAGTTGCAGCCCCACTGGGCCCAATAAGGAAAAATTGAAACAGTGTTGTTAGAGTATCTCCAATCTTATACCCAAATCTTTATTCAAACTTAAATTTGAGTAAAGATCACTCAAACATTATCCAATCATTTACTCATACTCATATCAAATAAAGTTTTTACTCAAATCTTCACCAAATCAAGGGAGACTCAAATCTTTACCCAAAATTTTAACATTTTTTTTCTTTTATCTCCACATTTTCTTTCAATGTGACATTTTTTCCCTTCAACTCCACCTTTAATTTAATTATATTAGATGTTTTTCCACTCCCCAAAATTTTCACCATCTCTTGAAATCCAAAAAACAAAAAAAGTCTTCTTTCTTAAATCTTCATCTTTGTTTTTTATCATTTCCGATAGATTATAAAATCCTATTCAAAAGTATAAAATTATCATCTACAAAAGAGTTTTTGCATTTTTAACATATTGCAGGGTTTTTTTTTGGTATACTGTGTTAGCCAGAGATAACCAAACAAAATATTATTCATCTGTCAAAAATAATTAAATTTAGGGGGTTATTTGGATTTATTCATGCGGTTATATGTAATTTAGAAAATTCAGGGGGTTATATGGATTTCGGACAGTTCATAGGGGGGTTATATGGAGTTTTCCCAAACATCAAACGCTCACTCTTCGGTCTTCACCGCCGAATGCTATCGGGAAAGGCTCTGACGACACTTCCGACCCCTTCAAAACCCTAGATTTTTTTTTCATCGACGGAGGTTTTGTCTCTAAATCTGAGCTTGGCGCATCTTTCTGATGAACAGAAACCTCACGCGATTCTCGGATGAATCCTGTAATGGCGGAAGATTCGACTAAGGTCCGTTCAATTTCTTCTACTTCTCTTTCTTTAATTGATAACGAAATGTTTTCACGGAATAGAATGAAATTTTGTTTCATGTTCCTATTTATGATCTATTGAAAATTTGTAACCCTAACACGGATGCTGAGTTGCAATGCCAAAGTAAAAATAAGTGTATGGTTGAAATGCAAATGTACACATATTTTTTTAGATCATTCTGGTTTGTGAAGGAAAAACAAGAGTATAGAAAATGTACACTGTTTTTGTTGATATTGAATTTGGGTGCCTTTGCATTATAGCCAAGATCAATAAAAAGTAGACGAGAAAAACTTACAAAAATTAGAATGAAAGGAAGAGGGGGTTAAAAAGAAAGTTGTTGCATTTGCTTTATATCTTTCGCATGGCGATTTTTGCAAGTTTCATTGATTAGCTGCTAATACAGTTTTCATAAAAAATTTCAAAGTTTTCCACTATATTTATTTCCATAATTTTTTTTGAAGAAAATGGTAGACTAGCATCGAGATATATTAAATTGGAGAGTAGTCCAAACCAAAGTACATCAACAAAACAAGTAAAACACGCCCCCGGTGTAGGCAGTAGCCGAGAAGGCTACATCCTATCCGGATCCCTTTCAAACCTCAATTCTCGATCAATAAAACACCGTTTACAATCTCGACTTTCCCCACTCTTGCAATGCAAACCGCCCCCCCCCCCCCCATTCTTTGATTAATCTCTCCACAGACTCCCAAATGTTTGCTGCCAAGGGGGTGCCTCCTTTGAACACTGCTTGGTTGTGCACCAACCACGATGCCCACTACGGTTGATGTCAACTGTGGTAAGTGTTTCTCGGTGATTTTAATTTGGTGGATGTATGATGCAATGATTTGGACCTTTATTTCCCTTCCCTCCTGGCTCTATCCCTGTATCGTGACTCCTTTAAATTTTTATAAATCTAGGGTTCTGTTTAATCCTTGATTATTTGTTCTTCATAGTGTTTCCTTTGTTTAACATGTAGAAGAGTCTGATGTCATGTGTGAATGATTTAATTGAAACATATAAAGGCAAAATCGGGTGAGAACGTTATCGAGGCATTCAATGTTGATGCTGCTGAAATTCTCGCGAATGAGGCTCAAGTAAGCGTACTTCCCAATAAACTTTTCTCTCTGTATTGTGCATACTTCAAGTGTTTCTAATATGCTTTTTTTTTAAAAAGTGTTTCTAATATGCTATTTAATTGATTTCCTCTCTCTTTCTGCAGCTTCTTCCAATTTCTGAGGCAACTCCGATCTATGAGAAGCTTGTTTCTGTGTTTCCAACGGCTGTAAGCCCCTTATTGATGTACATAGGTTACATTTAGTATTAGTACGATAGAATGATATTTATGAATGTGTTCAAAGATGTTTTTGTTGCTCAATTGTTTAATGGGCTGTATTTAGATGGTTGCTATCTAAACTAGATGTTTCAAGTAACATGACGATGGCAAATTGTCTGTTAAGCAAGTCTTGGGAGACATGTACTCATGTTTTATACAACATGTGATTTTTTTTTATTTTATTTTATTTTATTATATATATATATATATTAATTTTCTGGGTTCAGGTAGTAATTTGCAATCATAATTAGTCTAGAAGTTATTTTGACTATACTTGATGCACGTTAGGAGTTTTTGTGTATTTCTGGAATTTTTTCATTCTGTAGCTTAGCTTGTTTTTCTGTATTGAATTTCAGGCCAAATATTGGAAGCAGTACAGTGAAGCACAGATGGTTGCGAACAATGATGATGCAACAAAGCAGATATTCAGCCGTTGTTTGCTAAACTGTCTTCAAATTTCTCTCTGGTGAGCTCGCTCAGTCTTAGTACGCCTTCTGATGGTGGTTACATATTTTGGGCTCTCATTTGATCTACAGTACTTATTTTCTTTTCAGTCTACAGCTTATACCATCTGTCTAAATGACTCTCCTCTGTAATTCTCTAATGCTTTTTTTTTGTGTGAAAATAATGTAGGAGCTTTTCGTTAAGTAAGAAAAACCCCTTGAACATGACACGCAGACGAGTGATCTCTAAAAATCAATGCTCTATAAAGAGTTAAATAACAACTTAAGGAGAACAAACCAAATTGAAAAAAAATACACAATTATGATCTCACAAGAGAAAAGAATACAAATTCCCCCATCCCAACTCTACTGCTTGTTAGTATGGTATTATATCTGCAGAAGTGTTGATCTTGCACTGGAAACAAATCCCTCTCTCCCCTGCCGCATTCTCAATTGCTTGGTACTCTATTTAGCTAGCTCTATGCTGACATTACAAACAACAAAAATGTCACATTCATAGGCAGGCAGATAAAGGCTGATCTGTTCATAATTAAGAATCTTAGAGGCAATTTTTTTCCATCATACTAATGTATGAATATATTATCTTTTCCACAAAAAAAATGTATGAATATATTAGCTTTGTATTGTAGGAGGTGCTATATTCGTTTCATCAGGAAAGTAAATGAGAAGAAGGGTGCAGAGGGTCAGGAAGAGACTAGGAAAGCTTTTGATTATATGCTACACTGTGTCGGCAAGTATCCCTTTCTATTGTTTATCTGTATATTTGTTTTCTTAGTGAGATTGAGCCACCATTGAGATATCTTTTATCTATCATTGCCTAACTTCCAGTTCATTTGACTTTTAGGTATGATGTAATCTCTATCTTTAAAATCATATCTCCTCTGGATCCCTGAACTTTTGGACCAGTAAACATTCAAGAGAATAAATAACCTTATCCTGCATTGGTATGCAAACTGAGAATTTCTAGTTTGCCCGCTCAGTTGAATGCTTCATGTTTACAGGCTGCATGTTGGAGTTATATTATCCAGCTGATATTTTAATGATGACTATTAATGGCATTCGGTCTGGGCTATATAAAAGATTGTATCAACTTAGTATGTCCTGTTACATTTTGAAAGCTGATTATGATGAAAATATGTAGGACTTGTGCATGGCAACAAGACAACAACCAGCTTTGTCATTATTGAATTTATCCTGATACCGTCATATCAATTAGTAAATTGATATATGTTTACTGAATGTGCTGATAGTGCCCTTTCATTATGTTTTATAAAGACATTTATGTTTGGTTTATATTGAATGTGAAGTGAAATGTGCGAGATTTATGGCTTATCTATAAGAGTTTTAGTTTCATTTAAAAAAAAAACCATCAATAAAAGTTTTTAGCGGCTTGGAACTCTGTGGATGTTGAGAATGTTCAACGCTTGTTCAGGGAATGACATCTCATCTGGACCTGTATGGATGGAGTACATCGCCTTTTTGAAGTCATTACCGGTTTGTCTTTGGTCTCTCCAGTGTTGGAATATATTCTGATTCATGTATTTGAAGTTTGCAATGATTAAAAGTTGATGGACATGCAGGCCACCACAGCTCAAGAAGAGTCACACCGCATGACTTCTGTGAGAAAGGTTTACCAAAAAGCCATTGTTACTCCAACTCATCATATAGAACAACTTTGGAAAGACTATGAAAATTTTGAGAACTCTGTTAGCCGTGCACTGGTAATATATCGAGGCTTGAGTTTAAATATTGTTCTACTCTGAAATTCAGTTATAATACTAAATTTTCATAAGAAAGGTTGG
Organism: Acorus calamus; assembly: GCA_030737845.1. Taxonomy (NCBI): domain Eukaryota; kingdom Viridiplantae; phylum Streptophyta; class Magnoliopsida; order Acorales; family Acoraceae; genus Acorus; species Acorus calamus. Next base: position 6,025,765 of record CM060861.1, on the reverse strand, counting down.
AATTACCCATGACTTGACATATTGTAAGCATTGTATATTAACTTTTATAGAGCACATGTCATCATCAGCTTTTCAATAGAATCCTGAACAATTCCATTATTGTTGGTAATGGTAAAACCCCCCTTTGGTTCGAACATAGAGAGGGCGTTCGAAGTTTAGTTCGAACAGACTTCGAACGGTAAAACCCCCCTCTGGTTTTGAATTTCCGTTCGAATAGTAATTTGAACGACAACTACCATTTGAAATCCGTTTAAGTTCGGTTTGAATCCCGTTCAAACAACTGCCTTACCCTATGTGCGGCCGCATGTTCGGTACATGTGGCCGCATATGCCATGTGCGGACCCCACCGCACATGCGGTTCGCACGTGGTTTTGAATTATGGTTTTGGTATTGTCTTCAACTCAACTCCCTGGAATTCTTTTATGTTATTTTTATAACCTAAGATGCTGTATGCATTGATTTCTGATTTTTGAGACATGTCTAGATTTTACTGCTTTATCATAATGACTTATTTAATATATTCAGGCGAAGGGACTTCTTTCTGAATATCAACCGAAGTTTAACAGTGCCAGGGCTGTCTATAGAGAGCGTAAGAAATATGTTGATGAAATTGATTGGAATATGCTTGCTGTTCCACCAACTGGCTCCTACAAGGCATGATCTTTTTCTTGTCGTGTTTAACAGTTGGATTCCTTCTATCATGTATCTATAATTCCTCTGTTTGGTTCTTATTTCTAATATCTTCATTTTTTTTACTTCTGTTAAAGTTGGTTTTATTCTATTTGCAACATGTTTAGAAGAGTATGTTGTTTTTTATTTTTTATTTTTTATAGCATGTGGAGTTTATTTAATGGCTGTTATGACAGTGTTATCACAAGGTGGCCTGGTGCCTGCCTTATGGCGCCACATACATGGCAAATTTACTGAGGCGAGTGCCTCAAGCAATGCGTACTACATATATTGGGCAATTCATCATTGAAAAATTCATTTCTCCTGTATAATAGATTAGTTAAAAAATTAGTCAATCTTCAACTATTGAATGTAAATTTTACATGAAAATTAAATGTTGTAAAATATCATAGCATATCAACCATTATAGTTTTCCTCCTTCTGAAACTGGGCAGCAAACCACAGAAATCAGGTTTCTTTATTTTAGTTCTTCAGAAATTGTTTGTGAATAAGGAAATTTCTGCATAATTTTATTCTTCAAATTTGGAAGAAATCTGGATATCTTCATTTTCTTTTTGAAATGGCAAAAGAAGCAGGGAAGTCCCCACCTTCCCCCATTTCTTCCTCCTCCCAAAGATGCACAGGAGCAAATAACCCCTTTATGGCTGTCTATAAATACTATTTTTATTAAGCCTTAGTCAGCAATGATGAAATTGTAAAATATGAAAATAATTTATATGTTTCTGTGCTCCTGCAGGAAGAACAGCAATGCATGGCTTGGAAAAAGCTTCTGGCTTTTGAAAAGTAAGCAGTTTTCTGATTATGACCATTTTGTCCCAGATGTAAATTGTTCTTATGGTTAATATAATTATGTGTATATATCATCATTTTGGGAATGACTTGTGAAAAAAAAAAATCTTCGACCTACGTACAAATCAGAAAGACAAAAAAGAAGCAAAATGAGGAGAAGAAAGAAAAAGGAAAGAAAAAAAATTGTGTGGGTCGCATCAAATGTACGATGAGCAACAATAAAATGAATAGCTGGCACGAGTGCAATCCACTTTAATTCTTAAAATCAATGGGAGCATGAGATTGATATAGCAAGATCAAATGGACATAGAATGCTATACAAAGCTACAAACTCCCAAAAAATAAGAAAATTAGCTAAAATAATGAAGCATGTGTTAGCTGAAATAATGAGGACAGAAAATAACAAATGTTTTGAATTTAACTCCAATAGAGATTTATCATTTGATTCATATGATAGTGTAGGGAGATTGATTTTGATGGTCTTTGGATGCGTTAGTTATACGTTATCTCATATGTTTGTCTCAACAGGAGGATGCAGCTTCTTTTGGTTTGGAGCCCAGTTACACCTATTTTTGTTCCCCATCTCACATTCTTTGCACGTGCATTTCCTTGTATCTGAAAAACTGGATCAAACTTGTTTCTGATTCTGCTAAACCAGACATTGCATTTAATTGTTCTTTGTTGATGCATAATTATGCCTAAAAGCATATGCCAGACTGGAGGCTGCTAAGCAATAATGTTCCTGTTTGATGCATTCTTTGATCTTGTACTTTGGAAAACATATAAAGCTGCTGATATGGTTGCATTAACATTCAATTTTATATTTTCTTTAATGGAATATTATATGGTATACCATCTCCAGGCAAGCTTTTGTATGGGAAATTGGGAACTAGTTCTTTTTTCTATTTGCTTGCTCACAATAATATATTTTCTTTCTTTGTAAATGGCTTACTGTGATTTCTGCGGAAGGAACGAATTCTGTTCGTTCTTTTATATAATGTTACTCTTCAGTGATTTTCAGTGTTTTAAATAGCGATCGCAATATCGAGATATCGGTTCGATATATCAATTTTGGGGGTGTAATCGCTAAAATCAGGCAGTTATCGAAAAAATATCGATAGTTCCTTTTGCAGATGAAGATATCAACAAAAAAAAATCGAAATAGAAGAAGAATAAGATGAGAAGATTTCGGCTTAGCTGTTTCCATCGTTTAGTTTCATCATCTACATCTCTCCTGCAATCTCTCTCTCTTTCTGTTTCTTCTTCTTCCTTTCTTTGCGGCATCCATGGCAGCCACCGCATCCTCTCTACTCTTTTTTAGGGTTTGGGAAGAGATAAGTCAAAGTGAAGATCACATGTCAATGCTGATATGTTACTTTGCCCCAAAATTATCACCACATCTAAAAAATGCACGTGCAGTGTTACATATCAGTACTGACATGTTGTTTTAACTGAAACTTGGCAGATCGAATTAGCGTTCGATTTTTCGATATATCGTTCGATATATCGTTTTGACACCCAGATCGATATATCAAAAAAATCGATATTTAAAACCTTGGTGATTTTGTAATGTACCTAGGGCAATAGGCTTCCTTTTTTAAGGTCTGAGGTTTATTGAGCTGACTACTTAAGTATAAATAATATATATATGCTGCATACAGTTACTCTTCTGAGCGCAGTGACTCTAGCACTGAGTTTTTTCTCTGATACTCTTAATTTAATTCATGTATTTCTACTTCCAGAAACAACCCACAAAGAATTGACGCTGCATCCGCGAACAGACGAGTAGTTTTTACATATGAACAGGTACACTTAATTGCTGGTTGGGTGTCTTTCATCAGCCTTTGATTTATCTTTGTGCTAGTTTAATTTTGGAAATCTTAAGATAAGCAACCTGGTTATGTGGTTTTTTATTTTTCTTCTGATTTTCTTCTTTTATTGATGTCATAATTGTAGGATAGAAAACCATTTCTCTTCTTTTTGCTGGAATTTTCTCTTGGTAACACAGTTATGTATATCCTACATTTTTATAAATAAATGTTGTTTGGAAGTCTTGCTAACCCGCCCCTGGAAAGAATTCAGGTTGTTCATCTTGAGCATTTATGGATTTTGTAGCCATGGACGGGACACACTTAACCAATCATCAATGGAAAAAATATTACCTCGAATACTGGAAAGGCCCTAGACAAAATATTATGCAATATAACCTTGAAATTTGTTTCTGAAGAGATTTTCTGTCTCAATACTTTATTTTTTTTTGGAATCATGAGTTCACTAAGATGAGATCGTGTTTGTAAATCTCAGTGTTTATGCTTCAATAATGTTAAATTGTAGTGTTAAACTGAGAGTTCGAGACATAAATACAAATGGATGTAGGACTCTTTGATTTCACTGGAAAAATTCATAGATGTACCAAGCTTGTATTTCCAGAATTGAAATGAAGAAATTGTCTCTTTCCTAACCTTTTGTTTTAGTTAATTCAGTTCCAGCTCGCCTCACAGCAACATTTGTAAGAAAATCAATTTTCTAGAAAATGACAGGGCACTTAGTGCTGAAACCAAACAAGAATGATGTTGAGAAAATGCGTATTGTGTTTTTTCTTCTTATGGGAATATTCTTTAAGAAATCATTCTTGTTAAAGTCCATTCTTTCATTGAAGTGTCAGTCAGTGGGCAGACTTGGAGTCTCCGTTATCTAACTGTTAATTGTTCTTTTTCTTATCATGCATTTGCTATTGGTATAATTTTGACCATTTTGGTGACATCTGGGTTTCCTTTCTATGTTTCTTATCGTGCTGTTGGATCATTATGATTTTTGGTCTCTCGTGATTTGTTGGTTTATAGATGATTGTTTTATGCTGCAGTGCTAATTTAATAAGGGATTGAAACAAGCATTTCTATTAAGTTGAACCAAGTCTAGTCTGCTTTCTTCCTAGTTTGAATTATTTTTTGTTTAAGATGATTATCAGGTAGTGTGCTCCCATCTTTCATTAAAAAAAGATGCATTGGAGTCTTTCCTCATCAAACACTCTTGGAATTTCCTCCCCTAAATATTATTTTAATTTTTTGGTCTCCAGTGCCTTATGTATCTATATCATTATCCTGATGTATGGTACGATTATGCTACTTGGCATGCAAAAAATGGTTCAGTGGATTCTGCTATCAAAATATTTCAGCGGGCCTCAAAAGCACTTCCTGGTAATACAATTTGCTCTCTTGATTTATCATCATAAAAAAAAAAGAAAAAAAAAGTATTCTTCTCACTACTATCATAATCATGATGCTGGAATCCCATATATGTTGTCTGGATTTTTTTTTTCTTTTCTGGCTATGGTATTTACATCAGTGTCCATTAAAGGACTATGGACATTGATGGTTAGTTTTTTGGATGTATAGATTCTGAATTGCTGAAGTACGCTTATGCGGAACTAGAGGAGTCACGAGGAGCCATTCAAGTGTGTTCAGTGTTACATATTTCCTCATTTTGACCTTTCGTTATGTATACTCATAGTCATGGTTCCTTTGGTTGCTGATTGGATTTTTATGTAGGCTGCCAAGAAAATATATGAGAATATTCTAGCTAGCAGCACCAGTGGGAATTCACTTGCACAGATTCAAGTAATCATTATGCTATTTTCTGAAAAATCCAAAAGAACATGTTGGTTTTTATTTTCATCTTGGTAATCGGAACTATTGATGCAGTTCATTCGTTTCTTGAGAAGAACTGAAGGCATTGAAGCAGCACGCAAGTATTTCTTAGATGCCCGGAAACTGCCAAATTGCACATATCATGTATATGTTGCCTATGCTACAATGGCATTTTGTCTTGACAAGGATGCAAAGGTCGGTAGGCAGTCTCTTTATATTACTGTCATCACTTCGGTTGTGCATTAATGTTTTAAGCGCTGATACTTAAACTTGACCCGATGAATATACATAGACTAGTTCAGTAAATTATTCATTTGGTTTAATGCTTGTAGTGCCTTTGCTTTGTATTCATGATTTTCTGCATGAAATAAATCCCACTGGTAGACCATTATATGCTATCTTGTGTTGAAGATCCGGGCATATCAATGCTCTTGCTTTCCGTGTATTGCAGGTTGCACACAATGTTTTTGAGGCTGGATTAAAGAAATTTATGAATGAGCCTGGATACATTCTTGAGTGAGTTTCAATCTTGTGATCTCTGCCATTTATTTAAATATATTTATTGAGGATACTGGTCCTCCTGAAGTTTTGTTTATGTAGCTAAATGAATCAGCTTACAGGGTGTTTCGCACCATGTAAGGTGAAATGGCTGTAGCCTGCATTTCGCTTTCTTTTCTTCAGATGTATATTTCAATAATCTTCTTGTCCCAATACGCCATCTCAGAGGGCTTGGAGGACTCCACTGCCAGCCTATTGTCCCCTTCCCTTAATCCTAATGGAGTCTTCAGTTTTAATTAGGACCATAGGATTGTATTTGGTTAGGAGCCTATGTTTGTCAATATATTTTTCGTGGATCTAACTTATCAGTTATCTCCATTCCTTTTTTTGGATTCTTGGCCTTTGTGTCTCACCCTTGGTAGGAGCTTACAAATCGTTAATAAAATTAGAGGTGGGGAATCCCCTGCTTTTTTTTAATAAAAGAATTAACCTTCTGTTATAGTTATGCAGATTTTTTATGTCGTTTGAATGACGATAGAAATGTCCGGGCTTTATTTGAGAGAGCGTTAAGTTTGCTTTCCCCAGAAGAATCTGAAGAGGTAAATTCTTAAATTTTGTACTTGATGCTCCGTGGATGTATCATGCATGACAGTGTTCCACTTTCAATTCAAGTTAATTTATGTAAAAAATGCTACTATATTTGCTCACTCTTTGTTTATTATTGCATTGCTGTAAGAACACATTTTCCAACCAAATTGTGTCGTCATTCTATTTTCAGACATTTACATATCCATGCAATTATCACATAAATGAAACATGAATTTGTGGAAGTTAGATGTTTTTTGGATGTTTGATGACATGGGGGAGAGGATGTAGAAAAAAAAACCAAGTATCTTTATATAGCTTCAACTGATCTTGGGTTTGGTTGGAATTTGAAATCATGGGGACCGAGCAGGCAGATAAACTTGTGCAAATTGGGAGGCATTTTTTTTGCAACTGTCTGTTCTGAGTTTTATACATATTTGTGTGCAGGTTTGGAAACAGTTTATTAAATTTGAACAAACATATGGAGACTTGGCAAGCATGTTAAAGGTATGTATTAGTTTAATAACCTGTGATGAGTTCTTGTTTATGTTAATCCTTCTATATCATTGCCTGACAGCCTAGATTCTTATTTAACATTGATGGAAATTGGTGTTCACCATTCATTCATTTTTATTAACTTAGGAAGTCATATCTGCCATGATCCCCACATATGGCTGAACATGGGAATGTCATGGCATGATATGTATACATGTTACAACTATATAGAATTTCCTAGACATGCAACACGAGCCATTATGGGTTGCTGAAAAACAGTGTTTTGAATTAGAAAATGTTCATAGGCTTGGCCTTGTTTATAGAATTTTGCCATTCTCACATAAATATCGAATAAAAACTTCAGAATGGGAGGGCTGATTTGTCTAGCTTGTGAGTTTCAAATATCGAAATCCCTGTACAAGCTTTGCATTGATCAAAATCTTTCTTCCCGACACTGCTGGTGTGATGTCAATTTTTTTCAGCCCCTGCTTTTGCCGGAGCATCTGCGAGACAGAGGATGATCTATTTAAAATGTTCTATAGTGAGTCATAGGCTTCCTAATCTCTTCCAGCCTTCTTTCATAAATAAAAAATGAATTTTTTTTTCAACCCATTCACCAATCTCCAATGATCATTTTTTTCTTTTCGCAAGCCAGTTAACTGTACTGGATGAATTCAAATCCATTCAAGTATTTTCAAATGACAGATGAAGTTGTAGATCTTTCCATGTAAAGAAAAGCTGGGATGGCTGTGGATTGTAATTGGACATATGTTCCATTTTGGTGTTTATCATATTTTATTTTTCAGGGTTATCCCTCTTTCTATTTATAACTATAGATATTGGAATAGTGGATGGTAACTGTGATTTCCTCCTATTATTTATGTTTATATTACTAAGTGCTTCTTACAGTAAGATTGATTCTTTTCTAATAGTCAATGACTATGCGACCCAAGTTTTAGGAAATTCGGCTAGCACTCCTCTCTCCATAAAGGACAAGCAAGGATTAAATCCTCGGGGCACCAATCTTCAAAAATAATAATAATAATAATAATAATAATAATAATAATAATAATAATAATAATAATAATTTTATACCTATTTTTTTTTGGTTTTTTTTTTTTTTTTTGGGGGGGGGGGGGATTGGTATTTGAATCACATGTTGTCAGTTGTTTTCTTACAGGTTGAACAGAGAAGGAAAGAAGCCTTTTCCAGGCCATGTGAAGAGGAAGCATCAGCGTTGGATAGTTCATTGCACGATGTTGTCTCTCGTTATAGTTTCATGGATCTCTGGCCTTGTTCATCTAAAGATTTGGATCATCTTGCCCGCCAAGAGGTAAATTGCCTATTTAGTTGTGTAGTGTAAGAATGCCATGCAGGTTTCTTGTCGCTAATCATTAACATGACAATCTTGCTTGGAATGCGTCAAAATAAAAACTATGGGAGTAGAGGAAAAGCTGCAACAACTGGACAGGAGGGCTTGACACTTTCATTCAATGAAAGCAGCTTTCTTGCCTGGTTGTTTTTCATCTTAGATATCTAAGCATAGTATGAAACATGTTTGGCAATCAAATAGTCTGAAGTTAGATGAAATTTCATCCTACTAAATCAGCCCCAAATAACATTATCTGGTTCAATGGTTTATCACTGAAATTATTCTATAAAATTATTTTCAAAATTGCATGAAAAAGTTGAAAACCCACTTAAAAATAATCCTATATCAGATGATTAGGAAGAGGCAATGACAGGTAATTCATCAAGATATTCAATTTTAACTACACAGTCGAAATTTATGTGCCATGTCTCCTAGACTTCTTTAGCATTTTTACAATTAACTTCATCTTCCTCCTCCCCAAACTTTTTTTTTGGTTAATAGGGGGACATTTTTTTAACTGTACTGATTTTGTAGAAGTTCCATTTTACTTTGCCAATATGCAAGAATTTTTATGTGCAAGTGGATGTTTTCTATGCTATTACCATTCATTTATTCCCAGCAGACATATATTGAATCATATAAAACCTGGATTACAGTGGCTTTCCAAAAACATAAACAAGAAAGTGGACAAATCAGCTCCATCTTCTGCAGCTATTTCCACGGGTAAGCTCTTCCACCAAATTTTTAATTTTTTTTGCAATGTTTTAGTATTTGATCAGACAAAACCATTCTGGTGCAGAAAAGGGCACCGTGGGTCTTTTAAGTGATTTGAATACAACTACACCATCTGCAAAACTTGTTTATCCAGACACTTCGAGGATGCTGATATATGACCCCCGGCAAAAACAAGGTATGAAATTTTCCAGTTACTGAATTTGTATACCAGGCCATCAGTCAGACTGGTCCTGCATATATAAGGGTGCTTGGATAGGAGTTACAGGATGTGGTCATAACACTTGCCATTTTATTGCACAAAGTGACTGCCATCAGGACTTGAACTCAGGAATATTTTCTGTTAGCCTAAGCGTTTTAGATTTGCTCCTAGCAATGGCTCCTCCTGAACTTTCATGTTAACAGTGGAAGAATAATGGGGTAGGGTGCCTACCTTTCATAAAAAAAGTGGAAGAGTATCATATTATCTGAATGGAGCTTAATTAAATATTTGCTTATGCCAGTGACCGATATTCTAAGGTGCAGTGTTACATGCATGAAAGTTCACATAATGATGTTGAGGTATAGGATGAATGATCAAGAGTCTATCTGGTTTATTTCATGTAGTGAGATCCTTTTTGAAAAGAACTTCAAGAAATTTGATTCTTTACAAAAATAAATGATTCTGGACCATAAAATATTTAGATTTGTATTTCTGCTACATATCTAAAATTATAAATAACTTGTGGTCTTACATTTTCTTGGTGGTGCTCTCTGGGAAACCTCCAAAATAAACATATTTCTAAACTTATATCTTTGTTTTTCTGTAATCTTATTTTCTTTCTAGAATGATTCTATGATCTTAACCACTCCTCCAGATGTATTTGAATATTTAGTGGATTAGGAAAATTTAAGCTTTTGTACATCAATAAATATGTGTTCAATGGTTATAAGAAAATTGAAAACCCAACCTCTGGAATTGCCAGTTGGTGGGTTGAATTCGTTTGTTGAACTCATTTCTGGTTTAAATTATATTTTACAAAGCTTTACCACCAATATTATATCAGTTTCGTGTTTGCCCAATGTTACATTGTTACTGCTTCCCAGTTTTGTTGGTTACAAAAAGTAGGGTTGATGCAAAATATCTTACTTGCAATGTAGGTACTGGGCTGGTCCCTGGCAACTCGGGAACTGAGGTACCGGCTACCGCCACTGCAATCAATTCCAATTCGAGCGTTAGTTTAGCTGGTGGTGGACCAACAAAACCACTCAATGAGATCTTGAAAGTAATTCCAGCTATGTTGGTGGGATTTATATCAAACTTACCAGCTGTTGAGGGTACAATATTAAATTTTACTGCCAGCTTATGTGTGTTTTGTCTATTGAGATTCTGTTTCATGATGGTGCTCAATTCATATAATGTTTGAGTCCAGGTATATGCTGTTAATGCTTTCTTCGCTTAATGTAAAGCTGATATATGACTGGTCTCATATACTTCTCAATACTGAAATCTTCTTGTTGATCTAATTGACACGACATTTTGACTTAATCACTCCTTTTATCTGTTACTAAAAGTTTTGAATAAAAGATGAATAACAATGTATGTTTCCTGGGTCACAAAGGAAGTCATTGATCTATGATTAATTGTATTTTTCATGTTGTTTTGTTTACATATTATGATGTTTCCTATCAACAAGTCATTGTTACAGTTCTTTTCTGAGAAGCCAAGTGCGGGTGAATAAATGCCGAAAATTCATAATGGATATACTGTATCATCATTTTAACCTGGATGAAGATTTCTATACAGATAGGCATAAAAGGATCAGAACTCGTAGGCTAGTGGTCAAGGGTATATTCAATCTTGAGACTTATGGTTGACCCAAACAACTTGATGAATTTCCAATAGTGTTTAATAGCTTAAACATGTGAATAGCTAAAAGCATCGACTTCCAGACATCCTGTATTAGTGGTTTATATGTTCATGAATCATTGGAAGTCAACACTGTTTTCAAAACATCCTCAAATAGTGACCCATAATGAGCTGAGATAAATGTTACTTTTATCATCGCTGCAGAATTGATTTTATGATCACAACATGATTGGTGGATGGTAGTTTGCTGAGTATTACTTTTTTTCCTGTTCTTGCGACCTGATTTCTTGTTTCCTGCATTTTCCAGTTGATTTAGAATTTGAAATTTCAGTTTCATCAGGGTTTATTTGACTTGGCAGGGCCATCGCCGGATGTGGATATTGTGTTGTCCATTTTGCTTCAAAGCAACATACCATCCGTCTCTACTGGGAAGCTGGCTGCTTCATCTCAACAAGTGACAGGCACTGGTCCAGCCACCAGTGACCTTTCAGGCTCAAGCAAGACACGACCCAACCCAAGTGGATCTTCTGTTCGACATTCAAAAAAAAGACAACAGCTTGACAGTATGATCTCCTTTTCTTCTTCCCTCTGGGTTACCTTCCATAGATTGTAGTGTGTATTTTAAATTCATGCATAGATCTACCTTTCATACAATGTTAAAAACTGTATATCTCCCAACAAAATTAGTTAGCATGCCAATGACCTGATGTGCATAGAGCATATGTAAAAAATGCACCCCAACTACCCCCCCCCCCCCCCCCCAGGTTTTGTATTGAAAACGTTTTTTGGTCATACGAGGACATGAAGTACTTGAAATGTTATGTGCAGTCCATTTTTAAGCCTTGTTTGCTGCCCACACATGTTTTGAATTTTTTTTAAGTATATACTTTGCTAATGAAGTACATGTTATTGAAAACGAAGTACAAGTATGAGTTGAATGCTTATGTTTTTATACTTTTTATAATATAGTATATACTGATATAATGAAGTATATATTGATTTCATATCTTGTGTTAGTAATGTGGCAAGCCCAAACGGGGTGTATCAGCGCCCATGAAGTGTTTATCTCTAATTCCTGATAGAGCTTTGAAATGTGATCCTCCATCAAGATGTCCAAATTGTTTTGAATTTGTTCTGAGGTCCAAATAATTGTCGCGTCACTTTTCATCGCCTTGTGTTCTTGTCTGACATCCCTTGATTTTTTTTTGGTTTACAGAACAAGAGGATGATGAGACGACCACCATACAGAGTCGTCCGCTCCCCCGAGATGTGTTTAAGCTCCGAGAGATACAGAGAATACGTCGGGGAGGCGCCTCACAAACAGGTTCAGTGTCCAATGGGAGTGCATTTTCTGGTGAACTATCCGGCAGCACCGGGTGATTCGTGCAGAATGTTGTATATTTATACGTTGAGTAGTAGATTTGTACAAATTTATCATGTATATTTATGAAAGCAGTTCAATGTAGGGCCTCCCAATTTGAACACACTTGGTCGTAATTGTGTTCTTCAATTGTATCAGGTAAATTTTATTATGGAAATTTTGTTCCATATTTATTTTAAAAACGTGGTTGCAAAAATTTCAGCAGATTGAAATTTGAAATTGGAGTTTATATACAATATCGATATCTAGCTAAATTGGATTTACGAATCATCCACTGTTTTAGACAAAATAAAAAATAAAAAATTATACATTCCCCTGGATTTTTATTGAAAAATCTCTCACACGAGTAATATGTTTAGGGAAAAATCCAAATAACCCCCTGTCAACTGCTTGAAATCCATATTGCCCCCTGACTTTTAAAAGTTCATATAAGCCCCTGAATATTCCATCTGGTTCATTCTGACTAAAAACATAGTTGTACAAAAAACGTAATACAATTTGTTAAAAATATGAGCCTTCTGTAAATGATTATTTTACCTTCTTAGATGGATTATAAAACTCTATTCGGATGGATAAAATAGTAATTTACAGAGGAAGTTTTGATTTTTAACAAATTATAGGGTTTTTTGATATATTATGTTTTTAGCTAGGGTTAATCATACAGAATATTGACAGAATAATCATAATCTGTCAATGAAAATTTAATTCAGGGGGTTATATGGATTAATATAGATGTTCCCAGGGGGGTTATATGAATTTTAAAAAAAGTCGGGGGGTTATATGAATTTCATGCAGTTTAGAGCTTAGAGGGGGTCATTTGGATTTTCACTTGATTAAAACATGGGTGAATTACCCAAATACCCTTGCAGCCAACCTCAGAATTTTTTCTGCTCCCACCTTTTGAAAAGAAAAAAAATTTACCTCTGCAGCAAACACCTAATTTTTTTTTCTACCTTCATCCCTTTAATTCCCCCAGTCCCACTAAATCACAGTTTCCCCCCTGCAAGTACATATATGTTTTCCGTAACTTTTGGAATACAAAATATAATTTACGTAAATATTATCTGTAATTGCATTACTATGCATATCATGCAAAAATGCTAATTTGCAAAACACTAGAAAAACACAACTCAATGCATAATAACTGAAAATATTTTATCACAATAAATACATCAAACCACTTGAATTCATCCAATGTTTGTATTCTGATGTTCTTTTCCTACCCTAATAAGCCAAGATGTTGTATTTAATCTGAATATCTTCATGTCATTTTGGTTGAAATCAAATCTATTGTTACACCTTTGAGTTAATAAACGTACATCATTAGAAAGAAAGCGCACTTCAAACTATATTAGAGATGCAATAATTAGTCAAACACTTAAATAAAGCAAACACCAATAAGTGTGTACTTTATGACAATATAAGAACATATATATTAATGTTATGCATTAATGTATGTTTATCTAGTGCTTTGCAAGTTATCATTTTTACATGATATAATATGCATTTATAGATAATATTTACAGAAATTACATTTTGTGTTCTCCAAGTTACAAAAAATATATATACACTTACAGGAGGGAAACTATGATTTTGTGGGGCTGAGAGAATTAAAAGGATGAGGGTAGAAAAAAAATTAGGTGTTTGCTGCATGGGTAAATTTTTTTTTTCAAAAGGTGGGGCAGAAAAAACATCGGGGGTTAGTTGGAGGGGTGTTTGGGCAATTCCCCCTTAAAACATTCAGGTAAGAGCACGAAACCAAAGGTTTTTTTAAAATTATTAATCTGTTGGTCTAATTAACCCGGCTTTAATTTCGATTTAATGTCTTGATGAACCAAATTGATCCACACCAAATTGATTAATTAATCAATTTCTTTTGTTAGAAGTGGTTGATATATCAATAATTTATTAGATTTTATATTCTACTCTTTGCACTATTTGCACTACTCGGAAAAAAAGTGCGAACATTAATTTGCAACCTTGTGTGCAGTCTTATTGGGGCAGATACACCCACCACCCTTATTATCTAACCCACATCCTTTCTACACCCACCACATGAGAATTTGATTTTGCCCAAACCCACCACCTAATAAATACATATGCATTCGAACACCATACCCATCACCTCCACATCTCTTATAAATCTCTCTCCCGTCTCCCCTCCCTCGTTCACTGCCCTCTCTCCCTCACACGCTCTCCACCTCGCCGATGCTTCCTGTCGCATGATATCCACCGCGTCAACACTCTCCGTCGCACGATCTCCACTACACTGACTCCTCACCACATGATCTCAAGTTAGGGTTTTTGAGATAAACATAAGGTTTTTTTTATAGAAATATGTGATTTTTGAGATAAATATAAAGTTATGAGTTATTTTAGGTGAGGGATTGGATAACAATGGTAGAAAAAATCAGTCTGTTAGTGCTTGTGTACCATTGCTATGGTTCATTGATAAATGTGCATGCTTATGTACCATTGTAATGTCAATTCGGGCAAAAAAACCCTCACAGACCCAAGTCAATAGGAAGAGTGTCGAATATGCCGACATCAGTACGACACAGAGAGGGTCGAACACACTAACAACAGTCGACCACAGCTGGGTCGAATCAGAAATTTTAGTTGCATGGGAAATCAATATTTTTTTTTTTTTTTGGTCGGTAAATCAGAAATTTTTAATTGCAATTGCATGGGAAATCAAATTGAGATTTTGGTTGATGATGCTTGTCAGATATGGAACTCATTTATAACCAACATTAAGGGATTGTCCACTGTTGAGATCAACGGGAGAGATTCCATAGGGAAACTCAAAATCAATTGTCTTAGAAAAATAAAATAATAATGGGGTGAAGCATTTAATTTTATCATTTCATATATAAAAAAAACACTTTTTCAAGCACTTTTGTGGAATGTTTTTGTATTTGAAATGTTTAGGTTGATATGTATATATGAACAACTAACGCATGAATGCTTCAAGATTGCGGGGTATCTGAATTGCATATAGATTAGATATGATGTACCTATGGAATGTCATCACTGCTTGAAAAAAAGCAAACACACCCAGTTCAACAAAGGTAGTGTCGAAAAGAATAACCAAATTCGACTGGATCGGAGTCGAAGAACTAAGCATCCAATCGACTTTAGGTGGGTCGAATTCAACAGAACGTGACTAGGAGAAGCTTTGGGTCACATTGACAAGGTTGGAGTCGATTAGATCACGTGAGCTTGACAGAGCCTCTGTCAACCCAATGATATTTTATCGACGACCCCTCTGTCAACCCGATGGAGTTAACTCGATAACTAGGTGGTGGGATTAATTCTATTTTATGAAAATAAGAAACTAGGTATTTTAGTAATATTGCATGGTGTGATTAACAATCAGGGTGGTGGGAATAACCGCACCCGTCTTATTTCACCAAAAAAATATTAAGACCTTCTAAAAAGAAAATATTTGATATATCCAATATTGGAGTATATGCTTTATTTTATAAAGGTAAACGTAAAGTATACATATTAAAACACGGATAGGAGCAGGGGTAGAACTAGATTTTATATTGGGAGGGGCTAAGATGAATTCGAAATCTAATAAACAATTTAAATTTTATATAAATCAAATGAGTTTATACTTCATTTCTAATAAATTTTGTCATAGATATGCAAAAATACAAATATAGGCAAAAGATTAAGTTTTTTCATAAATATGTTATTGAAATTGTGTTTACGATCATTTAAAGAATATAAATCATCTTTTTATCCAACTGAGTTAATATTTTCAGCAAAATAAAATTTTAATATAAAATAATCATAGAAACTACAAAAAATCATCTTTCATCTTAGTGTGAAGTATTGTATTAAATGAAAAAAAATATAATTGATCTCAATATATCTAGGCTGGTAAAGATAAAAAAAATTTCATTCTAACAAAGATTTAAAAATTTTATAACCATATTTTTGTAGAAGAAATTTGAAAACCATGATAAAATTAATAGTAAGGGAGAATTCTTTTCTCTCCTTGTATTATTATATAAGAAATGTGTATTTGACCATGTGATTGATAGAAATTGAGTTACATCTCTTCAATGCAAGGTAAGTGATGGTTGTCCGTGCAGGTGGTGTAATGGGCAAATAATGGTGGGATTAATTAGCCTATACAAGGCAATAATCAACCGTGTAGAAACTGATGTGATAGAGGATAAACAACCATAATTAAGGGTAATTATAACTGAATAATAGTGGGAACAATCACAGCCTACCTAAATTTTTTTTTTTTTTTGGAGGGGGGGGGGGGGGGGGGGGGGGGGGGGGGGGGGGGGGGAGGGGGGGATTACAGCCCGGCCAAGCTGAACTGTAGCTCCACTCCTGGATAGGAGTGCACGGGGCTGTTCTATATTGGACCAATCTTTCAAAGGAACTGATAGATATATAGAATTGCAGTTCAAAAAAATGTACATTCAATTCATTCAACCAACCATATATTTCATTTTCATTCAGCCAAAGGAAATGGTCAATTCATTCAACTACATGAATGACTTAACATTTTCCATCCTTCAAACATGAAATAATGTTACAAAACGAATGTACACAAACAAAGCTGATTTTTCATCACTCCAAAAAAATAAGGATAAGATGAAAGCATATTTAATCACATCTCAATACAACATCATCCCTGGAAACAACTTGAGAAACACACACCAAAATAAAGGGAAAAAAAATACAACTCTTATGACTGCACACCTCAAAAAGAAAAAGAAAAAGTTCTTTTCTTTCACACCACAAGGCAAATGAACACATAACATGTATCAAATTCACACAAGATCAAATCTTTTTATTTTTTCTTCTGTTTTGGTTACTCCTCTCAATCAGAATCACTAGAACTTGAGCTGGAGCTTGAGCTAGATTTGCTGGACTTATTTTTCTTGCGCTTTTTCTCAGCAGTTGCTTCACTCGAACTTGAATCATCAATAGATTCTTCAGCAGCCAAATCAATCACCTGCGAAGAATGAACCTCATATACGTGTGTCTCAAAACGTACTTCCGTTGGTTCAGCTTCAGACGATCTATGTTCAAGGTCTGCTGATACAGTAGAAATTTCATCAGCATGGACCGGCTTCAACAGCGACTGGATGTCTTCTATAGATTTTGCTTCAACAACATGAAGGCCAGAAGGAACTTCTTCCAGTGCTGAATGCGCTAAAGTCTCCATTTGGGCTGCTTGAGATTCCAACTTAGGAGAAGTTGGTGTTTCATGATTTTCTTCACTAACTTCTTCAAAGGTCGTTTCAGAATCCTCGACAGAATTTGCTTCAAGAATTGGCAAACCTGAATTACCCTTGGCCAGAATTGGTTCTCTACCATCCACCACCAAGTCGGCAACAAAGGGTCCCTCCATTTTGTCATCTACAATCAGTTCAGAATGTGCATCTTTGGTAGACATCTCTGATAGGTTGGCTTCAGATTCTGATTCAGAGGAGACTGAATTCTCAATATTCTCTTCACCGATTTGTTTGAAGGCTGATTCAACCTCGGCTTGTATTTGTTCTCTCCCCTCAACTGTTGAGTCATTGATGCTGTCCTCGGAGACTGGCTTCAATGCTGAATCTATGTCTTCTATGGACGTTGCATCAATTACGTGAAGGTCTGAATGGACCTCCATTGCATCTGATCGCGCTTCACCTTGTAAGAGTTCTGAGTGACTAATTTCGAATTCTGCAAGTTGAGACTTGTCATCCACCATTTCAAAAGGCACAGATCCAGCAGGACCAGCATTGCTGACCTCTAAGTAAGTCATTTCAAGATTCAGCAACTCCGAGTCGCCCTCTAAGGAAGATTTTGTCCCCTCCAATGTTGGGTCCTTGGAAGAATTTTTTTCTGTTTCTCCTGCTTCATGGAATTGCCTGAAAGCCACATGAATATCTTCATAAGGTATTGCATTGAAGTCATGTAGCTCAGAATCAGCTATCATTAGCTCAGCATCTCCACCAACATCAGCTTTCACTGTTTCTGGAACATCAGTGGACAAGCAATGCTCACTGGACACCTCCTGGTCAAATGTTATCAGCTCTGGAACATGGTATTCACCAACCACGTCCAGTTCTGACAGCAAATCTTCGTCAATAGCTTTCATTTCTTCGACCTCCTGAGTGACGCCATCAGTTCTCTCTTCATCAGTCAAACTTGTACAAGAGTTGTTTTTCAGGAGCTCAGGTTCCTTTTCAATGAAGTTTGATGATTCCATGCTATCATGTACTAGATCTAATACGTTCAAGGCAGTGAAGGATTTCATGTCATCATCACTTCCCGTTTCCTTAATGTACTGATTATGAAGAATAGAAAGCTCACTCTCAGTCACCGTGGCATTTAAAACTGGAGATGACATGATTTCATGCTCTTCTTCATGCTTACAATCTTCAACAACATTACCAGGAATGGACGGCAAGTTCAAAACATTGCCCAAACCTTCATCTTCAAATTTATTCACTGCTTCGTTATCCGTGTTAACAGAGAGGCTTGACTTTGTCTCCAATGAAGGACTCGAGTGTTCCTGGGCAATCTGTTCAAAAATGGGGGAATCACTACATTCTTCTTTGGAAGCCCCTAAGAAACCAGCATGGATGACGTCTGTCTCGCTGACCGTGTTAGGATCTCTCGAACTTGGCTCATTCTCCTCCACTGGTGACAGGTTCAGTGACACCACCCATGGACTCCCACCAGTAGTAGTCACCTCGGTTTCCGCACTGAAATTCATCAATGTCTCCACTTGCATGTCTGAGGCGGAGGAAGTAGAGTTGAAGCTCCCACTCCCACTAAAAAACAAGGGACCTTCAAGAGTTGCTGCATTTGACAAGGACTTCTCAATGGCGGACGGGCTTGAATCGTAAACAGGATCCTTGGCTTGGCCTTCGTGCATTACATCCATGCTGATGAGATCAGAATCCGGGACAACTGATCTGACGGAGGTACTCGACCCGTTCGAAGAACCCCCCAATGCCTGTTCAAGACTGAGCCTTACTTCATCAATGCTGGAGACCTTTACACTTTCTTCTGAGGAAGAGGAAGAACTTGATCGGCTTAACTTCTCTTGAAGGATTGCCTCCATCTTTGCAAAAATCTCGCCATCTTCAGGAGCCACGGGAGATGCTACAGGCTCACCATCAGAGTTAGACCTCAATTCCATCTCAAGAGCTCTACCAATTTCATGAACTTCATCAATGTTGGGCTCACTCTCTCCTTTTTCAGATTCATCTGAATCTTCATCAGAAGATGAGAGGACCTTTTCTTCAAAAGAGTCATGTTTGCTGTTTTGGTCAATCTTCTTCACAAAAGGCTCGCTGTTATAGTCTTTTTCTGCCACAGTTGAAGAAACCGATTCGGATTCGGGATGGAGCTGACCTTTGAATCACTCATCTCACTGAACTGCCTCTGGAAGTTGTACCCAACCTCCTCCTCAAAAGCCATCCTCTCCGTCTGGAAGTACGGCCCCAACCGACTAAAATCACGCTTCTCCTGCATGATCTCCCCTGGAAAAGAAGCTCCAAGAGAGAAGCTTTCGTGCCTCCGAAAAGAAGTTTCCCCCTCCATGACATTGCCTCCTCTGTTACTGACTTCGTCGTATGGGAGATCGAAAGGATTCCTTCGTGGAAGTAAAACTGACGGAGCTGACCCTGGGGCCACCTCCGAATCAAAAGGGAGATCGAAAGGATTTCGTCTCGTGGTGGAGACGGGCGGGATATGAAACATAGGTAGGTGATCGCCGGCATCCAGATCGATAAGATTCCTCTCCAATTCCTTCCTCGCCCTCCTCTTCGCAATCAAGTTCTCCAGCCTCCTATTCCTCTCTAGTTCAGATGTTCCAAGGTCCATCACGTTCTTCTCATCGTCCTCCGTCCACTTAACAACCACTTTGTTCTCATCCTCCCCGTGTAGTCGGATTTGGGCCGCCGCCTCTGATTCTTTGACAGCAACATCATCGTCATCGTCAGATACTTCAATATGAGAAGACCCTTCAGAGTCAGAGACTTCCATTGATTCTTTGACAGCCCCATCATCGTCATTGTCAGACACTTCATCATGAGAAGACCCTTCAGAATCAGATTTAGACTCCCTTAGGACCGGCTGGGGAAGTTCAGAGTCCAAAAGCGGGTGAAGCTCATCAAGCATGGGCATTATATCAGCCATGGAGGCATCAGGAGAGGAGCTCTCGGCCCCATCAGAATCTGAATCAGATAACTTATCATGGATGTTGACATCCTTCTTTGAGTGATCTCCATCTTCTTCAGATGCATCTCCAACCAGCTTCTCCATTGAAGAGTCTATGTTCCCAATGAACTCATCATCTAAGAAGTCACTCTTCTCAATCACCTTCCCCTCACCATGAGTAACATCTTTTGGAGATGTTTCTTCAATGTTCATCTTGCTTTCAATATGAGTCTCCACCGGGAAGGTCTCATCCCTTTCAACAATGAGATTGTTTGTAACAGTAGTAGCTTTGAGAGAAGAGATTTCTGAAGTCTTCTCCTTCTCTTCTTTTCATTGATGTCTGGGATGTTAGGCTTCCCATGACTCAAAAGGACACCAAGGAGAACCGCAGTGCATGCAATGATAGGAGAGGAGGAGACCAGAAAGCCAAAGAGTGAGGGAAGGTATCTGTACAGTAGGAAGAAGAACAAAGCTGTCCCCAACACAAAGGGGTGATTGCAGCTGTATCTATAAGAGATTCTGGTGGAATAGACCATGCCCTTTTTAATACTGACTGCAATCTCCTTTGTATTGATCGTCATTTGTATTTTCTTTGCTTTGACTTCTTTCTCCCTTCTTTTTTCCGAATCTGATTTCAGAAGTAGATAACATATTAGACTCTGCATGGACTAATAATAAAAATTATACATTGAATCTACAAAAGAAATCCACCAATGATAAACTTAAATGATCTAATATGATTTATTTCACACTTCTCAAAAGTATAGAAATATGAGTGGATGTACTTCATATAGAGTAGTGGACGAGGAATGATTGCAGCCTATTTACCATGCTATAACAATTACTGAAATCAAATGTACCATACAAAATTAGAGCCAAACAAAATTATACAGACACTCTTTTTGCTTTTGATGGACCTTGTTTCAGCAAAGAGATTAGAAAGTGTGGGGGAAGTGTAATGCAAAGAAAATGACATCAGAGAAGTTTTTGAACATCCATTTGCCAAAGCTATAGATGACTTCTCTATTTTTTTTGGATTCAGTGAAGTGTCACGAAAAAGAATGAGCTATTAGGGGACAAATATAAATAATTTGATGGCAAGTAAAGTATGGATTTTTTTTCCCTGACTTTTTTTCTTTCTAACCTGTTGTCCTCTTCAAAGATTCCAGGGTACAAGAAATATAAGGCTAGCGGGAAAACAGTTCACACATTGTTGAGAGATGTCTTTCATTAGACGGACAGATCCTATTTCCAAAGGCCTATATAAATTTACTCTCTTCCTTGTTAGGGTTATTAGATTTTGGTCTCTTGTGGACTCTTTATGTAGTCTATACAGTGAAGAGGGAATTTGAGAGGCAGCCACCTGTGGTTGCTTGAGAAAAAAAATGGTCAATGGTGAGGAGAAAAAAACTGAGATCTTGTATCCCAATTAATCGTTTTACTGAATTGATACCTCCTCTATTCCTTGGATATGGGCAAGTTGCTGAACTACACAATATCTGTGTGTTTTATCGTGTGGTTTGCTTGGTTTGTTTTTAAGCCATTGTTCTATAGGTTCTAAGGTTGAATCTTAGCAAGCTTCGCTGCTTCAACACATATCAAACCTATAGCATATAATCAATCAAGATACAAAACTAATGTCTTCTTTTTTGATATTAGACAAGACATTCTGGGATACTGTTACAGCTATCAATCTTTTAAAACCTAGAAAAAAATGTACTATCTTCATTTCTATTCTCAACTTGAATTCACATATGCACAAAAGGGGAAGATTTCTAGTGTTGCAAAACCCTTTTTCAACAATAAACCAAAATCAAATTTTGTAATCAGGTGCTGAAAATCGAGAAATTCCACATTAAATGCTACAAAAATACGGTGTCTACACACATGCAGAAAAATTAAGAAGGTCAGATAAAATATATTCACAGTTCATCAAAGAAGTGGCCAGTCATAAACTCATAAATCATAACCAGAATACTGTAACAGAGATTTGAATAAGACAATTAAACTCCTTTGTTATTATTGTTACCAAGTCAAAATTTCAAGCAAGAACTGATTTTAAAAGCATATTCTTCTAATCAATCTTGCAAAATCCTAGAATCAAATGAAACCAAATCAACAAACACAAACGTGAAACGCTCCCATAACCCAATATGTTTTTCTCGATTAGATGCCAAACTTAGGATTCAAACCATTCAATCAAAGTAGCTCTAAAAATACCCACTCAAACAATCAATAAAACTTAAAAATAAAATAAAAAATTCGAGGGAACCATCATCAAAAACCCAACTTCTTCAATCAAACTAAAAAAATCGTCCAACACATACATATAAAAAAAAACCCACCTCAAAAACCCAATCAAAATCCGATTTTGTTCAACATTCATGAAGTCAGATCACCAAAAACCAAAGACCCATGATTCATTTCACACCAAACACCAAAAAAAAAAAAAAAAATCAGAACCAGATGATCAATTCATGGGATGCGATGGACGTCAGAGCTCAAAATCCCAAATGGGTCGGATTCAAAACACAAATACAAAAATGCAATGAGAGATCAACTTACATGAAGCAATGAAGAAGAAGAGCTGAGAAACTCCAAAACAACCCAACAAAACAAATGAAATCTCTCTGAATTCCCTGTGAAGCAAAGCAGGGTCTCTGTGTTTTTTTTGGGTTGGCAGAGACAGGGAGAGAACTTTAAAAATAGTATCTTTGGTTCTGTTGTTTCTTTTTTTCATTTATGAACGTTCACTTTTGAATGAATCGCCGATTTTTTCAACCGAGCTAACGAGTTTCTCCGTTGGTATACGAATCGTGTTTTTTCTTCGGACGAAAATGCCCCTATAGAGTCAACGAAATAACGGTTTTATTTGAATAGTTTTTTGGGAGGCAACAATAGTGTATTCCATGTTTGGCGCGGTAAACACGGGATATTGTTATGACCGATACAACAAGCAACTTAAATGTAAAAAATATGTTTTATTAAGGGTATTTTAGTCATAAGAAACATTCTTATGAATGTTTTGTGAATATTGTATATATGGTTAAATATAAAATGAGTGAAATAAAAATTTATAATAGCCCAAGTTGGATTAAATATGGCATGTGTTCCTTTCATCCCAGCCGTCCATCGGACGGGTCCGGTCAAGTTGAACCGTCCAAACCAATAGTATATTAATTTTCTTCTTTGATGTATTGATGCATGGCCCATGTCATTTAAATTAAGGTGAGGTCATGATTTTTTATGAGTTTCTCTTTAAGTATATTTTTTATTATTATTATTATTTTGGTACAAAATTTTTTTTTTTATTATTGGATACACCTCACATTCAAGTTTTTTATATTATTGGATACACCTCACACTCGTGAGTTTCAAATTCAAATTCTCAGCTTTAACTTGAGAATCGTTTTTTGAGGCGTCAGGGAGGCGAGCAAAAATCACTTACAACGTTGGGTGAACGCGAAAATGAGTTTTTCAATTTGGCTGGGCGAAGGAGTCTCTTGGTGTTAGCCACCGCGAACACTGGTGGGACGTGGATCCAAACGGAGTCTTAATTTACTTGATGTTTAGGATTTGTGAGTGATTCTATGCAATTTACCCTGATTTACCTGTGTTTAGGGTTTGTGAGTGATTTTATGCGGTATCAAATTTACTTAGAGTGCATTTGAAAACACGGTTTAAAAAATAGTTTTTAGTTTTTAACTATTTTATACACGATTTTAAGGATGTAATGATGATAGCTGCTTTATGAAACACAAATTTCAAAAACGATCATTTGACAAAATCTAATAATGATGATGCATGCAAACTGAGCTTTTAACTTTTTAAAAAACTTAAACCCCCAATTGTTTTTTTGTGTCAAACACCCCCTTAACCTCGTCCATGCACCATTTGAATGTTTTTTCAAGCTACGGTGTTTGTTTTTTCAAAGCATTTTTTTGTTTCAAATTTAACTCATCTAATATTTTTTTCCAATGCTGATGCTTGTTATTCACTTATTCCTCCTTTGTCTTTGACATGGCCATCTGTATCATTCTTTATTCAAAGCAGTCAATATAAAATTATGAAAGGATATCTAGAGAGAAAGAGGGGTGAGGAGGGCATGACTAAAAAATACAGTTGTGCCTTTGAATGAATCCATGTGAACTAAAATAGTAGTAGACTGATGAGATATATATGGGAGGGGGAGTCCTTTTTGGTCGGCAAAGAAAAGGATAAAACAAAGGTTTGATGTTGAGTGAGTGGGGGGGGGGGGGGGGGGGGGGGGGCGCGCAATTCTTCATGAGAGGAAATCATTCACTGCTGTAAAGCTGAGGTTCCTTGGATAGCATGTGTGTTGAAATAACAAATCAGTTTCTTCATTACTTTTGCATACTTTATTTTTTTCTATTCTTTCGTGATCGTATCCAATCAAAAGTTCCCAACATGGCAACACGGGACCAACACATGAAAAACTCAAGTGCTAGACACGTGAGACATTCTTTGATGAGATAACTAATGAATAGTTCAATTCAATTCATAAAATCGTAGTTCAATTCGAGGTTTACATGAATTGGGTTATTTTAGTTCAATTTGATGTTACAAAAAAAGTCATTTCAATATCACACTGATTCATTCGATTTATGAATTATTCAGTTTGATCAACATGGTCATTCAGTTCAATTGGATTGGTCTCTATTCATTCCAGACAGATGAGAACTTTAACTTCTCTAATCCATCCACTGTAAGTATAACGTGATCTGCTATAATGAAATTCACTTGCATATAATCTCTCTATGATCCACTGAATTACATCTGGTTCTGATTTCAATATCATCTGTCATTATCAGTTTGAATCAGAGGAAAGGTGCAACAGACACGATGAGTGTAAAATGATTTGCAGGTATTACCTTAATTGCAAGTCAGTGTGAGGCTGAATCTGTGAAATGAAAAATAATGTTGCTCCAAAAATTTTCACTGGACCTAAGCCTTGAAAAAATTTCTGTAACATTGACTTGATGTAGAAATCCAGGGGATGATTGCCTGCAGAATTGTGAAAGTTTGTATTAGGACAACATGAGAACAAATCCATGAAAATGTAGATATACATGATGATAGGATTAGGTGTAATAAAGTGCCTTGAAGAATAAAGAGAACCTATAAGTCCTATGGATGCATCAGATGCATGCAAAGCTAAATTATATGGGCGATGATACACTTGGTCCTATTTATAGCCCTATTATGATATCATATATGATATCTCCTAATGTAGGATATACTCCACTATGCAATGTATACTCTATTATGAAAACATAAAAATATATGCATTCAATCTTACAATATACTTCATTTCTTTCAGAAGAGAATATATTTCATTAATCAAGAATATACTTTTAAAAAAATCAAAATGTCCACGGGGTTGGTAATGCTTTCCAAATTATATGCAATTTTCATTTTGCTGAAGCACTTCAAATAACAAGGATCTCCATGTATATACTAACAAGGATCAAATGTTGCCAACAAACAAATTAAATGGAAAACATTCGATATAGAGAGAGTGCAAGTTAGATTCATGTAAATGATCCAAAATGAAATTTGGTTCCATTACGATAGATGGTGACATTAGGAGGAGGAACCCATCTGTGCCAGTCATATCTTCACATTACGCTGCAGTACTCTAGCTTTCTCAGCATCAATAATGGACTCCACAAGCTTGACTGCACCATCAAGCTTCCCTTCTGCGTTCATGACTACGTAATCAAATTCCTTCATATGTTTAACCTCTTCCCTAGCCGTAGCAATCCTCACAAGAAGCATGTCACTGGTCTCTGTCTTACGTTCGATGAGCCGCTTCACCAAGGCTGCTTCACTCTCGGCAACCAAGAATATGAAGATGGCGGAGTCCCCAAGAATTGATCTCAGTGTGGCCGCCCCTTGAATATCCACTCTCAAGACAATGTCAGACCCCTTAGCCATGAAATCTCGGATCTGGGAATTGAAACAAGAACTTTGTCTTTAGGTTATTTAGATGATTAAGCAGCTGTAATATACAACAATTCCATCAATACAGAGGACTGGTTATGTATATTGACAACTTACTTATGCTACTCTCTCAGATACTTCAATATTTGTTCCAGGTAATTGAGCACATACCAAATAATGTAATCCCTCTAAAACACACACTATAATCCAATATTTGATCTGTGGATCACCTCAGCAACTCACATAGTGATAACAAATCATTTATGGTAAAGATGAGATAAATAGTACATGTATTAAGGGCATTCAAGAAAGCTTAGCATATAATCTATGCAAGGAAATTGTTGAATTATGTTGCACAGGAGCAATCCAAGATCGAATAATCTTGGGCAATATTTGCTGCTGCTCATGATTTGCCAGAATATACATGCATCTTTAATGATTATATTCAAGGAATTTGGTACCTGCTGTTTTGGTATGCCCTTGTACTCTCCATAAACAAGAGCATATTCTAGGAGTTCATTCCTTTCTATCATGGAAAGGAACTCTTATTTGGTAACAAAGTAGTAGTCCTTCCCGTCAACTTCACCGGGCCTCTTTGCCCGGCTTGTCGCTGTGACAACAAAGTGTAGCCCCTTCTGAACATCACGCAGCCTCTGTAACACCAGTGGCAGTGGTGAGCAAATATTGGCAATCCACAGATGACCATGATATGATTAAAGATCTAGCGAACCCATGTCATGTAATGAATGACTGATCTAATATTTCCTTTATCAAAGAGTTGTCTGCAGTTAGAATCTATTAAATCTGACAAATTACAAAATCATAGCCAAGTTTAAAATTTTCAAGAAGACAAATGTTCCACAAGACCAGTAGTTTAGATTTGAAGTCAAACTGTCTGAACAAGCCATTTAGGAACGCTCAATGATCTAGTCATATGAAGCAAGAACTCTATCTAAATTTAACAAACTTCCTGCAAATACCAATGGAAGAACCACAGCCACCCAGGATTCCAATACATTGTAACATTTCTAAACAGGAGGTAGGTCCTTACCAAAGGCTAAAGACAAGCATCAAATTACTTGATAACAGCATCTTTTCCGACACCGCTTGGTCCACTGATCACTATGACCAGTGGATTTGGAGGTGTCAATGATGGCTCCGAGCTGAAAGATGATCCCAATGCGGTTTCAAGCCCCCTATACAGTTCAGCCTATCAGAAGATGCAAAAAAGCTCAATATACACGCTAAAATAGGAGTAAACCACATAGTATAGTTGAAAATTCTATGGAATACATTCAGCACTAACAGTTACAAAATTCAGGATTACAATGAATAAAAGTTTTTCAATAATCAACATCCATGTCAAGAGATTGTTTAGCATAACCCAAAAGTAACAGTAATGTCTGATGAAATTTCTCAAACTCGTCATGAAATTCAACATCTGTATTGGCAAATCAAATGTGACAACAAATCTTTTTGTTTAGCAACAACAACAGTAACATTAGAAATCCAATCATATTAAATACTATTATTCCTCTTTTTCTTCACCAACCAAAATAAACCGCATAATTCGCCATTTATTCCTAAATTACACCACCACATTGACAATGCTAGAATCCATACCCGAATTTTCTGGCACAACTAATACATTCATCCAATGTGTTAAAACAATACTCACAACATGTGTCAACATTTTGCGTAGGATATCCAAATAAGACGTAACGATGAGCAAATAAACCCTAGATTCAGCTCAAACGAGAGACACAGAGAGAGAGATGGAGATGGGTCAGTATCGTCACCTTATCAGCGTCGGAGGGAGGCAAGGGCACCGAAGGAGAGGTCCTACAAGCGGAGGAGGCCATCTCCGTTCGGCACCGGAGCAGGTCGGGTGGGCCAGGCCTCGGGGAGGCCGGGAGACGGATTCCGGGGATCGTCTTGCGGGATGGGGAGGAGCGGATGTGGGATCGAGCGAGGGAGGTGAAGATCCTCCGCAGGAGCATGGGACGGCTGTGGTGGGAGCTCAAAACCCTAGACATCTCGTCGCCATTAATGTTTTCTAGCGAGAGCGAGAGAGCGAGAGAGCTTGTGTTCGCACGCACCCACTGAGCTGCCAAAATTGCGAAAAGGCCCCTCGTTTTTTGGAAAAGTGAAAATGAGTCATCGGTTCCCGAGAAAATGAGAGACCAGTTTCTTAACGTGTCCTGGCCCGAGATGACTCAATGGGCCGTGGACCTCAGCCCATCCTAAAAGAAAAGATAAAAAAGAAAAATGTTACACTCAACCCATCATTTTAATAACATTGTTAGGCTATTTCCAGCCCCTAATCAAACTTATATCTTAATTTCACTAAAACTTTAAGTAAAAGCTTCATTTGATATAGTGTGTCTCTCACCATCACTTTATGTTTTACTTAAATATTTTTAAAAATGTGAAATTGATGAAGAAAAAAGCTTTGAAAATTTTGGGTAAAGGTTTTAAGTCTCATTTGATTTGGGTAAAAGTTTGAGTAAAAGCTTGATTTGGTATGTACAAATGGTTGTAGAGATTTTTGGGTGACTTTTACTCAAATTTAAGTTTGGGTACATATTCGATTATAGGATTGGAGATGCTTAGTCACATGTAACGAGATATATATCTTGTTAGAATTGTTTTACATGTTTTAAAAATGAGTCCATACAATTTATTAGAGTATATACTTCATATTTTATAAAATTACATATTTCATTATATGAGGTATACTATTTTTATCAAAATAAAAAAGGGTGTCGATTATGTTTGGGGCTAGAAACATGGATGAGTCTCACACGGTATACTATTTTACTATCTTGCATGTAGTATGTTCAACAAGATATATATCTTGCTAAAAAAATGATGTGTATACTTATATGAATTGAATGCATATTTTTTTTACTTTTTACTTTTTCGTGATAAAATAATACTGAGATAAGAAGCACATGTACTGCATTAGACAATTTCATACATTACGCTTAGTGACAGTTAACTGAAAAAAGAACTGTAAAATATTTTTATGTTTTTGTTATAGTAGAATGTATATGCTGATATAGTTGGGTGCACACTCCATTAGAGATTCCTAGAATGCTGGAAGTTAGAATGCATTCAAGCAGTTATGTTCAAAGCACAAGTCAATAAAAGACATTCTGCTTGTTTAGCTTGTATATGAAACCAATAATAGCAGTGTATCTTGATATTCAAATGATGAAACACACTTGACAATAACCAAGGTTCCAAAGAGAATGCACTACATGGATACATTCATACAAAGATATAATACAACAAAACAATGAGGGAAGTGAACCTAAATATCACCCAGAAGCATCAACAGAATACCATCCATAAGGATGTTTATTCACAAAAATATATATAAAAAAAATCTAATCACTTTTATTCTCTGGAGTTAGCTGAGAATGAATGCTAACTGTCCTAACAACAACAATGAAAAATATTAAACCAACCACAAGAATCTCTCAGTATACATGCTGCAGAAGATCCTGTGACTTCAAAACACTCCTCCTTGTTAGTGGAAAACAAGACCAATGTACAACAAATCTCAACACAGACTTCAAATCATGATCGCAGAGAGATCCTCATAGACCGTTCTGATGTCAGGTCTCTCTGAAGCAGATCGAATGCATCGAAGCGCCACCCTCAACAACTGTTCCATCTGTTTTGGAGGTCCCTGAACACTATCTCCACTGATCAACCTGTCGAAACACTCGATTGAACGGTCCTCACTCGCCAACAGCCTTACCCAGTCAGTCAGATCGACCACGCCAGGGTCGCCAATGACAATCTCTCCAGCGCTCTTTCCGGTCAGTAGCTCCAACAAAACCACCCCAAGAGCATATACGTCACTCTTTAATGATGGGCATGGCTTGTTCGTGCTTGCGAATTCTGGTGGTCTGTAACCAAGAGCGCCAGCATTCAGGACCTGTTCTGCCATTCCAGCAGGGGTCAGCACCCGATGGATGCTGTAGTCACTGACGAGTGCGTTCAGAGTGTGAGCTTCTAAGAGGATGTTTGTTGATTTGAGGTTGCCATGAGGAATGGCCCTCTCGTTGTGGAGGTAGCTCAGACAGCCAGCAACATCGACAGCAACTTTGATACGTTGATCTAATGATAAGGGTAGGAGCCTCCTTGCCTTGAATTCTGTGGAGATGCATTGAAAGTTAAACCTTACATTACCAACTCTTTGGTTTTTTAATTATGTTCGAGCTTGCAATCCATGAAGAAATTTGCAAGGATATTGGGTTAGTAACCATAAATAGAAATACCACACCAAAGCATAAACAACAATGTATACATCTTCACGCTCCTATACAGTTACGAACACCCCAACCCAACGCACCCATTCAACCTAGAACCAACCAAATGCAAGGCAATTACCAATTACTAGACCTACTGGTGACATCCAAACATGTTCCTTGGGATAATTTGAAAGCAATTTTGTTAGTAGTTGACTAATACACTTAGCAGCACGTCTTGCCTAAACCTATTTATGATTAGATCGAACCTTGGCTCTAACACAAAATGTAGAGTTGGTGATTGTGGACATCTCAAACATGAAACTTTTGTTACCAATTCGTATTTCTTTAACTATGTTCCAGGAGCATGCGATACATGAAGCAATTTGCAAGGATATTGAATTTAGTTAGTATTTGGAAAATCATGGAGAATGATGTAATTCCATATAGTAGTTTAGAACCTGAGCATGCAATCTCAGAAAGCAGA
Organism: Acorus calamus; assembly: GCA_030737845.1. Lineage (NCBI taxonomy): Eukaryota > Viridiplantae > Streptophyta > Magnoliopsida > Acorales > Acoraceae > Acorus > Acorus calamus. The sequence goes on along the minus strand of CM060861.1, from coordinate 5,994,821 downwards.
ACTTATCCCACTAATATTGCTAATATATTAGAAACAAAATGGTTTTTCTCGTTGATAGCACTTTCCACTATTATTGAAGCTTATTAAGTTTAGCAATTTTTTCCCTCTCAATAAGATGTATTACAAGTACTACATGAATGCCTTTAAATGAATTTATGACATGAAAAGCCTATGTCGATGAATAACATGAATCGGCCCAAGACTTGTGAGGATCATCGGAACTCCAATACCGAGCAGTTGGATGAATCCTGTATATTGAAGACACCCTCTCATCTATTTACAATTCCTCATAATAGTAAGATATTTAAGGTGGTAAAGTATCTCATCTGAATATTCAAAAACAACTGATTCTCTTAAACACACATTTTCATGTGCCATACAGTGTTAAAGTTTCTTTCATTTTTTATTTTTACTAGATTTTCAGATGGCTAGAACAAGTACCTAAGTATATTACAAGCTCCCCATTTGAATCTTCACACACAAAAATCACAACTGTTTCAGTACTTGTGTGCATACAAGAATGAAAATCAAGAATCATGGAAATTTTTTAAAAATGAGTAGACTATGACTATCTCTAAAATCTAACATCTACATTAGGACAAAAAATCATCATAAAGAACAGAAAAGTAAGATTGGAGAATTACCGCAAAGGTGTGCTGTTAAACACACCGCATTCACATAGTCTGATATAACAAGCTTCTCATGTTCTTTCCAACCCCAATAATAACCCCTCAAGCAAACTATATTTGGATGTCTGATGCTCCCAAGTTTCTTCACTTCTCTACAAAATTCCTTCTTAGATTTCACAATTCCTTCCCTCAGCCACTTCACAATCAGTACTCGCCCACCATCAAGTGTGGCCTTATAAGAGGTCCCATGACAACTCCTCCCAATAATTTCAGCAGGAGCGCGAGAGAGCTCCTCAGCTGTGAATGCAAATGAGTTATCAAACAAATGCAATTCCCCAGCTAGTCTATCTGGAGTGCATACACTGAGAACAACAGGTTGTTCGGATGAGTTATAATCAATAAACTGAGGAGAGGAAGAAATCATAGAGAGAGGTGATCTCCCTCCACTGTCCATTGGCGAAATGCTTGACTTAGTTGAAAGTCCTTTCACTGCAGATTCGACATTGCCAACTTCAGAAGACTCTACAGGAGCTAGTGACATGTCACCAGATCTCGAGGCAAGCAAGCGATCTTGAGAGAAACTCGAACAAGCAGGAGGGGCTTCTACATCTTTATTTCGTTCTGTATCCTTCCCACAATTGATTCCAGATGACCTTCTATAGTAAACAAACAATGAGAAGACAATGATCAAAACAGTTCCAACAACCAAACCAGCAATCACTGCATCTCTGACTGCAGGTTGTATGCCATGTTTTCCCCGTATGAAGCCAATGATGCCCTCAGAAGAAGAAACCGCGTGAGGAAATTTCAATAGGGTGTTTCCAGGGTGAAACGAGGAATCGGGAAACCGGATTAAGTTGTTGGGAACAGTTCCGGATAGATTATTATAAGACACGTTAAATCCTTCAAGACTATCTGGTAGATCATCAGGGATGCTGCCTTCAAAATGGTTGTTCGATAAGTCGAGAAACAACAAACTGCGAAGCTTAGTAATCTCAGTTGGTATGTCTCCAGACATGTTGTTCTTTCCAATGTTGAGCACTTTTATTTCCTCCAAGGCACCGATTTCCGGAGGCAAAGTCCCACTTAACATGTTATAAGAGAGATCAAGAGACACAAGGCTTGAATTATTTGTGATGGGCAGAGGAATATCCAACAATTCAGAGATTGCTTTGGGAGGGCTTGGGAGAGGAATTTGTCCAGTAAAGCTGTTTCTTGAAAGATTTAGATTAGTCAATCTCGGAGTGGTGAATAAGCTTGGTGGGATAATCCCACTTAGGCGATTCAGGCTCAGGTCGATAAAGCTTAACAATGGGTACGTCCCGATCACAAGAGGGAGCTCTCCTTCCAATGAGTTATTGGAAACATACATGTAAGTCAGCCTCAGAAACTGAGAGGTTTCATTGGGAAGAGTTCCACTCAATTTGTTTGAATTCAAACGAATTGTTTCTATATAATTTCCCCAACTAGCAATCATGGACAAGTTCCCTCTAAGACTGTTGAAGCTCAAATCCACGACGGCACAGTTTCCTACCCGTGAAGGCAAAGGACCTGATAACTCATTTGAAGAGAGATTGAGATTCTTCAAAGTTGCAGACGTGATACTTGAAATTGGACCTTAAAAAAATGAATAAACCAGTATTTAGATAATTATGTATCCATCTAAAGTAACATACAGAGATTATGAAAGCACTAAAGAGAATGAAGAGTTGAAGACGCCTATTCCATTAATATGACAAGGGATACAATGGGCATTATATCAACATATAACCAGTTGAAAATACATTCTCAATAGCACAACCACACCCATGTGGACCATTTATCATTTGTCAACTACCAGCTAACAAGGAGATTTGACATTTCAAATGAACAGATTGCCTAAAAGGGGTGAAACGTTATAGTACTTCAAAATTATGGATAATGTTCTCTAGCTCTAATTGTACTTGACAATAAAATTTATAATTAATAAAAACAGATATATAAAGTTCCAACAACAACACTACAATTGAGTACCTTGAAGTTGGTTGAAACTAAGATCTAGCTCGCTCAAAACCATTGAGCTCTCTTTCAAGAGAGCTTCAGGAAGAGATCCAGTGAACTGATTGTTCCCCAACCTTAGAATTTTCAGCGAGACTACGAAGTTGAATGGAGGGATCTGTCCAACCAACTGATTATAACAGCATCGAAGACTTCCAAACTGTCAAACAAAGGCATCGCATCAAGCGCAAAGAGCTCTCCAGATAATGAATTGTGGCTGACATTCAAATACTGTAAAGTGTCAATGGACGTTGAATCTACAAATGCCCCACCAAGAGTTCCGGAGAACCCATTACAGCTGAGATCAACATAAGCCACACTCTGCAATTCTGAAAGAATACCATCCAAATGACCTGAGAAAGCATTGGACCGAAGGTCTAAACGCTTCAATTGTCGAAGATTTTGGAACCCAGAAGGCACTTTCCCTGTGAAACCATTGGAGAAAAGATTGAGAGAAACCAAGTTCCCCAATTTGAAAAACTCAACCGGGATCGACCCAGTGAACGAATTGCTCGAAAGGTCCAAAAACTTCAAAGACCCAATGGACCCAATATCAGCATGAAGAGCTCCGGTCAGCCGGTTGTGCGAGACTGACAAGTTCTGAAGTGTATGCAACCCAACAAGCGAAGAGAAGTCTATGGTTCCGGCCAAATCAAGTCCATCAAGCGCGATCGACGTCACGTGACCATCGGTACAGTGGACTCCATACCAGTCACCGGGACAGCCGTCCGATGGTGAGGCCTTCTCAAGGTTCCAGGAACCAAGAAGACGTCTTAACGGGTCTTCTTTGATGCCTTTCTTGAACTCTAAAAGAGCATCTGAGTCTGATTTTGCAATGGTGAACTCTACCCACAACAGGACTAGAAGACCCAACAACTGCATTGTTTTCCCCTCACAAGGCATTGACCCAACAAGACCCAAATCTCTCAAGATCTCTAATCTTGCAATGCTGAACTAAAGGGATCACAGAAGGATTTGGGTTTTGACTGGAATTGAAAAGAAACCCAGATGGAGATGACCAAATCTGTAAGAATAATGGTTGATATGCAGAATTACTTAATCAAACTTCGCAAACAACTGTCAATAAATAAATAAAACACTCAAAACTGTTGAAGAATGAAATACCCAGATGGAATCTGAGTCAATGAGTGTATGAAATAACTGATCTAAGTATCTAACACTAAAAAAAATACAAAACACAGTCAAGATGAGATTTTTTTCCTTGTTTGTCGAGAGAGAGACAGAGAGTGGGTTGAAGCCTCTCACAAACAGACAACACTCACACACACTCACACTCACACTCACACACTCAGTGAAGTGTCTCCCTCTCTCTCCCAACCTACCTCCATTGCTTTTGTTATCTCTGCTTTTCAGTAAGCATTGAAAGAGGGGGTGAATCAATGATGAGCCGTCAAAAAAGGTGTGTTGTGTAACATTGAAAATGGTAGTTTTGTAGAATATACCAATCAAATCACGGGAGAGATTTTTTTTCTTCTATTATTTACTGGTTGACAGTGGGTGAGTTAAAAAAAGGTGCTTTTGATAGATGATAAAAAGTAAGTTCTTTTTATAGCACCCAAGTTGTTTTCAACTGATTCATCATTGATTTAAGACCCATTGGATCCGCGTGTTTGTGTAGATTCTGCTGTAAAAACATGTAAATGCAGATTCAAATGGTATTTTCATAATGTAGTGTTTTTTTTCTTTGTTAAAATTTTTGCATTTAAAAAAAAATTTAAATAATGATTTTGAAGAGTGGACTAATTTTTTTATCCAGATAATCCTCACCTCAAAAATAATATATTTAATTAATAAAATATATTATTTTATAAGAAAAATTGTACATATTCATACGAATTTAAATGCATTTTTTGTGTAATAAAATATATATTAAGATAATATGATATTTATTAAAAATAGCACCGCAAAAAGAGAACTTATAAATGTTCTTCATATCTGATAGTAATTAAATGTTAATTTAAAATTTGAAAAACTGGCAACCCGCGCGTTGGGTTTTGAGAACAGGCTGTGTTAGTTTGTAAACTATTTTAAAGACCAATTATCATTTGTCGATGAGAATTGGGGGTGATATATTAAAACTCAGGATATATAAAAAAGTTTTTTTGCAGATGTACTTATTTTTATACCACCACAAATAATATATTTATTTTTATATCATTAAATTTTTTTAATGAATTGATTTTAACCAAAATGGGTTTCTTAATCAAGAAATAAAATTGACAAAAATAACTTTAACATATAATATTATTTTATCATAATGTAAATAATTAAACATAATAATCTAATTAATTTTATGTTCTTTCTAAATCAATTGTGAATTCACCCTTATTTCTTCTTTCCTTTTCTTTTAATTAAGATCTAATTTTAAAAAAAAATATTTTGTGATATATATTATTAATTGTTCTCAAATAATATTTCATTTTTATTAATGTAAGTCTAATAATTATTATATCTATGCTAATAGATAGTTTTTTTTAATTAAATATGTTTTTGGATTTTTGAAATTTATCATTTTCATATTAAAATTAATATATTTTAGTTTTATAAATATTGTATTTGATAATAAATATGCAAAAAAAAATCAATTTGGTCTTTTCTTCAAGAATTTAACGGTTTTAATTGAAATTTAAATGAGTTGAACTAGAATGGTAAATATGCATAAATTATACATATTTTAATGGTATAAAAATAAATAGTTTATTTGAAGTGTATAAAATTAAATAGATTGATGGTATTCATGCAAAAAACCCATTATAAAACCTTATATTTTGTATAATTTCATTATTAATGTAAATTCAATTTCAGTTAACTTGATGATTGAACCAATTATCATTTGACATTTTTTCTCATACAATGAACTATTATTAGGCCACCCAGTGGTTTTAGTTGGTGAGATAAAAAAAAATCAAATTGGCAATTTCAAACAATTTTTTTTTTTTGTTGGTCAAAAAAAGTTTGACATGGATGCTCTCTCATTATTAGAATTTCACCACTTTGTTCTCTTAGTTTGAGTACTTCAACATTTCCCCAAACACATAATTAAAGATATTTGATTCTTATTTATTGAATATGATTATGAAATTTGTGAGGTTCGATTTGGAGTTAAAAAAAAAAAATCATTCCAGTGCACACCAAGTCATGTTCATATCAGCTGAGGCTGTAACACCAATCATTATTGGATGTAGTTGCCAGTGAAGCCTTAAATCTTTCATCCCCAAATAAAATTTAGGTTAATTGGGATCATGATTGGTGTTTTTGGCCTTTTATTCATAACTTGTTTTGTTTTTTTCCCTAAACATTCATCTTATAATAATGTGGCACAACCTTTTGGCCTTAGCCTGATATTTTTATTTAAATATTTTCCTGTTGAAACACATGAAGGGGAGACTGAAGGGCGCGGATATCAGCACCCACAGCAAGAAACCCACCCTTTAAAAAAAAAAATTTGTGCACTGCAGCCGTAGAAGTAAACCCACCCCAAGGTCGGTGATCCCTCTGACGATGGTGATGAATTATGGTCGCTAGAGTTCCGGTGAGTGTACCAACCCAGGTTGACATGCCTTTTGGCGACAGTGGTGAATTGGGTCGCCCAAGGTCCGGCGAGCTAAATTCACATTTTTACAAGTTTCAAATCAAATAAACAAATTTCATATTTAAACACATTTAAAACAGTCATAACAACATTTAAAACACATCAAATATGACATTCGCATTCCATAACCAACCATTCACGTGACTACATAACAAAATACATATTCAAATTTCACAACCATTCATGTGACTATATTGATTTTTTCATATATAAAAATAAATAATATATCCAATAAAAACAATTACTCTTTTTTTTCAAAAAATAAAATAAACATAAAAATAATTTGAGCATGTATTTTGTTTTCATTCTTATAATAAAATCGTATTTTGATGTGTTATAGATGCTAACATCATATTTTGATGTGTTTTAAATGCTGCTATGACTATCTGTTATATGTGTTTAAATGTAAAATTTGTCTATTTGGTTTGAAACTTGTAAAAATGTGAATTTATTTTCTCTTACTTTAGCTCGCTGGACCTTCGGACGATCACACTTCACCACCGTCGCCAGAGGACATGTCGACCTGGGTTGGTACACTCGCCGAAACCTCTGGCGACCATGATTCACCACCGTCACCAGAAGGATTGCCGACCTCGGGGTGGGTTTCGTTTACTGCTACAGTACATAAATTTTTTTTTTTTAAAAAAAAAGGAGGATGGGTTTCTAGAAATTCGGGTGCGGATATCCACACCCGAGACTGAATCCCCTTTTAATTTTCTAGTGAAAAAATAATGTCTAACAATACGTGCAGTCTTATCCACAGTTCTCATTAGATTTCATGTTTTTTCTTCAAAAATATACACCCGTTCATTGAAGTAGTACTTATATAAAAGATATAAACATTAATGATCAATTGAGAGACCTACCATTTTAACAAAATGAAAAAAAAATACATTCAATTGATATATATACACACACACAAGTGTACACATACAGTGCATGTACACCATATCCAGAACCATTGTCAGACATGTTGGATTTAATTTAAAGTGGAGGAGGACCACCAAGTGACCTGGACAACAGATTCTGGCAGCCATAACTGAGATGCCAGAATGGATGCACAGTGGATGCACAGATGGTATCTCATTTAAGTTGGATGGACAAAAACATTAAATCCCCTGTGCCTTCTGTTTTTGTTTTTACATCCACAAAGCCAGAAGTGATTAAAAAACAAAGGTCCTAAATAAGCATCCCAAGAAGAGATGAACAAAAAATGAAACAATGCAGCAGTTTCAATACACTCGGAATGATTTACTGGTCCACAACATTCATGAAGACATGATCAGGCTCATGACCATGGACCCTGAAGCGATACACGCATGTGTAATCCGGGTTCCCGTGGTTGGATGTGATGTCGAGCCTCACCATGTTAATGATCCCTGAATCGGATACGTCTATGTCAAACGTCTGTGCATTGCTCCTTTCAAGATCATAAGTGAACTCCAGCAGGGGGAACATCCTCTCATCTCGCACAGAGGGTTTGTCTTCCAAACCTTCAAACCACACAGAGACCCGGCAGTCCCTTGGGGCAGTTGACCTGTCAAAAGCGACACTCTGCACACAAAATGTTGAGGATCAAAATATAATCAGTTGTATACTTGTATTTTGTCTATGATCAGCTAAAAAATGAAGTATCATCTTGTCACAAACATCACGCTAGCTAGAGGAAAAAAATTGGGAGCTGCTAACTATCCATATGATTTGTTATTTCTCACCGCAAAAACTGACAGAGGGTTTGTCTTCCGGAACTGTTAAACAACTCAATCTACTATTTCTTTGAAAGTTTTAGATGTCAGATTAAAACTACTACTGTTCACATTTTCTTGCATCATAATCTAAAGAATCAGAATTTTAACAGATCCTGCCAGTGAATTCACAATATTCTAACGGAAAAGTTTCAGGGCTTTCTTTTCGTTAATATTTATGACATGAACTTCCTTGCACGCAATTGAGCATGCCTCCAACAAATATCTGCATGTCAGCATTTCTGGCTTCTAAGACGAACAGATGTTGGAATTCAATCCTTCAGAAGCCAAATGTATCAATTTCTCATAATTCAATCAAAACATTACGTTAGAAAAATCCTTCCCGCATCCATTCCATTGCCCTTTGTTTTGACTCCCTTCCTAATCACAAAGTAAAGCCTAAAGCACACCTAGAAGCTCTATTGGGCATGTTTATGTTTAATGGTGGAGGCAGTCATCAACAGAGCAACAAGTTACTTCTGATGAATAAGTTCATCATTCCATAGAGATTTGACTGTCAAGGCAATGAGGCATCAAAAAAAGAACCCAAGTTGGTAGGCATACTTAACTATTGGTTAATAACTCCTTACATATGATTTGGACATAGTATGCCTTAGGATTTTGGCTTACTACAGATAGAGGACCCAGTGACGGTGTCCTTTTAACTGATTTCAGTAAAGAATCACACGGCAAATAAACTATATAAAAATTGTAACCATGTTCACATGCATCCACATATATAAACACCAGAAGAATTGTACAATGTCCATGGTACTTGACTAAGAGAAAAAAAAATCATATTCACGACTAGAGAAACAATGAAATACTTGTCAACATGTGGATGACATTCTTTACATGAAGAAAACACAACATATAGCATCACTGAATAATGATCATTCATTAACTTAGCAGTATATGTAAATATAAATACAGACCAAAATTAAAATGGAACCTGACCTTTGCTACATGTTCAAGGGTAACAGCCTCTGGAATTATTCCCGTCTTCAGCTTGATCTCAACGAACCCACTACTCCCATTCAATGCAAAACATTTTCCAGGTTCTCCAAAGCTGGGCTCCAACATCTTTTGGGCATCTGGATGAACACTGAACGGGCCAGTCAGAATCCAACTCCTTTTACGAATATATGCCTTTGAATGCCTGACCACCCACGCCCCACCAGGGCCCAATGCATAATCAACCCTCCCAAGCCCATCTGCCGCATGCTTCTCAATCTCCTTCATCACAATCTCCCTCGCAACAGCCGTAATCACATCCAAACTTGAACCCCCACCAAATCCCTCCACGCTTTTGACCCTCCTAAACTCTTCCAAGAACAAATCATATTCTTCCTTGGACAGCAAATCTGAACCCCCCAACGCCCCCAAAGACTTGTTGAGATTCTCAGTCCGCACCGCCAACTCCCTCAATTCACTCTCAATCTTCCCGCCCGCATCTTTAATTCTCATCAATTCCCTCCTAAAGCTCCCCATCACATCATCAACCTTAGCACCCATCGCATCCAACTGAACCTGAGTCATCCTCGCCGAAGTTTTCACAAGCTTCTCGACCTCAGCGACTCGACCCTCAAAGTCCAAAGCAGGGATCAGCGGGACAGGCTTGTCGCTGAACCCATCATATAAATCGAACACGCTCTTCCACAGAAAGAAGAGTGCGATACAGAGGAGCGAGTTCTTGGCGAGGATGCTCACAATGGTCTCCCACCTTGATTTCTCGGGTCTGGGTTTCTTGCGATGAGGCAAGACTGTGGAATTTACAGGGTTCCTCCTCGCCTGAGAAGGGTCGACCCGGGCACGGTTGATCAGATCCCTCCCATTCACAAGGACCGCATCGACGCTGTTCGCATGGACTCCCTCTTCAGAATATATTTCAACGTCCCTTCGCAACTCCGTAGTGACCGCTCTCTTCTTCACTGTCTGTCTCGGATTAGAATCCGTCAATGGCGCGGTTGAGGAAGACATGATTCTGAACAGATCAGAAGAAAATCCTTTTCAAAAAATTAGAATCGAACACCAACAAAAACCCTAATAAAGACCCCTATCTTTGACAGAAAAACAAAGGAACCTAAAATCTGACATCTTTAACAGACCCAAATGGAAACCCTAAAAGGGAGGCAAAAAAAAACTGCCAAAACAGAAGAAATCGCAGTATACACATAAATCCACTCCGAATCGGAAACCCAACAAAGAAATCAATAAATGCCGCTGCCAACGCTTCGAAAGACCGATCGAAACCCTAAAAATGAGGAGCGATAGAGAGAGATGAGAAGACAAGATTTTTGTTCTTTATAGAGAGTAAAATTAGGGTTTTTTTTTAAGGGATGAAATACGCACCAGGGATTGAAAGTGAAAGGGACGGTTCGTCGGTTTTTTTTTTTTTTGGAGTTCGAAAATATATTGGAAACGGTGGATTTTGAGCGCCAAAAGAACCGATGTTTTGATTTTCCTTTCGGGTCTTGTCGGGAAGAACACGAGAGAACGAGAGGGGCAAAATGGGAAGAAAATAAAAATATAATTTTTTTTAGTGCTGCTGCATTTGAAAACAAAATTTAAAAAATAACTTTTAGTTTTACACCCATTTTTTTTTTTATGATGTAATCATAAAACTTATTTTTTAATCAATAAATAAATCACATTTACTACTGATAACAAAAGTTGTTTTGTTATAATAAACATAGTTTTCAATGCACTTTTTTTTGTTATAATCATAATGATAAATTTTTAACTAAATAGACTTATTTGATAACATGTTTGGAGTTAAACTTTTAACTTAAAAAAAAATTAAAAGCAATTGTTAAAAGGGACCAGAACGATTTTTTCCATTTCTTTTTCTTGGATACAATTATTATTTTTTAGATATATTTTTATAAAAAAAAAAAATATGTAATATGTACATATTTTTAATTTTTACGAACCGAACGTAATTAAGTAGGGAGCATTATTCTTAAAAAATATATATATACATATATTTTTATAAAAAATAGAATATGTAATCCCATTTATAAAATTATTTTTTATAAAAATATATTTATACAAAACATGTACCTCGTGGTGTGGCTAGATAAAAACAATGGAAAACACAAGTTTAGATTGAGGATTTGAGTTATTCTGAATAAATAACTAGTATAGATAACAATTCTACTAGAATAAGAGATTTTTTTTTATTCTCATTGTAAAACTTAAAAATAAAGATTGAATTGTTTGATTAATAAAGAATAAAAAATAAATAAAATGTAAAAAAATTAAACTTTGATATATAAGAGGTGTTAATGGTGAGTCGTAATGTATAAGAGGTGTTAATGGTGATTTGATGTGATAAGGTGTAAAAAGTCGATTTGACATGTGGACACATGGAAATAGATAATCCGAGTATAACTTATCATAGGAATTACTTAGAATTGTCATACTCTCTTACACTCGTTTAAACTGACTTAGTAATATCAACTTAAACTCTGTAAACAAAGAGTCATTTTCTATCCATTCTTATACTATCCTTATCTAGCTTAACCCATGACCCAAACAGGCACAAAGGGAAATGATATGGCAGCCCATAGCTATTCACACCAAAAAAATTTAAAATAAATATACACTCAACCAATCAAGTTTATAATGTTAAAAAAGTTAAGTATATACTAAAATACACTAGCATTATTTTTTAAAAGAAAGTAAAGAAAAGTTAATTTTCAAACATTGCGATAACACGGTGTATACCAGTGTACAGACAACTGCTAAAACAGATCAAGTGTATCAACATGAAAGAAAAAAAAGACACGTTAGACTAATCATTTTTACAGTTCAAAACGCAAACAATTAATGATGCATATACATTGTCTAACGATATATATGTTTCACTGGATTTTTAACAATGTATATAAGACTGTATTTTAAACTTTACCAGTGCTAAAAGAAAAAGAAAAAGATACACTCAGTTACGTTTACTAACAAAAACTCAGACCTCATATATTTTATTTATTTTTAAATAGTAAACATCATCTAATGAGGTATATGCTTTGATAAAAAGTGTACATCACTCCATTTCAAATTAAATAAACCCATTTTTAATAAGTGTAAGAAAAAATTCAATAAGGCATATACATATCTAACGAAATATATGTTTAATTAAATATGTAATGAGGTATATAAGATATGTGTTCTAAACTAATAATAAGACTTGAGTGTAACCACACGCAAAAGAAAAATCATGACTATGGGCTTGTATACCCTACACATTGATTCTAAGGAAACGAGCATGCTCGAGTCCATTACACGTGGACCCATATTAGGACCGTACCTCTTAACACATCATTTTTGTAATACTTTACGTTTAAGTATAAGCATTTTATTTATATAGATTACAAACATAAATCCAAAAGCATCCTCATTTGATATGATGTATAATTTACAGATGTAATACTAGAGGAATGATAATTAATATAAAAATTTCACAGTAGGAACATGCTCAATATGTATTCTAGGGGAATTCGAAACCCTATACCAAATTATCAAAAGTGAAGAGGAGAAAATAACATGAGTTCATTTTTATTCTCCTTTTATTAGAAGGGTTTGACTGATCAAAACCATATAGATTATATAGTGAGGATCCTAAAACATGTCCCCTAATGTTATACTGATAAATCATTTTTAATTAATTTTTAATAGCTCAAAAAAAGCTCTAAAACAATATAATTTTTTTTAGTAAATCCATTTTTAGTAAGCGTAAGAAAAAACCTAATAAATCCATTTTTTGCGAGAAAAAACCTAATAAATCATATACTGGTAATGAGATTTAAGATATGTGTTTTGACTTTATATAAAATTTACACGCAAAAGAAAAATCAGTGGCTTGTATACCCTACACATTGATTCTAAGGAATCGGCAGAGCTTGCACGTGGACCCATATTAGGACCGTACCTCTTAACACTCTTAACACCCAACATCATTTTTTGTAATACTTTAGTGTCCATTTAAATAGAAACATAAGCCATTTTAAAATTTATACATATTACAAAAATAAATAACTTTATCAATAAAATATGTAATTTTTTATTTAATTGTGTTTTTATTATTCTTATTGAAAAATGTAATAATAAATGTTGAGTTGTTTGATTGATGAAAAATAAAATGTAAATAAAGTATAAAAAGCTGATTTGATATGTGAACCCCATAAAAGATGATGACATGTGATTTGATATGATGACGTGTAATTTAACAGATGTATTCCCTTATACTAGTGGAGGAATAACACGATTTTAAAAAAAAAACTGAAATACAAATATCAACTTATTCTCACCTCAATCTACATAGCTATACTTAGTCTCTCTATCCAAACACAGTTATTTATTTATTTATTCTCCTCTATTACCCACCTATTCCATTTCCACCCTTTGATCCCCCATCCAAACGGGTCACTGTCCAAACACATTTGAATTTAAAGCACGTGCTTGTCAAATTCATAGAAAATAACATATATGCTCAAATGGATATTCGCCAATCAAATATGTACTCACCTATATAGTCTATACTTCATCGTAATCACGCATATCAATCCACCTGAGTGACATTGACACGTCTCATGGGCTTGTAGGGAACTAATTATCTGTGTTGCATAAAAGCTGCATTTAGGGCCATTTTGGCGTTCATTTTTATTCTCCTTTTATTAGAAAATGAACATAAAGAAAAATTAATTTTGGTATCTTTTATTTATATGTTCATTCCTACATATTTTAGACAAATTTTTACCACACAATCCATCAAAACTGAATTCTTGAAAATGAGAAATTTTCTTTCTAAATTACCAGACTCTTTACAAGGGGTTAGAAATTTGATGGATCTTCCTAAAACATGTCCCCTATATGTTATACTAGATAAATCATTTTTAATTAATTTTTAATAGCTCAAAAAAAGCTCTAAAACAATTTTTGACATGACTAGGATCAGAGTAAAGCATCAAAAACCCCACAACATTTAAAACCAGAACACCAAAGGCAATGATTCTTTAAAAAAAATCATGTGGGAAGTGGTACTTCTAGTTTCCATCCAATCCAAGCCTTGACATAATTTCTCGAAAGAACATCAAAATCGAAACTGGGAAGACATTTCTAAATTACAACCTTGAATGAGTTGAATGCAATTTTGGATTTCTTTAATTACAAGTGGTCAATTTTTTAATGCACACAAGTGCACAACAACGATCAGAAGATTCAAAACCGGCCAGTATCAAGAAAAACAAGATAACAAAGCCAACAATCAGAACAAAAGACATGGGATTCCTCACCGCCATATCAGCAAAACAAAGCTGCATTAATAACATCAAACTAATAAGCTACTCAAACTAAAGTTTGCCATACCTTCAGCCGAAAGGTTTATTCCATGGCCCTGACATTTGGATATCCGAATATGCGCTCGAATTTGAATCAACGATGCTCACCTGGATCCACCACGCCCACCGCCCTCTCCATGCATGGCTCTGTCTGTTCCTGCCAATCAGAATTCTAAATAGGAATCCTGTTAGAGCTTCTTTTTTTTTTCCAATCCATCAAACAAGAACCATGAATTACTTCCTTCTTATGTCCTGTGAATTCCAATGCTTTAAAGCTTGTAAATACACCAAATATATCACCTGAGTAACCATAGGCAATAGTATGATGAGGGGGGCAGAGGCACAGAGGGTGTTGGTGATCCAGTACGCATCGCGGGAAGTTTGTTCGAGCGCAGTCAAGTGGGCCATGGATAACCTGAAGCTTAAGCCAGGGGATGAATTAACTCTCCTCGGCGTTCTTCATCAGGTTAATACTCCTAGTACGTTTTCTGTCATGCCTCGTGGAAGAATGTGTAAGAATCCAAGCTTTTCCACTTCAAAGAAAAAAAACAAACAAACAAAAGATCGTCAGATGAAACGCAAGCGCTCATTGATTTTGCAGAATAGCTTTCAGTAGTTGCAACAGCAGGTGCTTAACAGCCTTTTTTTTTACTTCTTTTTTGCAGTGGGGTATAAAAGCAGGATCAATAATACAAACCAGAAGATTATCGAGGAAGAAGTTCGCGAGAACGAAGAAAGAGTATGAGAACAGTGATGAGGTTTTGCAGATCCAAGAACTATATGACAAGCGTAAGGTAAAACATCAATATATAAGAGTGTGTGTGTGTTCACTCTGCGCTGGGGAACTTGCCTGAGCCATGGCAACAGAGGGACTGCCAGTAATGGTTCTGGATTGAACTGGGATGCTTCCTCTGTAAATTAGCATCTATATTTCCTCAACCTAAACCTCTTTCTCTTCCTTCTGAATAACAACATATTAGAAATTTTCATAATTAGTTCTAGAAGATACAAAACCCTCATGTAGATTATTGACTGGTATAAAATTCCAGGTTGCATTCAATTTGGAGGTAATATCTGCATCGTCTCCCAAAAAAGTTGCTCTGGATGCTGCCAAGAATCGGAGAGCGACATGGATAATTCTTGACAGGTAAGAAAATAAGTAGAAATCAAAACCAAACTAGTTCTTTCTATGCTGACAATAGTTCTGGAATAGTATCAGGATCAGAAAAAAAAATAGTCAATGGATGATTTGAAAATCAAATGATGTTGGAGATCTTAATATGTATGGAATATGCCTGGAACATAAATGCTAGTGAAAGAATAACCATAGCTCCTAGACTATGCAGCAACGAGTGGTAAACATGAGCTTGATGCACACATCATATCCTCCAACCAATCTCACAAGTTATCCTCGATTAATGCTGCATTACAGGCAGATGAAGAAAGATAAGAAATACTTCATGGAGAACCTATCTTGTGGCATCTCAAGGATGAAGAGCAACAATACCATTGAAAACCTGAAGGAGCCAAGAGGAAAGATCCCAACTTCCAATGAGAGGATGCGAGGATCCATAACTTACAGTGAGATGATACCAGGAAGTCCAGAAAAAATACCAAAAATCCCAGTGACTGTAGAAGAGGACGATGATGATCTTTTCAGTGTGGACCTCTCTCCCAGAAGTAAGTCATCAGTCTACAAAACTTTTTAACAGCAATTAACTTATTGTGATGGCTTGTGATGTTCTCATAAACTTGTTCTACAGCTCAGAAATTTTTCTAAAGGATTTGATAGAATGATGTTTTCTTCCTGATTGCTGTTTGGTAAAAGAATAAAACAGTTTCATAGAAAAAACTGATATATATATATATATAGGGAAGTGATTCGGTGCAGGAATGCGGTCGTGCGGGAAGCGATCACGGGTCCATCGCATCGGACGGTCGGGTGCGATTCACATCGACCGTTGGATGCGATGGACCCGCGATCGAACGATCGACGTCGTTTCCCGCATTCCCGCACTGAATCACTCGACTATATATATATACACACACGACTGATTCAGTGCGGGAATGCGGCCGTGCGGGAAACGACGTCGACCATTCGATCGCGGGTCCATCGCATCCAACGGTCGAGATGAATCGCCCCCGACCGTCCGATGCGATGGACCCGTGATCAAATCGATTCCCGCACGACCGCATTCCCGCACCGAATCGCTTCCCTATATATATATATATATAGTGAAGTGATTGGGTGCGGCGGACGGCGGGTGCAGCCGCGACATAAGCTGTTCGATCACGGGTCCATCGCATCCGATGGTCGATGTGAATCGTTCATCACCGTCGGATGCGATGGACCCGTGATCGCGGCCGCACCCGCCGTTCGCCGCACCTAATTGTTACTTTTAGGAACACATTTTCTCTGTTTATATATATATATAGAGTTACGATTAGGTGCGGTGTGCGGTCGGTGCGGTGCGCGATCACGGGCCCATCGCATCGGAGATTCACGTCGACTGTTGGATGCGATGGACCCGCGATCGGACGGCCCACATCACACACCGCACCGACCGCACACCGCATCTAATCGGAATCGTGTGTATATATATATATATATATATATAATATATATATATATATATATATATATATATATATATATATATATAGGGAAGTGATTCGGTGCGGGAATGCGGTCGTGCGGGAAGCGATCACGGGCCGTCGATCACATCGCATCGGACGGTCGGGTGCGATTCACATCGACCGTTGGATGCGATGAACCCGCGATCGACATCCCGCATTCCCGCATTCCCGCACTGAATCACTCGACTATATATATATATATTTCCGATGCGGTCGCGATCGCGGGCCGTCCGATCGCGGGTCCATCGCATGTCGACGTGAATCGCACCCGACCGTCCGATGCGATCCGTGATCGACATGAATCGCGACCGCACAATATCACGAGTCTATATATATATATATATATATATATATATATATATATCGCGACCGCACAATATCACGAGTCTATATATATATATATATAGAGAGAGAGAGAGAGAGAGAGAGAGAAAATGTGTTCCTAAAAGTAACAATTTTGAATTATTTGCCTCCCCTTAATTTACCCTGGTGTTCGTACGGAAATTCCGTGTGGCCAGTGCGGACACGAGGAGGATTTAATCCTTGCCTCAAAGGGATTGGGAGACCTCCGACACTCCAAAAAAAAAAAAAAAGATAGCTTTGAAATTTTTGACATTTTTTAAAGCAACATATTTACATTGTAAATTCACCACCTCCAACCCACTACTTCAAGCACCCGATAAATCAGTCATGTATTTATTTACTTATATAAAAAAGGATATCTGTTAGATATAGTGTCAACTTATCAATGGTTTGTTGCAGAGCCTCAAATCTCCAACAAGAACAGCTTATATGAAGAACCAGGAAATGATGATGAAAAGAACACCCCATTTGATAATGCAGATATGTTATATTTTCCAAAATCTGTTTCAGGTGAACTTCTTTCATTGCCAAGTGTTGGTTCTAGCTCGAACTTGAGGAAACCTGATGCTTCATCAAGTTCGAATTTTGATGAAAACGATCATCTCGTGGCTACTGTAAGAGAAGCAATAAATATTGAATCACCAACCATCCTTTCTCATAGCCCAATAATGAGTCGAAAAAGCAACGCAATAATAATAAGTGAAGAACAGAAGCAGGTCCAAGGCGGTGAGCAGAATTCTTTGCAATCAGAATCTGCCAATAAAACATACAGGGGAATATTTAATAATCCCAAGTGTCCAGGTTGTGGTAACCCCCGACCACAAGTTCGACAGAGAGATTTCACTTATGCTGAGCTTGAGATTGCAACAAATGGTTTTTCACACTTTCTGTCAGAAGGTGGATTTGGTTCTGTTTATAAAGGACAACTTAAAGATGGGCATATGATTGCTGTTAAGCAACATAAATATGCAAGTCTGCAAGGAGAAAAAGAATTTAAGTCTGAGGTCCATGTCCTCAGTAAAGCACAACATGAAAATGTAGTCATGCTGCTAGGTTCATGTTCAGAAGGAAGTCACCGGCTCTTGGTATATGAGTTCGTCTGCAATGGTTCACTGGACATACATCTATCAAGTAAGTGCACGAACTCAATTTTCATTGTTTCTGTATTTTCCATTTCCTTTAAATATTCCACTACTTATTAGAGGCAATATATCTGAACGATCCTATATGAGATACAGCGTATTACTGGAAATTTGAAGATCAAGTTTCTATAATCTGTACTGCATAACAAGAACTCTAACACAAATATCTCAAATCGAGAGGCCTCAAATAGAAGAGGTCACAACAAATAATCACAAGGCACATCAGAATTTTGAAAGAACAGACAGTTTAATCGTTCACCAGACACTCCCACAACCAAGACCTCCAATTGTTTGATAAAGAACAGAAAAGGAGAGGGGGGGGGGGGGGGGGGTTGTGCTTTAGACACTAATACTTGCTTAAGAACAGTAATAATCACTTTTATTTGTCCAAGAATTCATCATGTGACCTTAAGCTTATATAGACTAAACAGAGGGGAAAGAGCCACTTCTTGTGTGACAAATAAGCACACATCTTCATGACCATCTCAACTATTATACTACTTCAGGTACTTATCAATATAAAACAAAAATATCTATGTTCAGGGGTAAAATTAATCAACTTCATTATGTTCCACTACTTGTCTACAGTTCGAAACAAGCTATATCATTTCACCGGAGTCCAAAAATAATGGAAACTAATACCTTTTTATTCTCTGAAATCTATCAGAAGACGGAGCCAATCATTTGAGTTGGGATGACAGGATAAGAATTGCACTGGGGGCAGCCAGTGGCCTTAATTATCTGCATCAGAACAACATTATACACAGAGACGTGAGGCCGGCCAACATTCTCGTAACCTGTAGCTATCAACCACTGGTAATATACATCTATTAGCCACAAAATCCTTAATTTTAAACCAAAATGTATATTGACCAACTTAAATCTGTCAGATTGGAGATTTTGGTCTTGCAAGAACACAACACGATAATTCAGATCATCCATCAGAGAATCAGGTTGTTGGAACTTTTGGGTACTTAGCACCAGAATATGCAGGAAGTGGGAAAGCTTCAACCAAGACCGATGTGTATTCATTTGGAGTGGTTCTATTAGAGCTAATCACTGGTCGTCGGACTACAGACAAGATTAATGAACAAAGAGGTCTCGTACAATGGGTAATAACTTTTCTTTCATTGGATACTAGAATGGGCATCAAACAGACTCAAACATTAAGAATATGATAGTATACTATCTCTATAACATTCATTCATGTAAAATGCGAAATTATTTTCTACAGGCAGTGCCACTTCTAGAGGAAAGGAAGTTTCCAGAATTGATTGACTCCAGAATAATAGATTCCCCTGACGTCCTCCAACTACTTTTTATTGTTCACTTAACTGAGAAGTGTTTGAGCAAGAATCCTGATAGAAGGCCAACTATGGATAAGGTATGTTTATAAATGATTGAGACACTCCACATGAATTAAAATAGGCTGCATAACAGCATCATACAATTCCTACAGATCATGAAAATACAAACCATTTAGGGTTATGCAATCATGTATTTTCAGTGAGCCAGAAACCATGTTCTCTCTCTGTTTTTTTTTATGGAAGGTAGGAGCACACCACCTCTAATTTATTAATAACATTAGAAGCTCATCCGAAGGTGGACACGAGGCTTTTATTATGCATTAAGATGCGGTCTAAAAATAATGTGGAGCAATATTAATCCCTACAACTTTTTCATGAGCCTGTTTGCAGATCGGAAAAAATTTCAGGAATGGTAGGATCGGAAAAGGCTATAATACCTGTACATCACCACTCTTTCATTTCCAAGAACAGTCCTATAACCCCCCCCAACACCCAACCCCCAAAAAAACTAGGAAAGAAAACAAAAATATTGCTAACTGCACTATACAAAAAATGGTGTTCCCATGTTGTGATGGAAGACATTAAAAATCTACAAGAGACTATATTTTGGTTTTATCACAGACCAACATGTCACACCACTGGATCCGGAATCACAGAATGCTTTTTTAAATTCTCAGAACCTTCACAAACTGTGGCCTCGTATATTTTATTTATCAAAACATGTACACTTATAGGTTCAGTGACAGAACAAATGCTAGGCAATTTTATAAGATTCATTACCACATAAAAGATCTCAAAATTAATGAAACCAAGAGGTTTCTCATAGAGAAACAACGCAAATGAAGCTACCAATGTGCTACTAATAATCATAAAAAAAAAATAAAATAAAATGACCATGCAAATCATTTTTTAGCTCTATGCTATTAACGTGTTTAATTATCTAAATTTCCAAATTACTTTCAAGATACCATATATGATCAACACTACTTTCAGATAGAAAGAAAAAAAGATACATTAAGCAATAGTATCACAATGACCTTAAAAAAATAACAACAATAATCAAATGAAACAAATATTCTAATAAGGGGCTGCTTATTGACTTGTAGATTCAAATCAAACATTCATTTGTGTTAAGTATCTTAAATACCAAAAAAATACTTTACACTTGTCAGGAGAACATCAGAAAAGTTGTCAAATTTGAACATATTTTTAGTGTAAGATTCAGCTTTTGTATAATATTCATATCTAATACTGTTTCAGGTGGTAGAAGTATTGGAAGGCATAATGCAAGGCAATCCGAATGATATCATTGACTATTTCTCTCCAGCTCGCTCTTCAATAAGTAGCATTCAGGTAGGTGGTGATGACTCATTTTCACAAGAAAGCCTTGGTAAAGGGTCATCAACAATCGGGAGCAGCACGAGAAGCATCCTATTAACAGTATCTTCAACAAACACATCTTCGACAGGATTATTGAGCACATCTACTGGTGTTGAACGTTTACCTTATAACACCGTGAAAGCTGAAAAAAATCAGAGGGCAAAATCTCGAAGCCATTTGCAAGTGCTTTACAATGAGATGCTCAATTGACTTCATTTTGTAACAGATTACTAATTAGTGTGAATCAATCATATTCTTACAAGTTATTATCTGCTTCAGTGTTTAGATCAAGGGAAAGAGACTGTTATTTCTATAATCAAGTAACACACACAGTGGTAGGTGAAAACAAGGAAATGTGTGGCGATTTAGATATAGACATTTTCACCACTTCTTTTTCAGAAACCTTTAAATGAGACAAAAGCTTAATTTGGAAAAGCAAGTAAATATAAATTTCAAATGTTATTCAAGTGTACATTTAAACTATAAATATGAATCCTATCCCTTCCTGTAATTTCAAATTAAATAAAATAAACTTAAACAAAACGAAAACCCCAAAAAAACTTTTAGTTCAATGCAATCATAAGAGAACATAGACAAACTATAGTATCAAAAACAGCTATTTGAAAGCTACAGAGGATTGGACTTGGAAGAACATACTGTTTCTTATTCTTATGAATACCTGCTCAATTCATTAAATGAACAACAGTACATGTCAGTACTATTACTAATTAAAATTTGCATCCTATTGTACAATAATTTGAAATTTTTTTGTTTGCTTGGGAAAAAAAGTCATCAATATATTGCAGTGCACATCTATCTTGACAAATCCCATTTGAAACACATACAATTTTATGTCAATTAATTGAATTGTTAGAAAAATATAGAACATAGTCCTCCTTTACCTCACAGGAAACAACAGCAACTGGATATCAATGACTTGACTCCTGGAAGGTAGTAATGAAAATTGTATGCAACTTGGTATCCTTTCAAAGAAGAATAAGGCACTCATATGTTCACAAGAACTTTGCAGTATAATGTCACCATAATAATAACAACATTTGTCCTAGCAATTTAAGATATAAAGAAAGAAATAAAAACATTGAATATAAACAATTCCATTAATTCCCTTGGCTTTGCAATTTGCATAAGCCTACAATTTTCTCTGCAAGTGCTTCAAATTCCATGAAGATCAAAATGTACGATAGTAGACATTGATCATAACATACATAAATGCATATAACCACATGGGGTTGGCTCTTTGGCTAGAGCCACGATTTTTCTCCTCATTGGTCTTTGTTAGAGGGCATTATAATAATATAGTTCCTATCTTTCTTCCAAAAAAAAAGGTGAGCCTCATCACATACATTGTAAATGGAAGTTTTCATTTATGTGATTCATATCATGACTGAGATACAAAAAGAATTGCTCTTGAAAGAATTTACAATTATATCTATGAAAAAAATGCAACTAATTCATCCATGGCATAGTGGTGGCTACTAAAATATGTTGCAGACATACAGCCCATGGCATGGTGACAATGTTGGTCTACTAAAATAGGCTGCACATATACAGTCCACCAAGGTCCGCAGCAGCCAGTCAAATGCTCTACCAGTCAAAAAAAAAATTGAAGGTCAATTACTTATCTATAAACTTTTCAGACTGAATGATGCGCAAGAGTTCCCTTAAGTTGGCCAATACATGATGTGGACCCAAACTCTGGATACCCATATAGTCCAAGAGCTGTTCCAAATCCTACAGAAAGAATAAAAAAATGCTAATCTTCAGACATGTAAATAGTAGTTCTAAATTAAGCATCTCTGGACAAATCATCATTCATTATCAATATATTAAGAATGTGAAAATTCAGACAGATCACCACATTACATTTGTAGCATTAATTTCAGAGAGCCACATATATCAGAAATGTAGTGAGCCTATCACATAAGAGAGTCGCAATAAAGACCAAACAATATAACCCCAATAGCATCAGCTCTTTGTCACCATATATGACAGTTAAACTCATTCATGTGGGCAGCACGTCCGAAAAATAATCAAGAACATCCATTTAAGCATAAACGTGATCACAACCTAAGAAGCCATCAGAGCTAATCTATATCAGCAGGGGAAAAAAAGGACAGACATTAACTGGTAAACACAATAATAATCTGGATTTACTACATCCTGCTTTTTTCTATTTAAATCAAATTTGGAAATCTTCAGCATTGCAGCATGCAACAAGAATGATATAGAAAAATGACAGTTTGACATACCTTGTTCAACAAGAATATTGCATATACAGCTCTAGTTGTATCGTGCCCTTCCAGGAAGAGGGGGAAGTCAGTAAGCTTTGAACTAAGTCCATTCACCGAATTTGATGTCAAATCAGATGGTGATAACTCAATTGAAGGAGCATAGTCATGAATATATGAACGTGAACCTCCCAAAAGTAGGGGATAACGAAGAGGAACATGTAAGTAGGATGCTATTAGCAAGACAGCCTGCAGGCCAGTGAACACATGAAAGGTGAATAAGATTTCTCATTCCAAGGCACTCATACCAACACTAAGACAAAATTCTAATGTAAACTTAAAACAAGTGATGCTTGGACACTTCAGAGTCATGATCCGCTGCAGATGTTTTGCAACAAACTCACAATTTTTTTTGCCCAGTACCATGCAGAAACAGAGTCGAATAACCTTATTATAAATTCTGCTAAGAATTCCATTAAGCAGAACTTTTTCTTGGAGAATGCCTAGAGGATATAGATTACATTCAACTGCATCAACAAATAAATTCAAACTGCATCTGAAAATAAAAAAAAATAAAAATTATAGAGGGATCAATGAATCAATATGTAAATGATCTGGACTTGATACCTACTTGCGCTGTATCAGTGTAAGGCTGCATAGGGGATGTGGTTTGACAAAGCCATTCAGGCCTAACTCAGATAATAACAATAATAATGACAAAACTGTATCCAGGCCTTTCTTGAAATAACTTGGCCTGACCAATAGAAGGGTTTCAATCACACTAGCTGATTTTCCCTAGGACCACATCATAATTTTCTTTCTTTCTTTTGTAATTTAAGTGGTGGAGCTTGAACCCAAGACATCATGGTTGCAAATTTTGTTGTCAACCACTGAGATATGGAACAAGAGGTAGTGTATGCTTCAAGTTATTGGGGCCGGATAAGCCAGCCCAATGAAATGATCCATGCAAGCCCCCCAATCCCCCAACAAAAAAAAGCATTTATTATTTCCAAGCTCGACCATAACCAGACCGGGACTGAAGGCACATCAGATCAGCCTGATCCACTAAACATCTGAACGTCCTATATTTCAAAAAATTCAAATAAAAATAACCAAATCAGCATCCCTGTTCTTTCATGCAACAACCTTCTCAATCTCTATATCTCTGAACGCCTCATCATATATACCAGTATGGAGTAGATGAATTGCATCTGGTTCAGATTAATTTCTGTAAATGATGCCCAAATATGGAGACAGGCATGGATAATGACAGGAGGCATATAAGCATCTAATGCAAACTAGTACCATGAGGATGACAGTCCGGTGTTCAAAAAAAAGAGAAAAATGGTATGTTTTGGGTGTTCATGCATATATATAAAGTTTTTCAATGCACATTATTCACACTCAATCCAACTAACAAAAACTCAATTTGAAGGTCACATTCGAGTCCAGGCAAAGCCAAAGTTTTAATGTTTTCACATATAGCCCTTAATAAGCCAATACTTTATCCAAAAAAGAAAAGAAAAGAAAAGAAAAGAAAATCTCAACTTAATGCTATAGGATATGGCACACAAATGTTCATTATTGTCCATGTTGTGCCTTGCAACCACATCCAATGCTTGGTGTCCAACAGTGCATATGCTTGGTGTCCAACAGGGCAAATGCAGAGAGGTATACAGGTCTCACAGGTGCTCACCATCAGTAAAACTATATACATTAAAGATCAAACAGAAGTTCACATAAGGGTGTCGGCAATTATAATTTGAAACCATCACCTGCAGAGATAGCATAGAACTCACATGTGCAACATATCCCAGAGCACCTGCTGATCTCTGAAGCTCCTTTGTATCATAAAAAAGGGTCATCATCTTTAATGGAGGCACGGTCACACGCAGACCTAAAAGAGACAAAGATGGCATCTGTGGAGGTCTGGAGGCATGTGATGATTGAGATCCATCATAATTCCCTGAAAAACAAGTATACTTTTCAACGTAATTCCCTGAAAAACAAGTATAGTTTTCAACGCACAATCATAAAATCAGTGTACTCATATGAAATTACTGAGGCAAGATACAAAAATGTTTTACAAACAGAATCTATATAATTGTGTCAAAAAGGCATGATATACTTCGAAATTCTTTTTATGCATAGTGACATTTCAAGTGAGCACCTATCAATTTCAAACACAACAAAATATGCATCCAATGATCCTTTGGATTGAACTGATGTATTTTTTCTGGTTTAAATGAAAATAAATATTAATTTCTTTTATTTATTTTTCTTAAGGTTTGGCTTTCATTTCTTTCATGTGTTGTTGGAGCTCACATCTAGTAATTTACAGATGATGTGCTCACACATATTACAGATGATATGCTCCCCCATATCTTCAGAAGAAGAACAATGACAACAACAACAAAAGACAACTTGTTGCAAAAAATCTATGTAGCTTCAACTTCTCTTGGTCCAGTTAATTTAAAAAGAGAATCACCCATTCCTCCATATCTCATATGGGTTTCACAATTATAGGAATTCTGGAATTGTATCTATAACAGATACGGGACTTGATGGAGCCATTTTAAAGCTGCACTTTTTCTTAGCGGGTAAATAGCTAAATATTCACCTGATACTTATATAATCATTATACCTGATCTGCTACCACCATATTTTGTATCCATGCTCACTTCAGGTGCCTGTTCAAAAGATCCTTCCACAGGAAATATAGCTGCAACTTGAGCTATCATATGTCGTTGCCTTGTCCGTAACATCTGCCGCAAAATTTTGAGATGCCCATGACCCCCTTCTCCATATAGCAATTTATTATCTTCCTGTATATATACCAAGACTGTGTCACTTGTATAAAATTTTGTTCAGTAACAGAATAGAAATTCATTAAAGTTCTTCGCTTAAATATTGAATAAATATTAAAAATATTTAATGATGCCTGACACCCAATCTACATCAAAAAATTTGATTGATATGTCATGAAAGTAAAAATGGTATCAATAATCATAGTTCTGAAACGATATAGACTAGGAATAAAATATTCAATAAAAAATGAAATCACTAAAAATCCTGTAAAGGAATTCAGAAAAAAATAACTGAAAAAAATTAATACTTTTTCCTAGTGGATGAGTAGGAGACAGCCATTTCCCACAAAGGTTGTGAAAATTTGAAAAAAATATGTGGACTTTAGCTGGGTACTTTTTAGACACTCATATAATTATGTTCAATCATAACATGAGGGAACTCTCTCTTGAGATTTTCTCCACAATAAGTTTCATATTCAATCCTATCCTGCTGTCCTCTCAGCTCAGTTCTAATCTATTTACTTTTCAGATAA
This sequence comes from Acorus calamus, assembly GCA_030737845.1. NCBI lineage: Eukaryota > Viridiplantae > Streptophyta > Magnoliopsida > Acorales > Acoraceae > Acorus > Acorus calamus. The sequence goes on along the minus strand of CM060861.1, from coordinate 5,968,041 downwards.
CTTTCCAAGAGCTAGTGACTAAGCAGAATTATGTCAAACATTTACTACAAATTCAATAATCAAATGTTCTCAAAAACTTGCCAATAGTTGACTCAAGCCTGGGCAGTCTTGTGCAAGAAGTCCTACAAATCACTCACTCAGGGGTGAACAAAGGTGGAGGGGATATAATTCTATGTAAACAAGATCACACAAGGTTCACCTGTGGAAAGCTATCAGCAAGGGAGATCTACAGCATTCTCCTAGAATGGCACCTAATGAAATAACTTGTAGACATGAACTCTCATCTCAGTCCAACTATATACGGGTAAAGAGGTGAGATATGATGTTAAAACTCATCTTTAACATCCAAACGGCACATAAGGATCATAGAGAAATTGTGGGCATGATGAAAAGGAAGGTTATCTCACAATTCACATTGTTTGCAAGTGATCAGCTAGAAAATATCATAGATGGACACAAGCTGTTTGCGGAAATCAGGTTGGAAAGAGAGCATAATATTAATGAAACTGAGCTATTACGGTTTTACTGAGCATTATAAAGGCAAATTATCTGGGTAAAGACCATGAGTAATAAAAAAAAATTATGAAAAACATACACATAAATTTTATCTAGTAGATGAAAAAGATGCACTAATGCAATAGCTTCAGTTGGTGACCTGGTTGGGAAAATGGTTATACTAATATCAGCTATCAGACATTTGCTGGAAAGTGGGAGATGAAAGAATTAAAATTTCAGGGGAATTTTTCTAGTGGCCTTGATATAAACACCACATACTTATGGAAGAAAGAAAACAGAGAGACAATTATCAACATGCACGAGGATCAGATGGGACAGCGCAGTTAAGTAATAACAGGAAATAGCATAAGAGCTAACAAGACTGAGCCATTTGAGTAGGTGGAAGAAGGCATCATGTGAATCACAACAACAGAGTATATAAAAAGAATAAAAATAAAAGAACCACTTGGATCATTGGAAGGCATGAGTTAATCAAAATAAAAATAAAAATTAAAAAAAATTGTTTCATAAGCAGTTTCAAAAGGCTATTAGGAATTATTTGGGATAATATTCTAGGATGTTGTGGTCTTTAAGTGTATAGGATTTTTTATTTAGGAAGACATCTTGTTTTTCTTCTTGCCTTTTTTCTTGTATTTTAGATGTTTACCATCGTATTAACATATATGATTTGGGGAGATACCCCACACCCCCTCCCAATGTCCATTATAGTTCATCCTACATCCATGTAATTTTTTTCAAAGGAGCATTGGAAATCAAGATAACATAAAAACCATGGAACACACAATGTCAGTAACATTAATCTCCTCCACCAAGACATACCTCGAGCTTCACATGAGATGCAGAGAGGGTCTCGGCAGCACTAAGGAGAGGTCGTATCACAACACAGAGCTGCTCTCTCTGGCTCCTGGCATCCTCCGACGCTCTAATCGATTGCATCAACAGATCATCCATCACCAACTTCCGAGCCTCTAACCTCTCCTTCATCTCCTCAAGCTCATTCGACCAACGCAGCGACTCTTTCCTTTCCTGCCCACCCGACACACACATAAAAAAAAACCCTAAAAACCCTAATCCCAATTACACCAACGAAATTCAAAACATAAAGCAACATTTTCTCAAAGCACTTCAACTGGTGCATGAAATGCACCAAATGTTCACCAAATACTGCCGACGCGATCCAATGAAACTCGATAGAGAGAGAACCTAAACGACCTGGATCAGTGACAGGAGCTTCTGAGAGAGGAGGTCCTTCCTCCGCTTGGCCTCGACGAGGGCCGAGGAGAGTCCGCAGAGCCGATCGAGTTCTTTCCGGACGTCCACCCACTCGACGACTTTGACGTCGTCGGCCTCATCTCCGGCGTCGATATCGAGGTCTGTCGAGCTATGCATCGGCGGTCGTCTCCCTCGGTGGATTCGGCGAGGGTTAAAACCCTAGCAGATGTTGAGCCTCATCGTCGAGACGGAGTGACCGTGCTCATCGAAGCATCGGCAATCAGAGAGAGAGAGAGAGAAGAGAGAGAGTCACCGTGCAAAAGTGGGTAGCGAAGATGGCGGTAGTGACATATGGAGACCTACCGGTCTTTCGAGATGGTGAGTGAATCCGTGCCGAGGCGGGAATCTTTAAAAAAAACGGGGAACGAAGGAGGGGTAGTTTTGTAATATAGGCCATACCGACCCAGACAGGGTGTCCGCTGGCGTGATTGGCACGACAAAAACTGACGGGCTGGATAGTGACCCTAATGATTCCGACGTATATAGTAAAGTTTTATAATAGATATTTTATCTCCTTAACATGGTTAAATCATCATCTATAAAATTTATAAATTAGTGTTTCTCTTTATACGTGAATTATCCAAAAAAAAAATTAAAATTAAAAAAATCATACTTAATCTGAATAATTTAAAATTTCAGATTTAAATATTAATTCATATGCACGACCAATCTTCTAAAAATTCATTCTAGGCCTTTATTGATCCCCGCCTAGGTTTAGACGGGTAACGTCTAACTGTTTTTTTTTTATTCTTTCTCAGTTGATTAATAAACTGTTAAATTATCTTATATATTATATATTCATTCATTAATTTTTTTTATGTTATCCTTGTTATGTTTAGATTATTATTTTTGCTTTAATGTTATTTGGTTATTATTTTGTAATCTATCATTATTATATATGTGATATGCATTTATGTATTGTATTCTAAAAAACAATCGATTAATCTCCAATTAATTTTCATCTAACCGATTTATCACTAGCACTTCAACGTTTTTTACAACAGATTTCTCTATATGAAAAATGATGTGTCCAACCCCAGTATAACCCCCAATGACAGTCCACATCGTTTTTTTTTTTAAAAAAAAAATCATACTCTCGCATTGAAGTACATACAAATAAAGTATTTACTAAGATACATTAGTGTATTTTTTTGAGTTGAAAAAGTGATAAATTTTTTTGTCATACAATATAATATAACCCCATCCACCATGCACCATAATAGCGTAGTAGACTGCAAAATGAATTAAGTTTATCAACACTCTTCTGTATATATATATATAGTTCAATCAAAATTAAAAGTGCATGCATTGATTTTCATCTATTATAAGTCTCTGGAGTAAATTAATCCACAATTTTAGGGAGACCGGATCCAGTCTCGGTCAGTACCAAACTGCACCACGTGCAAATCAAACTGCACCACTTATAAATCGAACTGCACAACCAATTGTTCAGTATATTTTTTACTCTCTTATTGTATTCAATCAGTTAGGAGAAAATATAAATTCCTAAGTATCATCAATATCCAATGAGAGAGTGAAATATATACTCAACAATAGGTGATGCAGTTCGGTCCTGACCGAACTGACCGGATCCAGTCCTGACTGGATCCAGGACTGGATCCGGTCCCAATTTTAGAACGGTTGAGCCAGATAAAATGACATATTTTAAAAAAATTAATGACAAAACAAATCATATTAACAACATATCAATGATCTCATCATACCAAAAAATGAATTTGACTGTTTATGAATTTTTTTATTGCTGAAAACAGGCTATTTCTCTCTTCAGAATATCCGACAAAATCAGAAATTCTGAGGCATTTAAAGACTTACCAAATATGGCATCCTCTATAAGTAAGAAAGAAAGGACATGTTCATCCCCATAACCTGCTAAGTAAACCTCCAGCCTTGCTTTTCTTTACCCGCTGCTCGAGTGATGGGAACTCAATAGAGCTGAATACGATGTCTAATACGATTGGATTGCAAGGTACGGACTGGAAGGCAGGCGGGAAGGGCGCAATCCGGGAAATCCTTTTTGAGTTTTCCTCACTAAGAGCCGACTCGTAGATGCCGAGTTTTTCCATAAGAAACTTGTCAGGCTGCCATAGGAGTATGCCATCATTAATGTTCAGATGGATGCAGTCAAAACATATAGATAATAGAAGGGATCCATGAAAACTACATCTTAATCATGAGAGAGTTTTGTGAATTAATATGATTTGAACTTTGAAGACATGGAATGCATGAAATTCACAATATTCTCAACATTGGAAAGGCAAAAAGTTTTATTCCCCATCTACAGGGAATTGTGGAAAAACAAGATTTTATATCACTTTTCACTCATAAAATCATCTTATATTTGACCAGAAAAATTTAACTGCATGGAGTGGAAGCAAGTTAATAAAACAAAGGGTTAGAGTAATATAGATTCCAATGCCCTCTACCCTTGTTGTTGGACTTGGCACTACTTTCCTGACGGTCAGGATAATTTCAATTAGAAAAAATTAGATTGATTTATTTGTGGCATGGCAAAGATCACCAGAATTTCAATGTAATCTGCATGAATAGAAGATAACACAAGCCTAAAATTGGCCCACGATCTCACCGGAGGCACACGGTGCCAATATCATTGAAAGAGAACTCTTCTAAAACAAAATGAATTAAAAATGTTGCTGACTTTGATAATATAAAGACCTCTCAGCGGTTCTAAACATACCTGCTTTGCAACATCCGTCAACGATATGGTGGAAACTCCTTTGACAGCTTTTCTGGAGCTTTCTCCTCTTCAATAATCCCTGTGGCATGTTCTATGCAGCTGTTTGATCTGCAGCTGTTAGATAAGGTCTTCATTTCTTGGATTGATACCTGTTCCAAACAAACAAAAAAAGCCAAAAATATGAAAATGCGACACATGTAACACTCCATATGTTCTATATTGGTATCTCAAATGATGGCAAATTGATTTTGTAGGATACATATATAGAAATGCTGGGACATGATTTTAACTGAAAAATTTATACAGAGCGATTAGAGCCCAAAGGAGTCGGTCAGTGAGCCCTGAGACTCTGGAGCATTGCACTGTGGCTCATTCCATGTGGCCAGCGTTAGGGGTGGCAACAGGGTTGAATGTGAATTCCAATCTTTGGAAGAGATATGGAGAGCGGGAAAAGATTAAGGACAAATGGGGATAGAAGCAAAAAGGCCAAGATATCCTAGTCTTGCATTCTGGGAGGAGGCGTGTTAGTGTAGGATATATGGTTGATTGGGAACCAATGATTTTAAGGGGCTGTCCCTACTTTAGAAAACTTATGGGAAACTATGGTGAAGTTTTCATCGAGGATAGAGGTCATTATGGGGCAAGGGCTATCTGGATGGAGTTGATTGGTGGGTCAATCAGGATTGAAGAGTGAGACGCATCATGGATTGGAGGGTACCGACTTCATCAGCAGAAAACTCTTGTGCTGGTTGAAGCCACGGCAGAAGCATCTATTTCGTTTGTACCTCTTATTTCTATCTTCTTTTTTCATTGACCTTGTACTACAATATCTTAATAAAATTCATGGTAGATCGTCTTCATCCATTTATCAGGAAAGTAGTATACAATCAATAGTTAGATCAATACATAATCATTTGCTACCATATTTGCCAAAAAAATATGACTACACCATCCAAAGCCTCTGGTAAATTACAGGTGCAGCATGATGGATAAGTGAAAATAAAATCAAAGTATCCCCAAGATAAGGACATGAGGACATCTGAGATATCCCATCCAAGATGCCCCCTCTCACATATCCAACATCAAAAAACAAGACAAGCACTTCAGCAAATGCCACTTCTAGCAAGCACCATTTTGATATTTTGTTGATTTCCTCAATTTCTGTTCTCCTAATATGTTTACAGAAGAATATGTTCTCCTCAAATGTTTTAATGTAGTTTTGAATGAGAGATCTTGTTTCCTTATGTGTTGCACTTTGTTATTTTAATAGAATCTGGTGGGCAAGCCCCCTTTATAATCATGAAAAAAAATATACAGCAAGCCATAATGAGTCATTCCATTTTTACCATCATCAAAATGGCATTTCCATCCCCATATTACTAGATGAGTGGCTGTAGTAAGTTAGTCCACTTGTCATTCACAAACCACAAAAGACCTATGTGGCAGGCAAAAATCAACAAGGACATTCCTCCTACCCCACCAAATAATACATCTCCTCCATCCTTCATCCTCTTAGCAGATGATCAGATATCAAATTAAACTTCAACTTCCATGCTACTGTCAACTTCCAGAGTTATAGAACCCTAAGCTATGTGTTAGCAAATCAGGAAGGTAAAAAGATATATCAAATGCCAATGAAACAGATTATGAAATAGATCATTATGATCACAAATGTGGTGGCATATGGTCAATGACCATGGAAATTAAAACACAAGAAGCTTTAAAGGTAAAGGAATTTTTTTTATTTCAAGCATAGGCCAAAAATAGCACAAAGAAAAATCAACAAGACTAGTTGAACTGTAAGTAAAACAGAAAACTGTACCAGATCAGGAGATTTTGAAGCTTGAAGTTTTTGTAGAGAATTATCAGCAAGAGAGCGAGCATGCAAATACAAAGCATATGCTTCTGCTCTGTTCCCAGCAGCACTGTATGACTTAGCTAAATAGAAGCACCTGAGATATAATAATAATAGATCAGTATCTTAGATAAATTATTCAATTACCTCTTTATCACAGAAAAATGAATCAAGTGGTGTATAATATCTCAATAAAATTTATTGGACATGCTAGCTGTGCCTGTAGCAGACAAACTGGACACTGCTGCAAGAAGAAATCTGACATACAGACAGATGCCTGGGACTCTTAAAAATTCTCTCTTCCCCAAAGGCAACTCAAGTATGTGCCCCAAAATAAATAATATTCCCTTTGCAGCCCCAAAACCCCAAATGTATCAAAAGTTGCCTAAAGTAAGACACCGCAGACTATGACACGAGAAAAGTCTGCTTTTTCTCAGACTTACATTAACGGTGTGTAGCATTGAAAGATCAATTTTTGTCACAATGAATACTGCTACTATATGGCATATCTAGGGTACAAGGCCACTTTTGATTTACTACAGAGCTTGTAGAGCTTTTCACTAACAGTTGGAACGACAAATTGCACAAAATATAATTATAAAAGTATAATAAGAGTAATAATAGAAAAATGAAACTGGTTGATAGGATATGATTGCTAACCACAAATGAGGTCATTCGCATCAGTCAAAGCCTGAAAATGATTCATACATCACATGAGAAATATCACACAACAAAACCAATTATGAAGCCTTCGTCGTAAAAAAATTGGTTATTTTTTAATTTATTTTTTCTGCTTATTCTTCTCTCTCTATTTTTTAATTTATGAACACAAGTGCATGAGGTCTGCTAAATTTATGATACTATTCTTTCGATCATGCAGGTGCTGATAAATGTATCAACCAAAGCCGCTCTCTCAAATAATCCCAGTACACAACAATTCTTTGACCCATGACCAACAACATGATAGAGATATGGTGCCTAGCAATGGAGGAAGCAGTCCTAACAACCCTAATTTGGCTTCAAGAAAGCGATTGAGATGGACACATGAGCTTCATGAGCGTTTTGTCGATGCTGTGACACAACTTGGTGGACCAGATAGTGAGTATTTTATTCTCGTGAAAGAATTCAATTTATTGTACGTAGGAAAAAAGGGAGAATAAATCTCTGTTTTGGGCTGTGGTTGATGTAATTGTATTATTTTAGCAACAATCTTGATAATATGCTAGCCTAATTTCTTCATAATGGTTTGCATGTTAGACTTTTTTTTTAGCTTGTGTAGTCATTTTCTATTCCAATCAAGAGAAAGAACATGACCGAAGGGGATGAGAGAATTAGATAAGCATAAAATACAAAGTAGTAGATATAAATAAACCAAAAACATAGTCCGCATTCCAAACTGCGACCATTCATTTCGGTCAGCGGCAGCCGCCGACCCTTCGGGTCACAGTGTGGCCTACTTCATAGGTAGAACTTTTTGTAGGATTAGAGCCACTAGCTGAGGGTCAATTTCCTATAATCAACATGTCCTTCCTAATTGCCACCATCCAAGTTTGTAAAATAAGAATTACATGAACACATGTTATGCTTAAAAAAGACTGAGTGAGAGTAATGACATTAAATAGTGGTTGAAACACTCTTTAACAAGCTTCTTAATGTGAACACCAAGGTATTGGAAAATTTAGATAGCAATTTGGAAAATACATGGGCTGAATCTGTTTCCAGTATGTCGGGCAGTAGATGGGTGCCTGCTTAGTCTCACATAATTAAATTCTCCTACTAGAGTCTTCGGGGGATGTACATATGTTAGTTTTGAAAATTCCTCATCTCCTTCTGTATTTGGAACTTTACCTCTGAATTCATTGATCAACGCTAGTGGTGAGCTGACATCATTAAAAAATCTTTATAAAAAAAAAGCGCCTCAAACCTTTCAACTTAAAAGCAACACACTTCTAGATGAAAACAAGTCAATTGTTTTCAAACATATTCCCTTTTTTATTCTCTTTTTTTTTAAAGTTTTTCCCTTTTCTGTTGCAAAAAAATATATATATGTGTGTTAAAAGAATCACCAGCATGAACCCATACCAATCTAATATAGAAAAGACTGGGTCTGGAAATCCTCTACCAGTAGGCAGTAAAAAAAATTAAAACATTAATATAAACATCAAATTCATAAAAAAAAATGATGACAGTATGTATCGTCTCAAAAAATATATATATAAAAAACAGTTATATTACAAAACAATGCAAACCCAAATGATAAGATGTGCAAAACTTTCACTATTGAAAAATTGAATCACACAAAAAGATGAACTTGACAAACAATGAGCATAGGCAAAATTATAAATGTCAGTTCCCAAGGAAGCCACCAAAGGAAAAGGAAAACAAAGAATGAAAAAGCATAAAAAATCAGCATTGCCTAAGAAGAAAACCACTCTGAGCGGCTCAGTGGAATCAGAAGGCATTTTCCGATTAAATCTGATACGTAAAACCATCCACATTTATGCACTTTGGATTAGCCAAAAATATGCATTTAAATTCAACATTTTAATTCCACAAAAAGCACTCAATTTAACCAAAGACTAATAAAGCCACAAAATAAAAGGATAAAAGGATGGAAAACCTTTCTGCTCGAAATATTAATCCTTTAAGGATGTATTCTTCAGAAAAATCAACTTCTTCTTGCTTCCGTTCTCTTCCAGAACTAACTAGATCAGTAAGATCATTCGTATTCTGAAATAATGATAGACAACTTCAGGCACGTACAGTGTAACAGTACATAAAATTCAAGATATCATAAGTTCTTATAATGTATTTCAACAAGGTGATGCACCTGGATCAAAAGATCATACAAACGAACAAGCTCCTCAGGTTTTGTGGCCTTATCTCCCTTGTCATCGCGGTATCTAGTTAATCTGCTCTTTGCTATACTAACAAGCAATTGGTTTCGCTCTATCGTACGCTGTCCCAAGAGAGCACTTACAGCCTTATCAAGACCATTCAGATCATCTTTTACATTTTCAGTGTTGCCAGCAGTGACCTGAGATGATTAATATGTCACAGAAAATCAATAGAATGATAAGAAGATTATGCCTTATGGATCATAAAATTAAAGCAATCCCCTTCTGCTTCCCTTAAAAAAAAGGCTTTCCAGAATTAAATATTTCAAACAAAGCTCGTTTGTTTGAATATAATCCTCTTTTCTTACCAAATCATTGCGGATGCAGCTCCTTGCATCATGATAGGCAGTGAATATTTTGTCAAACATCGCAAGCTTCTTCTCTGATGGCATGGAGTCTGCTGCTGAACCATGCAGATCTTTCTCCAACTCCTGAGCTGATAAAATGTCTCAAACAAGTAAAACTTTTGAATGGAATCTAAGAATTCTAAGAAAGAGTATTACATATAAAGTACGCATGGCCAGTATGTCACAGAAGCATTGAAATAGAAAATTATGCACGCTGATAAACAACACATCACACCATAAGTTTTCCATGTATAAAGTCAAGCAAGACGAACAGAGAATGCATGCATGAATGCTCCACACTGTCATATGAAAATTCTTCACATGAAACAGCCTTTTCAAAGTACGGTGAGAGATACAAAGTTTTCAAATTTTGAGATTATAGCAATATAGAAAACAAATTCATTTTAAGCCAAAAGAAATGAATATATTTAGATAATCAGACATGTCGATTAAATTGAAGAAAAATTGTTTGTGTTGCCACAGAGCCATTTTTAATCAAAATTGTTATCGTTGAAATATTGTTGATAACAGTGGAAACCACAACCTATTCCTAGAACAGGTACATGCCTATCAATCATATATAAATCCATGACATTTTAACCTATTTTATACAAAAAGTTAAATGATTTTCCACCACACCCTATATAAAGGTAAACAGTAAAACAAACCTTTCAAAATGGAGACACGAGTTTTAGCATTTGTGATTGGAAATCTATGACCAAGCCAATAAAACTCTGTCATGGATGCTGCCTGTTGTGATCTTGTCTCAGCCATGACAGCCTGCAAACGACGATCAAAATTTTAGAAGAATTATAATACAAAAACAATTATTATACAAAAACAATGTATGGCATTACAATATGAAAAATGAACTACTGATATAAATGCACAAAAATTTAGAAAATTACATCTCGACATATTCTTGCAGCTTTATGTCTATATTATGCCAGTTATATATCTTTTCACCAACTCAACTTATTTAGGGGACATATTTTAGGTTGTTCATAACCCAGTGTATCATACAATATCATTGATCATTACTAGTACAAATTGTGAGCAAAACATGGAGTGCTCAAAATAAAAAGAATTTCAAAAGTTTCGCATCCAAACTGATGAAGGCATCGCATCAGATGTCCATCATTACTCAACCAAAAAACAAAAATCCAATAAAACAGTCGGGATTGATTGGCAACTTTATCAATCTCCAGAAAAAAAATACACATAAAAGAAACTGAATGGAAATCAGAATAGGAAAAATATCATTGGGATCATTCTTGTATTACTTCTGACACTGTGTTTGACAAGAACGAAACTAACCTCCAATTTAGCTTTGAAAAGGTCCAATGCAGGTCCTTCCATTTCCCCAATATCTAAAAGTTCAGAAGTCTGTATGCTTGATTGGCCAATTTTGTGTAGGCAATACCTGATACTTGGTTCCAATTCTTCAACACGTTCACGACATAACACCTGATTCTCTACACTTCCATATTTCCCAAGCTCCTCATAAACAGCCCTATCAATCTAAGAAAAGTTATGCCACCATTGTATGAAAAATTATATCATCTAACCAGATAATTAAGCAACTAGCCACAGTTCATGTGAGAAAACTTGAACAAGAAATTTGCAAATATCACAAAGAATGAATTGCCCTAGCAAGGTACCTAGCATTCTTGAAATTCATCAAAGCAGTCTCCCAATTCTGATCTTGTTCAAACAGGAGGGTCCCTTTCATATAAGAAGCATATGCCTGTTGCATAAAAAATACACATTATTACAAAAAAATGAATCATGCGAATGTATTGCAAGAAAAGCAAAAATAAATAAATAGATAAAAAGATATCTTCCAAAACTAGTTTACCGGAATGCAACAGTATATAATTTAACTACAATTTACAATATCCAAAACCAACCAAAGCTACATTCAGAGTAATCGATAGAGTAAATTCCCTGCATTTTCATAAATATACTCAACCAGCAGAAATTAGTGATTGACAGGTTGCTTATGTCATGTACGGATTAAGGAAAAAAATACCTCTGCTTCTAAAGAAGTTCTAGAATCTCCTTTTATGGAACACAGTTGTGCAAAGAGTGAAGCCCACTTTACGGCTTTCCTCAATCGTCCAAGCAAGTAAATCCGTTGGCGTGCATTAGGTCCATCAGCCAAATGTCTTTTCTCCATAGCATGGCTCCATGCCCTTTCTGCCGTATACAGAACTACATGGAGAAACCTATTTAGAAGGCCAAAATCAAAATCCTTCTATGTCAACTCAAAATGAATGATTAATAAAAACACCATATCTATAATCTAGTGAGATCTTTTAGAACCCGGTTGCATCAATCTACTCACGAGAGATAAGCATTATAAAATCATCATTATCATATCAAAAGAAATTCAAGCAAATCAAATTCCTCACCCGGACACACAACCAATGCAGATACATAAATAACAAAATTTGCAGCATCAGATGAAGAACAAAATCTAAGATTTTATTTATGTAAACAGTAACCATCGTCATATGACTTTTGAGTACTAACAAACCGCTTCCGTGACTATTGATTCAGTGATGGCCTTCCGGAGATATTTACCGCGACCATGCGTGAACTTCAATGACTTATAAAGCCGCCTCAACCGCGCCGTGCAGTACCTCCTTGAGAACCAAAAAAAACCCAACATATGATATCAAAAACTAACCTCATACGATCAGAATCGGTGGATATCTTGAAATATATGAAGCTATTGAAAGACGGTACCGATAACGAGTGTAGTCACGTTGACGCAACCCGTGCTGCATCTGCGCCGACTTCAGCATCTGCAGTACTGTTTTCGAAAAACGAATCGGATCGGATCATTTGATGAGAACAGATCATTGGAGCTTCGAATGGAAGGAGAAAAAAAAAGTGAGAGAAGAATGGAAAAAGGATCACCGTTGATGGAAAACTTGGGGTTGATCTGATGTTCGTCGACGTCCATGGCCGACGCCTCGTTCGCCTTCGCCATTGAAGAGTCACAAGGGAATCTAGGGTTCCTCGGAAGGTAAAGGTTTCTAATCGCGAAAATCTAGGGTTTCGGCCGAGCGAGAAGACCGGGGGAAGGGCCGAGGGTGGTTCGCTTTTGGGATCGTTTTGGGTTTCCCCGCCGTGCGTCGGACGATCCTTAAATCTGGACCGTCCAATAAAATGAATATAAATGGGCTGAAAAGAGCCATGGGCTTACTTTAAGTTGCGACCTAGGAAAATGAAGGGAAGAAATATTGTCACCACCCTCCATATTTTAGCTACAACTTTTATTTACACAATTGTCATTTATATATTTTTTAACATAAATAACTAAGAGTGTGTTTGGTTGCGCGAGATTGTAAAATTAATTCTGTAAAATCTGCGTAATTGTAAAACTGATTCTGCAGAACTCACTTTTTCAGTTTTTTGAAATCGCAGCTTTTAGACACTATTTGTCTGCAATCGCTAATGTAAAATTGCAATTGCAAAATTGTTTAGTTGCACGATTGTAAACGCAAGCTTCCTGCAATCGCAAACGCTGCGCAATCGCGCAACCAAACGCACCCTAAAAGCACCACCTTATAGTTGTCACTACCTTATAAATTTGGCATGGACGCCATCACCTAAATCTAAAACACATATTTACACAATATATCGCAGGTTCTAGAATGAGTTAGACGCACGTTTCTTTGCCAAACGTTCGTTGTATGTCACTCTTATATGAGTGGATATAAGTATTGTGGTATATGGTACGCTACAAAAAAAAGAAACATTGATGTGTTAATAAAGTTATATGAGTTCTAGAATATTCCCCTCAAGGGTACTGGTCTAGAAAATATAATTACATAGACAACGCATGTGTCTAACCCGTTATAGAATCTACTTGACAAGGATTATATGTATTTTGGATATTTGGGTGGTGGGTTTATCCAAGCCACATTGGAATTCCAATGGTTGATTGTAATCTATATACCACTTTATATCAATTTATTATAGCAGAAATTATGTCTGGTATTCACTATACTTAAACATCAAAAATTATTTATTCTATTTTATTCTAAATTATTTCGTGACTTATTCTATATGCAAATTGAGGCTTTATACCGAGCTTCAAAGCGGGCTATCAAAACGGACTGAATGTTTCAATGCTCTTTTCCCTTTGGACAGGGATATTGCCACCTCCCAAATTACTTTAGGCACCACCACCCAAATCAACTTTAGGCATCCATACACTTTTATGCCATAATGATTAAGAGCACCACCCTATACTGCCAACATTTTCCATACGGAAAATGATACTTCTAACGCCTATTACAACCCTATTTACAGTCCACACAATTTTATTTAAAAAAAAAATTAACACACTATCCCATTTATGTGTATACAGAGATACAGTAGTGTATTTTTTTTTACTTTAATAAAATGAAAAAAAAATTGTCCATACACTATGATATAACCCCATATACTATGAAATGTAATATACGCTATGTTTTTAACCCGTGTTTGGATACAAACTAAACTTATTTTGGGGTATACAGTTATACCATTATAAGTGAGTATAACAATACTTTTTCAAAAAAAAGAAGTGAGAATAGCAGTAGAATAAATGATTTTGTATTTGTTGTGTTTTGAATTATTCTTGTTGGGAAACGTAATAACAATTTTTTTTGTTTTTGATAAAATATGAATAAAGTGTGGATAAATTTATAAAATGTAAAAAAATGATGATAGTTAATTTGACAAGTGATTTATAAGAAGTGATGATAGTTGATTTGACCGTAGACCCACATATTCTTTGGGTGAAATAACTTAGTATAACTTTAGTTCACACCTTTTTTTTTTTTTTAATAAAATAATATATTTCATTTAATAGAGTTTATATTTTTATAAAAAAAATTAATTATTTTATTAATTTATGGACTCATATATAGAATGTGTTAAAGTAATGATAAGAAGGTATACATCTTATTATATTGAGTACATATGATTAATGAAATATATAAGATTATCAATGGGACTAGACTATAAAATTGGTTAAGTACAACATTGCCTAATAAAAAAGGAAAAGGAAACTTGCACGGGCGCTGATACATTAATTTCATTTTGCAACCATGTTTAGTCTTTCTGGTTATCACATTTTTCAATGCGCAGTAAAATAAGCCCAAAAGAACCTATTATTTTAAGTTAATATGTAGATACAACTATGATTGAATAGGCGAAAATAAATTAGTTTTAATATTTTAGATCTCTTCGGAATTGGACTATTCTAGCAATTATATTTCACTAGTACATAAAGGGAGCTCACATGTCATCATCTCTTATAATCAGAAGACACATATCATTTTTTTTTTTACATTGTATAAATTATATATTATTCACATCTTATTCTTCATCTTTCTCAACATATCTATGATTGACCAAACAATAAAAAAAAAAATAGTTATAATTTTTCCAACATAAAATATTTAAAACACAACTAAACAAAAAAAAAAATCTTATTCACTCTATATATTCGTATATTGTAGAAATAGTCACCAATCCTAGACTAGGTTATAACTTATATCTTGCAAACGAGGGGCTATACTTTTTTCGAGATCAGATTTTCAATATCAAAGATACAAGAATTTCATATGACAATCAATAAGAGGTTGTTACGTAGGCAATGAAAAACTTTATGTTCACTTTTTTAATAAATTTTATTAGTAAATTTGTTGAAAATTGTGTTTATTTTTTAATTGACTTTTACCGTCTATGTAATGACCTTTTATTAGCTGTCACAAAAGTTCTTCTGTAAAAAATCAGTGAAATCTGATATGTATTTTTTCTTCCTCCTCTCGTTAAGAACGAGGAGGATGAAAGGTGAAGATTAAACAGTCTCAAATACCTTGACCTAGCTTTTCCCTTTTTATATATATATAATTATTTATTAATATTTTATAAGATTCTTAAATGCTACCCCATTGATCTTGCTGAGATAAGTGGGGATCGCAACAGTTGAAATCGACAATTATTTTTTGTTCTTTTTCATGCTAAGACATCTTCTTTGTTTAATTATATGGACTATTTGAGTATCACGGTTCTTTAATCTATTTAGCCCTTCGTCTTTTATTTGTCCCCACTTGTCCCCAAAAAACAAAGAAAAAATTCTGTAAAGATGCAGTGTATTTAATTACCAGACAATTTCATTCCGGTGACTATAAGCTTTAAGATTAAACTTTAAACGATGAATTTTAAATAAAATTTTATTGTACTCTGTGTACATCGTTTAGTCGGTGTACACTATTATACATCTCATGTATATTGTCATGCATTCTATAAATAATGTTAAATCTTGTACACATGTTTTTTTTAAAATGAAATGATAAACATACTACTACCTCTAAAATTAGATTTTTAAAAAAAATTTGTGTAAAAGAATTAAACAAGAGCACTCGAAAAAGCTTGGAAGAAAAAAAGAAAGAAAGAAAGGAGCTGAGAGGAGAAGAGGAGAGGAAAGATCCCTCTTAAGCCATAATGGAGATAGAACCCCTCAACACCCACACAGTAGCACCCCCAAGTTGAAATGGAGGCCCTAGCACTCTCCAAATCCCTTTCGCTGAGATTGACTCAAAAGAAAACATAGTTATGCACTAACTAAATCGTTTAAAGGGTGGCCTGCACAAGAGTGGGCAAAACTCTTAAAATGTAAGTTGTTAAAAAAAATATAGCTGCTAAAATAATGTGAGGTTTAACTTTAAAAATAACAAATTTGATTTTCTCTTTTTCCTGTTAAGATTTTCCATACGCTATTTTAAGAACCAAGAATATTTATAATTCCGCATCTCAAACTCAAGTGTTTTTACATTAAATAAAAAAAAAAAAATTAGTTTTGGGTCGTAATAGTAAAATATGAGTTTCATTGTTTTTATAGAAAATATTTGGTTTTCAAAAATCAACAAGAAAAAACAAGATTGAATCCGCATTTAAATTTTTTTCAAGTTCTCTGAAATAAAATGTTGGATAAATTAGTAATTATCAGACAAAAAACAATGAGAATATGAAGACAGGATTAGAAGAGCTGATATGGAGTCATGTGGTAACGCTGTCTTCATAACAGAATACGCCCCCTCATCGCATAGGGTTCTCGACGATCTGTTCCCAAGATAAAACCACTCAGCCCTTGCTGTTCTCTTCTTGGTGCAAGCAAGAAGAGAAGTCAAACTAGTCGCAGACTTGATCGCCCAAAAGAACAAGAAAAAATAAGAAGTCTGTTTGTAGAGGATTTTTTAATGGAACACTTAGTTTTTTCTCATTCTCTAAATCTCTGCGAAAGTGGCCATTTTATAGACACATAAATGACCATTGGAGGTGTAACGTTCGCAATAATTACACACGCTAATTATGGTAAGTGATTTATTACTATATTTATTTTCAACGTTTAAAATTCGAAACGTTACCAGCCGTTACGAAAAACAAAACGTATGTTCCATTAAATTTTTAATCTTTATTTTGAAACTAATTAATACATTTTTTTATTGAAATGTATTAATTTTCCAACACAAAAGTCATCTAAGAGGTAATTTGTAAATATTTTATAGCATGTTTGTATAAGTGTATAAATAAAAAAACTCAAACATATTTTCAAATGGTTCCCAATAAATATAATGAAAAATAGAATGAACTACTAGATAATTGAATTGTATTAAGCACCTGCTTTGATATGTGGTTGATTTGTCTGCTTTGATATGTGGTTGAATTGTCTGCCTTCCAAAAAACACGTTTGTAGAAAAATGTTTACATCCACGCTTTTCATATTCGCTGAAAAATCCACACAAACCGTTTGGATCCGCATATCGCATTTCACCACAAAATCCAGGCTAAAAGTGTATTCAGATTCAAATCCGACCGTCAGATTAGGTGGTCCTCATCTCCTTGAGTAAACCCCATAAATCGGACGGCTAACGACAGCAGCAAGACTGTCCGAATGACGGGAGCACAGCAAGGATGTCCACGTCACAACTAGCACGTGTGTATGCCTTTATTACGTCATGTTTACGTCTGTATGACGTCACAAAACTGCGGTCACCGCTGCCATCAGTACCAACAGTTGTTCGAGAAACTCCGTTGTCCAAATTTACCGAATTACCGGAAGAAAAAAATCTACACAAGATTTTATTTTATATTATTTTTTTCATTTGAGGTTTTAAATTACATTCTACCCTGAATTACAGCTGAATAAAGACAAGACAGTACCCTGAATTACAGATGTATAAGTGACAAATAGAGTTATTGACCACGATATTTATAGAGGATAGACAAATATCATTAAATAGTAAATAGTAAATGATTTTTATTTTTGTTTGACTTCATAAAAAAAAAAAACGTTCTTACTGTTTGAATTCATGTTAGATAAACTGAGAATCAGCGAATATGAAATGGACTGGCGTTTATGATTTTTTAGACAATTATAGTATAATTTGTTTGCGTTTAATAGTGTAACCGAGTGTGATAGATTGTAAAATGTGTGATGAGATTTTTTTTTTGCAATAATATAAAAATTTATTTATTTATTATATATAGTTGATACTCTGATTATCTACATGAAAATGGGAGGTGCTAGTTAACTAATAAATTATTCATAAAGTTTACTTGAAATTGTTAAGGTTTACTTAAAATGTTATTGGTTGGGATCAAGTAATCAACTGCAAAATTGATCACACACCTTTTTTCTTATGGTTAGCTAGTCTCATCATTAAGTTTATCAATTATCCAAAAAAATATCTGTATTCGAATCAAATCCGTATTCGAAAATATCCGATATCTGAAAAATTTGTATTCATATTGAAAAATTATCTTTATAAAAAAAAATTCAGATCGAATACGGATACGCCTGTATCCGATTATCAAAATATCCATATATGAAAATATTATTATATTACTATTTATTTAATTATATATTTATATGTTTAGAACTAATTTGAGTTTTTATTTTTATTTTTATTCTAAAAAAGTGTAATATTTTATGTTTATACTTACCATTATGTTTTATGCTGTGTAATTATTAGATTTTTTCATATTTCAATATTAATATGTATAATTTTTATTTTTATATATTAAATCTTTAAATATTTTAATCATTACATTTTCATTTTAAACTTTTATTTCCGTTCGGGTGTGACATAGGATTATTTATTATTTATAGCTATATTAAAATAAATAACAATATGTGCTAAATAGATAAATTTTTGTTTAGTTGTTTATTTGTCCATCACCAATGCTCCACCATAGGGGTTAGATGTTTTAAATAATTTGTTGATCAAATACATATTCTTTTAATATCGGTCCAATAAATATATATTTGTATTTTTATATTGATAGACAAACATACTCCTCACCCATTAATATAATTTTTTTTTTATCACATGACAAAACATAAAATTATCCAACCAACGGCTGGTGACCAAAATGCCGGGGTCACGTCACGTGGCGTGACACGTCACATCCCCACCCCCTCCTCCGACACACAGACGCGTCTCTAACCCTAATCAAACCCCAAAAAATACATTAAAAAATACGACACGTGTCTCCAAAGAAAAAACGCGCTTTCTTCCCCCCCCCCCCCCCACCGTCTCATTAAATACCTCCCCCTTCCCCCCTCTCATCCTTCCCATTCACTCTCTCTACCCAAAAAAATCCCAACCGTCCATTCGCTGAACCTCCAATGGCTTCTTTCGACAACTGTTCGACTCTCGATATGTGGATGTTCCGACCCTCCTTCGCCACCGAAACCGAAACCCTAACCAAAGCCCTCCAGAAAACCCTCTCTCGCGACCCCTCCCCCTTCGATTCCCTCCTCGCCCCCGCCGGATCGGCCCCCTCCTCCGACAACGGGCGACGGCAAGCGTTCACGATCCCGCCGTCGCCGTCTTCCAGGGTCTCCAAACGGAAATCGCGCGCGTCGAAGCGGTCGCCGACGACTTTCATCACCGCCGACCCCTCCAACTTCCGGCAGATGGTGCAGCAGGTCACCGGAGTCCGTGTCGGAGCTCCGGTCGAGTCGATGGTGAAGCCCGACCCACAGAGGGTCCAACAAGGGGGGTGCCTTCTTCCGACGCTTGACTCGTCTGCGTTTCCGGTTTCGGAAGGTGCGATGGGTGGACACGTGGCGAGCGGTTCGGGTTCGGATGCGTCGGGGTTCGATTTCGAGCTGTTCGCGAGTTTTCCCACTTTGGAATCTTGGGGTGTGATGTGAACGTGTTGAACGTTTTTTTTTTTTTTTTTTTTTTTTAGAGGGAGGGTTCGTGTGGATGAGAACGTCTGATCTTTATCGGACGGTTCGTGTGTCTCCTGATCCATGGACCTCCTCTCTGTTTGTGTATTTTTTTATGTAGTAAATTTTGCGGTATTTTAAATTCGGGTTTAGTTTCGTAATATTGCACAAACGTTCGAGATTTTAACTTGTTTGAATATACTAAAATGCCTTTGTCTTGCCCTACAAACCACCTCACGCTAAGAATTGATTAAGTGTCCGTTTGGGAACGATTCTGCTTTTAAAAAAGCGGATTCCGCCCAAACACGCAACCAAACGGGTCGGATTCCGACGGAATCAAAAGTTGGATTCATTTTAATCTCTCTCTCGAAATCCGTGTTTTTAAAATTTTAAAAAGAACGTTTTTTTGTCGGAATTGATTTTTTGAATTGAAAAGTAACTTTTTCTACTGAACATTAAATTCTTCCGAATATTGATTCATGAATTAAAAAAAATCACCTCAAAAAGTCAAAGGTTTAAAATCATCTTAAAAAGCAGATTTATTTTAAAATCTATTTTTTAAGATGTGTTTCCAAACAGACCCTAAATCTTGTATCGATTTTGAATTGTGATTTGATTGATTAAAAAAATAAATGATATAAAAAATCAATAAAACTCAGTTTATCCACTGGCCTAATCAACAATTTTTGTAAAACGATATGGGTTAATTAAATTAATTTATTAATAAAAATTGTGATTATTTCTTATTTGATATCTAATCTAATATAAAAAAAAACAGATTTTAGAGTGGATGATAGCGTCTGATCTTGATCTATATCTGTTTCTATGTTTCTTTTGATGGGGTCGATTTTGCTGTCCTTTTCAGGGTTAGTTTGGTAATATTGCCCAAAAGTTCTAGATTGGAACAGGCGTGCAAATACTAAAATGTCCTTGTCTTGCTCTGCAAACTACTTGCTCGACGGTTTGATTTTTCACCGTTGATTTTGAAGTAACGGTCTCGATCGAACCCGGGCGTCATCGCAAACGTGGTTTCGAGTATAATGTAATGGCGGATCTGTTCAAGATAGAAAACGAGCAATTAAATTGCCGGTCTGAGTCAGAGAATTTGTCAATTTGAGTCCCTTTCTTAAAAAATTTGCATGCGTCATCCGTACACGGGACCGTACACAAAATAAAATAAATGGACGGCTGTGATTTGATGAGTGCATCCGGATCCGACCGTTGCATGTGATGGGGGATGGTGAAGTTGCTTACGTGGATCCTAGTTGTTGACCTAACTATCAAGTTGTCTTTTTTATTTTTATTTTATTTTAAAAAACTTGGGGCTTTGTTATACAAGTCAAATCAGCAGTGGAGCTTCGAATGACGTGGCACCTTGACGGGGGAGTCTGATTAATTGACCGTGGTAATGATGTCGGCCTGAGCAAAGAAATACGTCAGACTACATTTTACGGTTCTGGTAAGATATTTATATTCCCCCCCTCGTTTCATGAATATCCATTTTAACTCCCGAATTGTTGTTATATACATGGGTTTTTTATTTTTAAATCCCGTAATTTAGTGATCGTTTTCTATTTTTTTTATAATTTTTTTTTGTACTTAGATTTAAATAATATGTTTTTTTTAATAAATGAGAGTGACATATTCTTAAATTATTTATTTTTTTTAGTCATTAAGAAGGACAAAAAAAACACATCCTTTAAATTTGAAGATTAAAATCAAAATACAAAAAAGTGATGAATCGATCACTAAATTTATAATTTATAAAAATTTAAAATTAAAAAATCCTATATATATTTACCCCATGTCATTATCGTGTCAAACTATTATGGTGGTTAATATGAGTTATGAAAAAGTCTAAAATATCATTCAAATTCTAAACTAAAATATATACTGTTCTCCCAAACAACCGCCTCTCTAAAGACTCTCCGCCTCTCTCACTGTTCCCAATCTCTCTGTGCCTCTCTTTCCCAAAAAAACCAGTGGCATATCTCTCTCTCTCTTTTTAAACACACACTTTCTAACATAATCATTGGGAGGCTTTAAAAGTCCAATCAAAGTGTCAAATTAATCAAAGAGTCAAATTAATATGGTGGCAAATCATAAATCAAGAGAAAGAACGAAAAAAATTGAAATTGAATGATGTTTAAATAAATAACAATCGCAATGGTTAGAAAAATGATAGTTGGGAAATACGAAAGCATCAACAAGTGGGTTTTTTACATTACATGAATATATAAAATAAGAAAGTTGTTCATTTTGAATTTTTTAAATAAATTAAAGGGTTATATGAATATGTGAATTAACTCCTTATAACATATCTCATTAAAGGCATTTTGGTAATTATATTTGAATTCTTAAAAAATTTTGAACAAATCAGGAAGCTATATGAATTTGTGAATCAACACCCGTATCAACTAACGGAATATTCTCAACATATTCTTTGTTTTTTTGATGAAAAATCAACTAAGGGGACTCAATACTTAATTGATCATGTAACAAATGGGGGGTTATATGGATATTCGATTAAATGAAGGGAGAATATGGATATTTGCAAACTTTCAATGGATTATATCCATTTAACCCTTTACTGTTCATGTTTTTGTCCGATTTTATAAATCGATTGAAGTGAGTTCAGATTTAGTTAGGCTTGGCTTTGATTGGTCTATCAATATCAATCTGTATAACATATAAATCAAACTATACAGCCTTTAAATTAAACTGCACACCCAATTTTTTGATACATGTGTCAGATGCTGATATTAATGACTAAACCCAAGCTTGACTTGATTCAATAAGAGAGTGACATATGTGCCTAATAATTGAATGTGCAGTTCAATTAATAACAATTCAATACTAACTGAAGTCACTTCTGCACCTGACTGAAGTGGATATAAACCGTGACATAATAATAATGTATTATTGTGTTAGTCATAATTATAAAATAAATAAATTTATAAAAAAATATAAAATATTTCATAGAATCTTCTATTGATTAATTTTTATCAAATATTTTATACTATCAGATATTAAAGATAAATCAATCTGAAACCGAAGTTTAAACCGGGTCAACCGGCCGAGTTGAGCTTTTTCTGCTTCTTTAAGTGACAGTAATGACTAGAAAAATTTATTCACGTTTTTTCCTATTGATCTTTCGATGTTAAGGGTGTTTGAATTGAAAACATGTTAATTTTTTACAAAAATAGAATAATCCAAACCATTTGATGGGACTTCCTGATGGCATCAGGGTTTGGCCCATGTAGTTTCTCAACTTGGGCTGGGCTGGGATCAGGCTGAGAACATGCCTAGGGCCCAGGCCCATTTTGGTTAGGCTCATCCCAACAGCGGCAATTGTTCTCTAGTTTAATTGCAGTCCCATACACTGTGCTAGTATAATATATAGTGCGCTATCATAGTATATTTAATTTTATCACAGTGTTTGACACAAAAAATTTCATTTTTTGGACTGGAAAAACAAATACACTATTGTATTTCTATATATGCTTCATACACACTACATGTACTTGAATGGAAGAGTAGCAACTAATAAAAAAACCAGTGAACTATAGGGGCTACAAAGGGGGTGGACATATCATTTCTCATAGTTTAAAATTGAATAATGTTACGTGCACTATAGGGGCTACAAAGGGGGTGGACATATCATTTCTCATAGTTTAAAATTGAATAATGTTACGTGCAACGCTACACGCAGTCCTCACGCAATCCTCACATGCTTCAATTCTAAAAAAAAAAAAAAACATATGCTTATTGTAAGCAACATTCACTTCATAAAAATGATACATAAAACCTAGACTCAGCTCAAAAAAGAAAAGAAAAAAAGGAATGATTTTACACAAAACATATAAATTTCACTGAGATAAAAATGAAGCATGCACCCTATGCTAAAAAAAAAAGAATAAAATTTTACATGTTTCATCTAACGAAACATATACCTCATGATAAGAGAATGCAAGGGGGTCTGAAAACAAGAACTGTGTCTAGCACAGCCTAAAATTGTACTTGAACATCAAAAAGGTTACTTCTGTTGTGCTCTGGTGGCCAAAAGAAACAGATGAGAACCTTTTAACACACAAAAACCGCAACTATAATGAACAACTAAAACTGAATCAAAATTTTCCATTCAACAGTCTGAATTGAAACACTACAAAGGGGAAATTCTGGGAAGGATTCCCCAAACAGTTGAGATCATTCGACGCCTTGACATGAATCGTCATTCTTTTGTATATTCTGATGAGAGAATAAGATAAGTAAGATGAGGCAAATTGCAAGAATATTGAACAGCAATCATGGATTCTCTCAGAAGCATAAACATGTATGATTCATGGCATTATATGGTATAAATGGAGTAACCACTAAAATATAGGCAAAATTCTAGCACATAGAAGAAAAATAAAAGGTGACCAAAATTCCCCAACAATCGCGAAGAAGAAAACCTAAATCCTTTACAGTGACAAATCAATTTTGATAAGCTTCAAAAAATTATGAAATATGAAGATGCATGTACGAGATGTTTAGGTCGCTCGGGCGCCCCATGACAGATATACTATTTGCAGTGTTGTGAGTCACCACAACCAACCTTCATGAAATATGAATCTGTTTTAAGGTATAGATATCTTTCTTAAATTATTTTATGCTTTCAACTCCAACTTAAATGGAGCTTATTAAATTCTCAGAAATGTCTTTTGAAACAGCCACAAAGACACATTTTACATGACAGAAGTTGGTCAAGAAACTGTAACCTTAGGCATGGAATCAGTGAAAAAAAACACCAAATAACTAACCTATTTGGTTTCCAGTGCTTTATGGGCTTTAAAAGAGAGTATCACGTTCCATGCTAAGGCTACGAAATTCGCAGCAAGAACCTGCAATAGACAAACAATTGACGTGAATCGTGGATGCATGCCAACTACTTATATGACATGAATCAGGTTCTTCCACTTTAGAAAGAATTCAAGAAACTATACTGGATGTTATTCAGGTGACTGATTTTCGACATTTTGGATCAGAGTGGAAATCAAATGGTCAAGATTTACATTAGTCCATCCAAACCTGAAATTGCTGTGGCACAAATCGAAAGTTGAGGAATTGAAACGGAATCCACAGTTGCCAATTCGCAAGTACTGAAGACCACCAATCCTATAATAAACAGAGAAAAAAACCAAAACTAATATCAATAACTATTATTCTCATATACGAATGAATGAATCTAGCATCTGTTATTCCACCTGCTGAAGCTTTGGTAAAACTTGAGACGGCTTTCCCTCTAGTGTTACAAGCGAACTTAAGAAGGCTCCAATGAATATTGGTGAGAAAATGAACTGCATTAAAAATGATACCAGGTTAAAAGCAGCAAATATAAATAATTATTAAATTATAAAACCAGTCACCTGATCAAGCAGAAGCCGCACAAATGCACCAGATGCTCCATTTAAGGTAACCACTTGGCTCAAATAGAAGTACCTACAAATAAAACACTGAATTTCATTTGCCTCTTTGTTATCTACTTATCTCACTACATGAACATTAAGGAGAAAGCAAGCTTTGAACTGAAATAACTATATAAAAAAAAACTGCTGAGCAGTCTAGATTCTGAATTCTTACCAGAAATGCAATGTGGGACCAACCAAGACAAAGCCCAATAGAGAGAAGACAAAAGTTCGCTTCACATCTAATGTTGGAACCCGATCGATCAATATCTGGCACAAAAAAAAAATGACGTTGGTGAAATGTGACATACTGCATCTGAAGATTATGTCATTATACGAAACACGAATAGAACTGATGTGAATAACGAGTAATGCATGTATGTAACCGTCTGGCAAGTAGCAGGTGTTCTTAAGGCTATACTGAATATTGAAAATCCTTCTATCAGTTTCATTTTCCAAAACATAAGGTTGGAATGCTGACAAGCAATTGAGCAATTAAAAGTTCACCCCAATATCCCGTCTTGTTCATGTATCAAAAGATGTATTAAGGGAGCTGTTGCAAATGAACATTGTCATGTAGGAGTCTATATCTTTATAAGGCTTCTAAAGGTGTAGAGCAGGTATTGTAGGCATGAGACCAACTTGTTTGAGCAGAATCATTAATCAATAACAAACGCTATGATAGTTACAGAATATTGAATACCTGGCAAATGAGATCCCCAATACAATTCAAGAATGAAGAAGTTACTGATTTAGTGAGAACCGGGTGCTTGTCAAGAGCGGTCAAATACCTGAATAAAAGCAAACATTTATCAGAAGATGAATCCCACAAACTCCATATGAGGAGTCATGCATTACAAAAAGTAATTAGCTCTATATATCTAAAAACAAAGAGAAAAGGCATAACAACATAAAGTTTCAAAATAAGTAGGATTTGAATTGCATAACAAGGACATCCAAGTTTGCAGATTTTGCTGCCATATCCCTGTAACACTGGTGATTATGTACAAAACTAACATACAAATTAATGCTCCTGTTACAAATGATCTTAAATGTGTAAATGGATTCCTACCCTGCACGTAAAAGCTACATGTTTGACTCACCATCGAGTTCAAGCGTGTTGATCTCCTGACTGATTCAAAGGTGACCGTTACACCCATCTGTTTGGATGAACCAACTAATAGTGATCTTATGCACAAGTCATTGTTTGTTTAGTAATTTAAGGATGATAATAAATATAACCCACAGATCTGATGTGATGTCTAGATTCTCTAAGAATTTACTGGGAAAGAAAGAAAAATGTTTATATAAAAAATAAACACAAAAGATATATTGGTGGCTCTTGATTGGATTAAAGAAACCCACAACAATGGAAATCTACATATATCATGCAGACCTTGTGGAATCCTGTAATACAGTCCTAGACAATATAAAGATATATTGGAGTGTTTTTTTAGAATGGGCAGGAAATCTACCACCAATGTCATTAAAAATTTTGGGGTACATTTTCATTAAAAAAAACTTTGGATTAGAATTTTTTTTTGGTTTATGTATCATGATTGTACTTACGGATATCCCACGTCTCCTTTGTATGAGGGGCTTAATTTCACTGGTTAATGATATATTATCCTATCTTCCATTAAAAATGTGAAACCATCAAACAATCTATAACTACCTCATCAGTCCAATCGAAAGTTGAAGCTTCTACAATCACATATATATAATTTCACAATTACAAACCAAAACCCATGAAATTTACAATATGTTCTGCTAGTAAATCATGAACAATGATAAATTGAAATGAAAATTTATGAACTTCATAACAATGAGTCAATCCAACATTCATCCAAAGTCCAAACACACACATAACAAAAAAAAAAAAAAAACATAAAAAACTTAAACAAGTTAAACAAAATTATATATATATAAAAAGAGGAATGACATCATATCATACCATGAAAATATGGACTCATCATCCCCACCACTCTCACTTCCACCATCGCCGTCGCCGCCGCCGCCACCACCAAAACCACCGCTCCCTCCATCACCTCCACCCGAAACCGCCCGACAAACAAAACGTTCACAACCCAGCTTATCAAAACCCGATACAAGACGACCGACATCTCCGAATCCCCGGTTCAAACACACTGGCGACCCAAAACGACCAACACCCATTTCACCAACGCCAAAACTGAGAAGACCCATGTCACCAAAATCGCGTCTTGGGATGGAATTGGAGGAGTTATCGACGGAACGACGCGAAAAGGAGGCCCTAAAATGGTTCTTCTTCGCTAAAGACATGGGTTTTTGCGAAACAGGGATCGAACCCATTTGAAGGGGAGGTTTTCGGAGGACTGCCGCCATTGTCTCTCCCTCTCCCTCTCCCTCTCCCTCTCCCTGAACAACTGCTGCAATGGAGATGAAGAGCTCACTTTGGAGAAGGGATTTTTGCTTCAGTGTGAATTGAATTTACCATAACACCCTTCATTTGCTTCCCATTTACATGGCTTCTCAGTAAATGAGTAAAGAAACAGGGTACCTTTGGATTGGGGTGACAGATTTTCTAATCACATGAAGGGTGCGTTTGGTTCTGCGATTGCGCTGCGATTGCGATTACAGGAAGCTGCGTTTGCAATCGCGCAACCAAACAGTTTTGTAATCGCAGTTTTAAACCCAGCGATTGCAGGCAAATAGTGCCCAAAAGCTGCGATTTCAAAAAGCTAAGAAAGTGAGCTTCCTGCGGAATCAGGTTTGCAATCGCAGATTCCTACATAATCAATTTTGCTATCGCGCAACCAAACGCACCCGAAATCTCTATCTATATCTATTCTATACTATTTATAAAATCAATTCATAAAAAACATTCATTCAACATATTTACTCTTATCAATTCATGAAAACTCATTCCTACTCTTAAATGATATTTGATTAGATATATTTATCTTTTTAAATTCATTGAAATCAAATATCCTATATAATGTGTTTAATGTATTTAATTTATACATTTATTTAAATTCTATACATTTATTTATTTATTTGTATTTATAAAGAATTTAATACATTTTAATTTTTTAAAATCGTCTACGTTCATTCGCTGGTCGTAAGACGTGAGAACACATAATCTCATTCTGAATAGATGGGTGCAATTAGAACACAATTTATTTGATTATCCGAAATCATATTTTTCATTTTAAAAAAACTTGATCGAGAAATGTTATTTTTTTTAAAATATTTTAATGTAACAATTGTAACTAAGGGGTCATTTGGAAACCGCTTGAGCGGCTTTCGTTTTTGTAAGAATGGAAAAAGATAAATGTGATTATAAACAGTTTTAATTTTTTTTGTTTAATTAAAAAATTTTGTTTCATTTTTTATTATATAAAATATACTTTAAAAAAAATAGAAATCAAAGTTTTATTAAACTATTTAATACAAAATCATTCTTTGCAAATGTGTTGTGCCATTGAATCAATTCGGTGCGTAGCTGTCTTTTTTACTATATATAAGCGTCCTTTTGGCTATGGGAATAGAGGGGGGATAAATAAAAAGACATGGAGTAGGCAAAAAGGCGTTTGGATGAGGGAAATAAGGAGGAATCTGTATGCCGGAATAACCAAGAATTAAAGGGTATAATAATCCCTTATTTCACATGGGATTAGCTTATCCCAACAACAATCATAATGAATCCCATAGTTTTTATTATTATTATTATCATTTCAAATCACATGTCATCAATGAGACTCACATATCAAATCAATTTTTTACACCTTATTCACATCTTATTCTTCATCAACCAAACATTCCAACCTTTATTATTAGGTTTTCCAATGAGAATAACTGAAAACACAACCAAACACAAAATCTCTTATTCTATTGATAAAGTCAACAATTCCTAGAATATGTATAAACTTCAGAATATCTTATGTCTCTATCCAAACGTGCTCTTAATAAATTGTTTTATTCATTTTGAACATCAGTTTATTCTATTCATAAAAAAAATGAGTCAAAGTTTTACTAAATTTTCAATTCGGCCCACCACAAAATAATATCTAAGCTCCATCCTTGACATTAGCTATTTCATATGTTGTATTACGTGTTGAAATTAAAACTACAAAATGTACTTAGTGAATCAACAAAAATGTCATGTATAACCCCAGTTATAATTTGTCATGCATTCCTCCCATGTTTTTTTTTAATTTTTTAAAATTTTCTTAACGTGCATATTTTATTTTTATAAAATAAGATATATAGTCCAATGAAATAGTTCGATTTACTTATAAAAGAAGGAAGAATTATATGTTTTTTGAACAAGGTCTTGGACATGTGCGGATCTTCTTGTATAGATAGATATAAGGAAGCTATGTGAACAATGATATTTTAATTGGATGATATTAGGCATAGTCTGTTATAATTTTTATATGTTTTGATTCTTTTTAAACAATGTACTTCATTAAGTAGATAAATTCAAAAATATATATATTTTAATAAATTGTAAGAACAAGCACAAAGTTGTATGTCTAATCTACAATCACACTGAATTCTGAATTGTAAGTGCGCACAAACAAATATAAATGAGAACGCGTGAATCCATTGATATAAAATACAATCAGACGTATAATCTCACTTTCGTAATCTAGTATATACTAATTATCTTATTATACAAATATTTGTCCTTGTATAAACATACATATTCAACTTATTCTAGTATATATTTCATTTTCTAGATGCAAACATTTCATTAAGAAAAATTAATATCAATAAATATTGATAATACTTTCACTAGGATGTATGTGGATGGATGACCCATGCCTGTCAAATAATTAGCAAACTTCCATGAATTAAAAATCTGTTCAAGAAATCCCCATCAACACACTCAAAGAAATATTAAAATCTATAGGAGCAGTCCAAACATATTTCAAATTTTTTTTGAAATGTATTTGCATGGATTAATTTATCCATCATTTTTAGTGAAAAATTGGATTGCAATTCCAATTTATTCTACCAAACAAAACAAATCCTTCCCAAGGGGATGATAAGTCCAAATTTATTCTGCCCAACAAAACAACTCACCCCACCCCATGGGGATGACAATTCCAATTTACTCTACCCCACAAAACAACTTCCCCTTATGGGGATAACTCCAATTTTTTCTCCCCAACAAAAGAATTTCCCCTCCCCTCAAACAAAGTGAAATTTATAATCTACTCTATCTTTCAGTAAAAGTTAGATTTGCCTCACACAAATGAGGGAAGAAATTATGCACCCAAAAGAAAAAGAAAAACTACTACTCATTTACTTCACAATTCTGACTTTTGCCAATTCTATGACTCTAACTGCTCTCAGCAGTTAGTGTGGAGAATTTCTCCAGCATGAGATGACTGACCGACCCAATCCACGGAGAGAATATAGACCCTACTTTCAAAAGACCAAGGTGATGGCCTGCTGTACAAGCACAAAGACCAAGCATGGAAAGAATAGAAGAAATAATGGTGCTAATACACCCAGACAATTCTGCAAACGCCACACAACCTAACGCAATACATGAAATCCCTAATAGAGCATATACTTTGTGTCAATATATCAAATACACACACACACACACTCTTATCACCCAAAATGTAAAAATGCATGCATTTAATCCATTCTTAGTATGTGCATCACTTTTTGTGAAAAACATAGTATATGATTTAGAAAAAAAATAAAAACATGTTCGGTTTGGAAAAGTGATGACAGGAATGACAATTGTAACAATTTCCAATAAATAAATAACCTACTACACAGATGATGGAATAAATCAGACTCACCAACAACAATCCTACTGAATCGATGATTTCCAATCCTGCAGATGGGTTCTCTGTAGACCAGCAGAGGATCGTAAGTTTTGAAATCTAGAACAATAATAAATCACAGACAAGAGATCACAGAGTTCAAAGTAAACAAATAGCAAGTAATTCAAACAATCACTGGTAACCGAAATAGAAATGTACGCATTTATATAACCAGTGATGCCCATCGAATAATTAAATACCACATGGCAAAAATAACCCATTCTATACGAAGATGACAAGATTGTTCTCAGAAACAAACTACCCTGCATCACAAACTCGAATTGTCTTCTGCTTGTCAAGAAGAAGGACAACGCTTGTTGAATGAAGAGGACTTAACACGCGCAAATGATGCCAATGTTGGCAATAGAAATTCACCATAAATCACTATCCTCCCAGACCTATTCGTCAAGCAGGATTTTTTTTCCAGGTCCCATTAAAAAAAACAACCAACCAAACAACACAATAGAATACTTCAAACACACAGACAAGACAAACCGAGATGGTGGCCACTCTTAAAGGAATATCGGGCATTTATCGTGCAGCAGGCATGTTGTTCCAATATTTCTTGTACTCGGGCCTCAGAAGTGCTTCAATGGCTTCACTCATAGCAGAGTGGTCTTTGTAACTTTCGACGCCTTGTTCAGTCCAATCAGATCCATCAAGCAGCGAATCAGGCCTATAATATTCAAGGGAACGGCAAACTTTCTTCTCAGCATCATCCATGGCTAGTACAGATTCCATTGTTTCTGTTTTGACATCCAAACCTGCAGAAAATGCATGATATATCACAAGTCATTACTCTGGTGAGTAGCTTGAGAATGAAAGATGAATAATTGGAGACACCAACTTATCAATAAAACAAAACATGTTAAGATGCCAAAAAGATTAAATAGAAATGATAGAGGTAATAAAAATCAATGAAGATATCATATTCCTATGATAGAAATGTAGGCTCACCAATCGATGGATCAAAATCGAAAGGGCTTCCACCTACAGGAGGAGTGCATTCACTGAACACTGACGCAGAAGAGCAGCCCAACGGGGAGAAAGGATCACTGCACTCTTTCCAATCAGTCTCTCCAAAATCGACCATATCATTGGGCGAGAACACAATTGAAGAGTTCGAGCTCTTGTCAGATGGCTGGTTTCGCGTGTTGGATTCTTGAACCACCACATCTAACAGACCACTATTCTCTCCTGAGAGGCGGTCTGATTGGGCCGGCAACACTGGTGGAGGGGATTGCATTACAGTATCCACTGGTTGGGCGGGCTCATAGGGGAGACACGCATCCCAGTTGAAGAGATCAGTGTCTTTATATTGGAGTGAAGGGAGCTCCAGCTTCATAGCCTCAGTGAGGGGCTTAGAAGCGGAGAGGCAATTCTGGGATGGGACAAGCCCTTGATTCAGCATGCTACTCATGGGGATGACAGGGAACGCTGAAGCATAGGGAAAAGCACAACCCCGGATGGCATTTAGGTTATCAAAACGTGGGATCTCGAGTTTGTGGTGAGAGAGGATCTCATTATGCCGTGGGTCGGCATCAACACAGAAATCATGCACATTTTGGCTTTTTTGGCTCTCACTAAGAGGCGGCTGCAAGGGAAGGTCAGGAGGGTAGAGTGGCAAACCCGCACGTTGACGCCTCTTGATCCTGGTATTCCAATAATTCTTTATCTCGTTATCAGTCCGTCCTGGTAACTGAGAGAAATCAAAGGATTAATTGCCCGTCAGACTAGTGCATATGTACAACGAGAATAATGAAAGTAAGATGTTATGCTCAGTCCTTTTTATAGCCCCACACACATTTTGATTTTTTTTTTTTTGAAATATACACTTGACCAATGAAGTACACTATCTTTTATGAAAAACAAATGAAGTACTCGTATGGTTCGAATGCATGTAGTCTTACTTTTTTTTTACTAGAATATATACTGAGATAATAGGTCATAATGCCAAATGCCAAATGCCACGTTAGACTATTTAAAGGCTGGAAAAAAGATTTGAATGCATCAACAAGAATAACGAAATACAATACTCACATGTGCGGCCATACGAGCCCATTTGTTGCCCATTTTAGAGTGGAGTTCCACGATGATCCTTTCCTCCTCCTGTGAAAAAGCACCCTTCTTCAAATTCGGCCTCAGATGATTAGCCCACCGCAAGCGGCAGCTCTTGCCGCAGCGGAGCAGGCCAGAATGCTTTTGTACAGCGTTCCAGTTCCCCTCTCCATGTTTTTGCACATATTCTACTAAAACCGCATCTTCAGCTGATGTCCATGGCCCTTTCTTCAAGGATACCCCTCCTCCTCCCCTTCCGCAGCTACCATCGTCGCTTGGTGGTGAATCAATCTGATCCTTTAACATATTATTGTTGCTAATACTATCATTTGTCCTCTGGCTCATCTCCCACTCAAATCTGAAAGAACACAATGTATATATAAGAGCGAAAACAACAGCGGCCTGATAATCCTTTACAAATATTGCAGAATTACAAATTGAATAGAGATTAACATATACATCATGTAAATGGGATTTCAACTGACCAACCAAGACACTCAAAATTATCAAGAATTACAAGAAAGACAAGTGAGCTAGGTCATCACAGATCTGTTCAAAAGAGAATTTCAAAAGTTGGGTATCAAAAAATCTTTTTTTCTTTAACAACGAAGTGATGATCGATCAAAAAGTCTTGCACAGATTTGGAACCAGCATGCATAGAAAACGTGAGATACCATCAAATCCAATGGAAGTACCATATTCAAAGCATCACAGAGGATGAGCTAACCATCATAAACAATTTTGGCTTGAAAAATGAGAATAATTAAAGACGGGTACATCTGTGGCAAGATCCAATTAAAATAATAATAAATAAATAAATAACAGGTACTGATAGTGGATCAAAGTTTTGCAAAGATTTGGGGAAAAAAGGTCTAGAGAACGTCGAGAAACAACAGAATTCTTCAATGGAAGCACCACATCAAATCAAACCCAATACACAAAGATCATGAGAGAAATCATACCACACAAGATAATAAAAGAATCCATGTCAATCAATGGAAATCAAACGCTAAGAACCTGAATCGAGCAGGATCAGGACTCCTCTGGGAACCGAAACAGATCCCAAACAATTCTCATTAAAATAACCCCCAAAAAAGATTCAATTTTGTTGTTATATAATCTGACCAACCCACCACAATATTCAATTGGGGATCAGATCATATAAAAAAAGAAACCCATCGAATCAAACAAGAAGACGAAATCTTGAACCATCGAAAACACAAAAAAGGAGAGAGAGAGAGAGAGAGAGAGAGAGAGAGACGCGTGAAAAACCTGCGCAATGAGAGGGACAGCTAGTCGGAGGTTTCAAATTAGGGTTTCCACGATTGAAAAAAAAAACCCTAATTTGAGTGAGCCCCCCCAAAAAATTGCTGCCCTCGTGAGGCGTCTACGTGAGCCGCCTAAAATGGTGCCTCGAGAGGTGAAAAAAATAAAAAAAAATATTTATTTATTTTGAGAAATACATTTCACCATCAGATGTGGAACTTTTTCGAAGACCCGATCAAATCTCCAGCTCAAAAAACCAAAAAAAAAAAAAAAAATCTGATTTGCGAATCGAATTTTCACAAAACCCAAATGAGAAAAACTTCACAAGATCTGATTTTTAATGCAGATACATTGCTATACATGGAAAATTGAACAAAAAATATTTCATTTTTTTTTAAATAAAAAGTTTACCTTAATTTGATTTCCCCGAATCAGTTGGTGAGAGAGAGAGAGATGGACGTCGTATATAAAGGGAAGGTTCACTGACATCCTGCGATATTGAACGTTCGATTTGGAAAAAAGTCCACCGAATGGACGGTTTGGATTGTTGATCTATTTCTTTTAATGAGGGGGTGTTGTATTTTTATTATAATAATATTTTATGAATTTGAAATGTGAGTTTTGGCTCCAGACTGGGGTTTTATTATTATTTTTTTGAAATAATTGTTTTTAGTGAAGTTGTTTATTATTTTTTTTATTTTTTGGGGATTTGGGACTAATAATTGGATGGTGTGTATTTTTAATTTATTTTTGTTTTTTTTAGGGAAGGGTGTGAACTGTGGATGCATTAAATTAATTTAAAGTGACCAAGATTTAAATTCAATGAAGTAACACATTGTGTACGTGATATCATTTTGTTTGACACCTGTGCATTTAATGTGGTATTTGTTTTGTCTGGGAGATGTGAATGGGAGCCCCAAATTGGTGGCAATAGTTGATTTATGTTTTGTGATATCATTTTTTTTCTATTATTAGAGGGGTAATATTGTCACTTGTAGTCCCCCACGCATAGTTTACACATGTGTTCCATTATATTATTTAATATTTATGTTTTATGTAACTAAACATATACTTGAATGCATTCACTTATAAAATAATAAAATGCATGTCTTTTTCGAATAATTTACATATACCTCATTTAGCATATGTGTAGTGGCATGTGATGCTATAGAATGACCTTAAGATATATTGGATGCAGTGAATCAGTCTTGTATGAATTACGATAATAATAATAAAAAAATTCACAATCTCGCTGGATCTCATTCATTCATCCCATTCACAGTTATTGTTATTTTTGATCCATACTAATTCAAGAAACTTCATGTGTCTATTTTTACATTTCACCCCTTTCACAATAAAATTTTGCATGAAAGTCATTATCCTGCGCTTACCCAACACATTTGTTTGCCCAGTTCATTTATTTCACAACCCAGTTTACGTTTCAAGGATGTCAATCCAAAATAGGTAAAACTTGATTTGGAATATATAAAGTTTATAAACATTGATTATTCACTCAATGTAACCAAACATGAACTGATGAACATATAAGGGAAATTGATACGTGCAGACCCATGTACAATTATGTGTGCAAAACCTTCCATTGTTTTAATTTTTAAATATATATATTTGTAGTGACATTTTTCTGAGTCCAATGACATTGCACCACTGTTCACGATCCACGACTCGAATAACTCACGATCCGTAAGTTTGGCCCGTCAATCCACTTGCATCCGACGTCCAAAAGATTCCCAGTCAATAATAAGACCAAAAAGATTGTCCATTGATCCTAGGGCATCCCTACATGCTCTATTTGAATCAGCTCTCCTATGTGAAAAACTCATTTTTTTCATAGAAAACCCTAATTGTATATTCGGTTGACCTGGGCGTTGGAGGGCCTTTTAGAGGTCACCCTCTCCACGTTTTTGACGTCTGAGGTTTAGGAGCGCCAGTCATCAATAGCATCTAGTTGAACAAGAGCGGAGCGGACATATCTTATAACTCGGATCTGGTTCAATGATTTTGTCCCCTCCAATAACAATATAATAATATACTATTATTATAAAAAGTGTTTATGTACTTTGATAAATCAGTAAATATTTTTATTTTTATAAATTTTAGAAATTTAATTTTTAATACATTATAACAGTGAAATATATGCTGCACTAAAATAATATATACTATAGACAGTCGAGAGATTGCCTCTTAATTGCAGATGGAGTTACAAAACAAGGTATGCCATCAGCAATCATGTAGAAATTATTTCTACTATTTCATTTTTTTTTGTACATCCTAGAGAAGTAAAAATAATAATAATAAAAAGAAATAAACTATCATAACCCCATTTTCTTGTTTCGCATGCATTTAATTTATTATGTCAATCCCTAGAAATCATTTACATTTCTACAAGGTGAATGAATGACATGCAAACAACAAGTGTTCTGAACTTTACTATCAACTAAAAATAGAATTCAAGGTCTTTTATAGATATCTGAAATAACTCATATTATAAATTTTCAAAATCCACTTTTTCATAAGTAAAAATGGTTTACAA
Source organism: Acorus calamus (assembly GCA_030737845.1). Lineage (NCBI taxonomy): Eukaryota > Viridiplantae > Streptophyta > Magnoliopsida > Acorales > Acoraceae > Acorus > Acorus calamus. The sequence goes on along the minus strand of CM060861.1, from coordinate 5,931,042 downwards.
ACATAAAAAATAATATTCATTTAAAAATACTGCCCATGATTTTTTAAAAATAGCATATATATATTAAATTATCATTATTGAAAATATTATAAATACAATTGTTTTATAAAGATCTTTTTTTGTGAATAGCAAGGAATCCCTAATTTGATTTTCGGAATTATTTTTCTCAGTTTTTTTAGAAACAGCATGCATCTTTATGCTTTAATCACTAAGATCCCATTTGAACAAATTTTCAATAAAATAAAATAAATTAAAATTGATCTACAAAGATTTATGTGGGAGAAAAAGCATCTCATCCCAGTTTATGTTCCTATGTAGATTAATCATTCTAATTAATTGTGATATTAAGGGGTGACAAGACCGTTATTAGAATTTAAAATCAAATCCTCAATTAATCGAAAATTGAATTCCATGACAAATTTGTCTCCTCATATTATTCAAGCCATTATAAATTGGCAAGAAAGAGACGAAAAAACAGAAAAAAACAAATGCAATACATACAAGGGTTTTTTTGCATGTATATCATCCAAAAACATACTCTTTATTTTCATACCACTCTAAATAAATTATTTATTTTTATACCTTTGAAATATGTAGAAATCATGCATAACTTTCATCCAATTTTTTATTAAAATCTTTAAAGTCTTAGATAAATGATCAAATTACCCTTATTTTTTATTTTGTATATTTTACATTACCAAATACAATATTTAAAAAAATAAAAAAATATTAATTTTAACATGAAAATGATAAATTTCATCTAACATCCAAATATAAAAATTAAATATACAAACTATTTATTATCTAAGACATAATATTTAGTAAAATTTAATACAAATGAAATAAAATTATTTTGAGAATAATTAATCATATATATCATAAAATGACAAATAAAAAAAAAACAAATCTTGATTGAAAGAAAAGGAAAGAAGAGATAAAGTTAAATGACTCATGTTTAATTATTTACATTGTGACAAATATTATGTCGAGATTACTTATGTTGTTTTTACTTCTTGGTTAAGAACTAACTGTAGTTCATTTAGGTTAAAAAAGAAGAAGAGAGATACATTTTTCATTAAGGAAAATTATAATAGTATAAAAATAAATATGTTATTTGTGATAGTATAAAAATAAATAGCATATTATTTAATGGTATACTCACAAAAACTCTATGTACAAGGACAAAAATAAATCTTTTTATATATCATTATTTAGATCATCAGATAGTTTGTCTTTCTTTGCATCTCTCTCCACTCACACGCCAATCAAAACCAACATACAAATCAAAATTTGAAAACAAAAGCTAAAGTTCAAAATTATCAATTGTTGAAATCGATTATCTAAAATTAAGATACATGATTGGAATCGATTATTTAAAAAACTAATTTTATTAAAGAAAAATCTATTTCACAATTGATTTTAAAGGGGCTGAGGAAGCTATTGTTCCGATATTATGTTGTTTTATTTATAAATACATAATTTTATTTTGATTCTACAAAATCATTTCCCATATTTTTAAACACCAGAAATATAATGCTCCAAACACAAATAAAATCCTCTTTTTTTTCTTCTTTTTTTTTAGGTTCTTTGCATTCCACGTTAGCAAGTAGCAACCAAAAAAATCTGAATTATATTCATTCAGCGTCTATTTCCAACATCACCCAATCTAAATTCAATGAATATTTGTTTGTATTAATAACTATTCATTTCTATTTTAATTTGCCTCTCCATGCAACCAAACATGACAAAAATTTATGGATAAACAAGTCGGAGTGTCAAACTCAAACTCTCTATGCTTAACTCCATTAGGCTGGATAGGAATACACGTATCATCGGTTTACCACCGATTTGGGTGTGACGTAGAATTATTTATTTATGATAATTGTATCATGATAAATAATTATCTATGAAATTAAATTTTATTTATTTATTCTTATTCAAAAAATAAAAATGAACTTTTTGTTGTTTGATTCACATTAGGAAATAAGTGTTATTCTTGTAAAGCAAACATTTTTTTTTGTCTATTTCTCTTTATTCTTGGGTTATTCTGCTCCCCAAACAGGGAGTAGGTTTATGGTGTGACATAAATTATTCAAGATATATTCAAATTGCATTTGTATAATTTCCTTATCATATCAATCATTGTTGATTGTATTTTTCTTATTCATCATTCTTAGCAATATTTTGGGTATGTAAGCTAGAATATGCCGTTTCAGTCCTTTTAAATTTGTTATTAATACTTATGTTAGCTTATTATCCGTTCTAAACAAATTTGTCTGTTTTTTTTTTGGCTACTCTTGCGTAATGAAAAATGTATTTCCACTATTTAAATTTGAACTTCATTTAAATTGCATAATCCTAACAATCTCATAAATCCAAAACTTATAATAGAAATCTTATTCTCAATACTTGTCCATAAATTCCAAAATATATCATTTGTTGAGCGTCCAAGTCCCAACATTTATGGGATTAAATATTTTAAGATGCTTTGTTTATGCTTTTATCTAAGATTGTTATTAAAAAAAAATTTCAGAATGTAAATAATATTGAAGTAGATAACCTTTTCACAATTTTCAAACTATAATTGCCTTCGAAAAGAGTTCACAAATGCAATTCATCAATAAAAATATAGTTTGCGTAAAGTTCTAGTTCATATAAAGTTCTCTCTTATTCAGGAAATGTTGTAGTGTTATTCATGGTTAAAAACAAAGATAGATGAATAAAATGAAAATGAGTGGTTTAATTCAGATGATTAAATCTTTGTAACCATGATGACACTTCAATGATATTAATTGTTTATATTTGGGAGTGCGTGGGATATATATAATATATGAACATGTTTTAAGGTGTGTTTTTTTATATGTAATTATTTATGAAAAATGAGGGAGGTCAAGAATCACTTTTTACTCCTAATGCATGTGTTAGCAGGGTTAAATTTTTTTCCCTTCATCTATTATTGTTTCTTTTGAATTATCAAAAGATGGAGGGGGAGAATTTTTTTCAAGAGAGAGCCAGGGATGTTTTTTCTCTCACTTTTTATCACATAGTCATGGACACAAACAACATTTGGATTTATTTTATTTTTCTTATCATTTTTCATGAAATGTACAACAGCACAAACATCAACAAAAAAAATTGTTAGGTGAAAAATGATTTCTTTCCATCAATTATCCTTCGACTTATATTAATCTCCCCACTTTCCTTCACTGCATACAAAATCACACACAATGACACAAACACACCATAGCATGTGTGGTAGATGAATTTTTTTTATTAACTTATAAAGATATTTCAATCCATTAATATAAATAGTTTGTTTCAATTATATTTTTGAATTACCGAGTGTTTATACTAATTTATCGATGCATAACTATCATGTCTTTTTCTAACAGAATGAGTTCTCTTGATGATAAACCTACACCCAAAGTACCCTAGACAACGGTGTCTGATGCTAGTCAAGAGATTCCGACGCTCAAGTCAATGGAGAAGAACCAGAAGTCTCAATAGGATGGACAAGTAGAAAATGCTTACTTCAAAGTGTGATCCCCTCTCTCCTCCTTCTTCGTCCCCTTTTGAGCTGAGTGAGTGATCACGTTTTTCCGCCTAATTGTCCCTTCGGTGAATATTTTTTGACATGAAATATTCCACGAGGTATAACAATGGGGTTCATTTTGATGTCGTGGTCACATGGTGTTGCTTCATTCGTGCCAATCATGTCTGTGGTGGGCTGTGGCAGACTGTTTGTCGTGTCTAGGGTGTGCCTCTGCCAGTTCTGATGTGCAGAGTAGTCCCAACCTTGCCCTAGGGTCATGATGGCCCCTCTACCTGTAGCTAGGACTAGGTCTAGACCTCGGTTTGATCAATTGGTTTAAAAAATGCTTTAAAGGCCTTGTTTTAGAGGGAGTTCAACCAAGTGACTAATCCCAATCCTCCTCGGGTCGTCATTGGTCTAGTTGTCCTTATGCCTTTTGGAAAATGACCAGTCACCCGACCTGTCCTTTTCGGGCGAGGAATTAGTGTTATGAGTTGTCCTCCTTAGACAAAGGATCAATCATCCGAGCTGTCTTGCTCGAGCAAGTGGCTAGTCTTCCGAGTTGTCCCGATTTGTGAGGGGTTGGTCCCTCGAGTTGCACTCCTCGGTTGGTCAATAATCGGTCATGATATTTTGGGTCGGGTTGAATCACCCGTTAACCCGATTTGTGTATACACATGACACATTCAGGATCAGTGTAGAATTTTTCCTCTACACAAAAGCCATTCCAAACCAGTCTGTTCAACCTGTTGAATTTTCAACTGGTCTAAATTGTGCTCTGGTTAACCTCAAAAGCCATTAACATTTAAAAACTAGGTTAAAGTATAATAAACGGTCAATTTATCAATTGAACTAACCCTTTTTTTTCAAATCAATAATAGATTACAAATCGATAAATGATGTAAACTACCTAAAAATCAATATCAAAACTCAATAAATGAAAAAAAATCTAAAATTTATTAGTTTTTTTTATTAAATTATTTAATTGAATAGAATCTAAAATTTATCAAACTATGAACAATATAATGATTTATACAAAGGGTTTAAAAAATTTAGACTTGAGATTTATAAAAAAAAAATATGTTTCATATTTTTATATAATTTTTAAAATTTTAATATATAAATTATATTTTAAATTCAATTTATATACAGTTGGAGAAATTTCATTAAAGAAAGACGAAAGAACATGCGACTCATCACGTGAAAAATACGAAGTGGGCCCACGCTATCCCCTAAAAGCGGTACTTTTATGGGCCAGTCCATGTCAGACTCTTTTCCCCCTTATCCGTCCTCATCTATGGCCCACCATTGGACTCTACCGCTTTATGCCTCCCACAATAGATGGCCAAGCCTTGCATATTTCATGGGCCTGGGCCCCGCCATTTTCTGTCTCCCATGTGTTGGTTTCTTCCTTGTCTCTCCCTGCTTTGGGTCCCACAACCTTCTTTTATTTTCTTCTCATATGCTAAGGTCATGCATCAATGATTATACAGTGTATTCATTGATCATGTTCTCTCTCTCTCTCTCTCTCTCTCTCTCTCGTCTCACCAATTCACGAAGCATGCATTTTGTAGGTTGTCCCTACTCATCTCCCATGGTTTTCCAGTTGTGGCCTGATCACTGTGGGGGTATGAAATTGTAATGTTTTGTATATTATGACTATCTCATTATATATTTTATTAAAAAATATAAAAAATATTTATTTAATTAATAATTATATCTTATTTCATAATTATTTCAGTATGAATAAAGAGTAAATAATTTTTTTTCTCATTTAAGTTTTTATTATTTGGTTGACGATGAATAAATTGTGAATGAAAATTTATAAAAAGTGAAAAATAATTTTACATGTGTATGCTTTATTTACAATAGATTATGACATGAGATTTGACATGTGTTCTCCGTATACTAGTGGAATAGATTAGATGGAATAACACAATTCTAAGATGACTTAAAATATTAATACAAATTTATTTTTTTCTATTTGAACATAGCTAATTAGCTATACTCATCTATATCTTGCAAACAAACTAAAAAGAACTTTATATTTATTAACATTTATTCCTCCTTGTTTCCCCTCTATTATACTACACTATTAGTTTTAGTAGCGATGTAAGTTATTTCTAAAGAGATAATTATTTTAATATAGATAATAAATAAATTATTTTCTATTTGATTATTTAGTTATTAATGTGAATAAGTATTTATAAGATGTAAAAAATGATTTAATATTTAGACCCCCTAATTTATAGATAATGAATAGCAAAATTTCAAGTGGTCTTATAATATCAACGTCAACTTATTTTCATTTATTTAGCATAATTATAGTTATGTACAACTACTCTAAACAAACATATTTTTGTTATTCACATTATTTTTTCCCATTCTCTGTTCATTGTGCTCAATTAAAAAAAGGAAAAAAAAATAAAAGAAAAGATTTTCATCACAATCAATCATTAAATGCTTCCCCCCGTTGAATTTAATGGAAGATAAGTAATGATGTCACGTTGTCACATTATCAGAAGCTTTACAAATCCAATACACGACAATACTTCATTATATAAAACTTGTGTCTAACTTATAGACCATTATTGATTAAACTTAAAAAATATATGCATTCTACTTATGCGCATGTATTTTTTTTTTAAAATAAGTGTTTTATTAAACAATTATATACTACAAAAAAAAAGATTTAAAATCATGAAAGGTAGAATTAAAATGGCTGTTCATAATTTTTTTTATATTGTTCACAATTACACATTTATCTTTTTCAAAAAAACAAATATACAAATTTATAGAAAAAATCAAATAATAATTAATATCTACTATTTATGCAACGTTTACATGTTATTTTATATTTTTTTCTTCATTTTCCTTTTCGGTTTTATGGATAAAATAATATTTCAAATAATGAAATATTAAATATTTGACTTTACAATCTTTTATTTTTTCTAAAAGATGTTTAATATTGTTTTATTCCTAAATCAGAAAAATGATTTTTCAAATCATTTTTTATATTTAGATCTCTATTGTTTTTATTAAAAGATAAATAATCTTGCACGTGACACGCTGATGTAGGACAGATTTAAAAAATTTAAAAAGAAATTATTGCAGAATATTTGATTTTAAATCAGTCATTAAAATAAAATTTTATGAGATTTTGTCATTTATTGACAAACCTCATTATGTAAAATCATAATAATCACTTTTATTAGTGAATTATGATTTTATGATTTTTAGAATCTTATATTTTATTTTATTAGATTTTAATAATTGCAATTGTAATTATATATTTACTATTTTTAGTAGAGTCATAATTGACATTATGAGTATGTATTTAATATTTGTAACATATATAAAGAGTGTCATGATATTTTGTAAAAAAAAAACTTTTGATTAATTAATAAAATTATTTCCTTTTGGGTTTTTTCTTACTTATAGATTCAAAGATTCAGGATTCTTTGTGGATTCAAGGAGTTATGGGATCTTGATGTATATCGGATCCTTCTATCGTTTCACGCACGTATCTTATTTAAATATATAAATAGTTTGAATTTGAATTTTTTTTATCATGACTGTCCATTAAAAGGGTTTTATAATCTACTCGGTTGTGTCAAATTGTTGTATTCAAAAGATTTTCACATTTTTAATAAATTTTAGGTTTTTTTTTTGGTACGTTTTGTTTTTAGTTAAGGTTAATGAAACTGAATATTCGCATAATATTATTCATCTATCCGTGAAAGTTTAACTCAGAGAGTTATTTAAATTATATGTACTTTAAGAATAGCCAGGGGTTATATGGATTTCAAAATGTTTACAGGGAATTATTTGGATTTTTCTCTTTTCTTTAATGATTGTTGTTATAGTATTTTCCCAGTGACTTATTGTCCCCGTGTTCTTTTTTTTTAAAGTATATAAATTATATAAAAAATAACATTTCAAAGCAGACGGAAACACATGGCTGGTCTTAAGACAAGACCATAAGGGCAATTGTCTAGAGCACCCACTCATGGAGGGCCCCTCATAATCATCTGTTCAGTAGAATTAAAAAAAATGAACGGTTGAGATGCTTTTCCAAATTTAAAAGATGAATTAATCCCACTCAACACACTTTCTCACTTGTTTAATATCTTTCAAATTAAACCTAAAATTTCTCTCCTCCTCAAATCTCGATAATATATGATAGTAGGCATTTGAATTTTAAGACTCTCTCTCCAACCTATCTTTATGTCTCCCCAAATCCCTCACTCCTCTCAAAACTTTTTTTTGAAATTGATTTTCTCCCATCTATCTTTTAGTCTGGCTATGGTTGAATAATATAATGTATAAATCCTCTTTTAAAGTTTTTTTTCTATTATATGAAAATTTAAGTCATCATATTTAAGGGATATGTTCCTTTAGTCCCTCATAAGATTAAAAGAAAAATAAAATAATTTAGGGATAAGTCCCTTCCATAGACTAATAAGAAACATACCCTTTAAATTTAGAGACTTAAACTTAAATATGAAAAAATGAGTGATCGATCACTAAATCATATAGTTTATAGGGACTAAAAGATAAAAAAACCCTTCTTTTAAGTAAGTGCATGCGATGATGTGATGATGTAGAATATTTTAATTTAAATGATTATAATATATGTATTTATTTTATAATATTTTTATATTAAAATAAAATGATATACAATATTCAAGCAATCTAAATTTTTTTTTAAAAATGTTTGAGCCTCACTTTAAAAGTTCATCTAGAGCCCAATAAAAAAAATTTAATTTTCAGGGCCCGCCTGTGAAAACATATTAATACATGTAAAGATAAGAAAACGTCTCGTGTCTCATTATTTTTCTTTTTAATTTTTATTTTTTTATAATAACTGTTGTTATAGTATTTTCCCTCCCCATGTATTTTTTTTAAGTGTACAAATGATAAAAAATACATATATTTATACAAAATACCATTTCAAAGCAGACGTAAACATATTACATGCAAAGACTGCGTGTAACATCTGATTTACTAAAAATAAGAACAAAAGCTCTCCATGTTTTTATAAGACAGAACACCAAGGTTTAATTTCCCCATCTTTTCCCCTCTTTTGGCACTTTTCGCATGTCGCACATGGATTTAAGGAAGATGAGAAGAAGAAACCAATCAAAACAAAAGAATATAAAGAAAAATCCATGTTAACTTTATTATATAATATATATATATATACAACAAAATAATGTAGTGGTGTATACGGCATCATCAATTAAACCTTCTATCTAGATAGAGAGAGAGGAACATGAAGCGAAGTTCTCGTGATGAATTGATGATCTCCATATTAAAAGCCATGACATGCATGTAGTGGTGGTGTATACGTTTCTGATTTCTTCTTTCCTCATTATATGTGAGAGTGGCATTTGTCTCTTCCACCCCAACTTGCAAACCCATGACACAAGCAAATGCAATCTCTCATGCACCCCTCCCCTCTAATTATTAATGACCACAAATGCATGCGTTTATAATTTGATTCATTTGCATAAAAAGAAATAAAAAGATTTTTTAAAAACTGAAGTTTTGGGTGAAAATGGAATCTATAAATTTATAGTTTGAAACCAATTTCTAAAAATTGTTTATTTTAGCGCTATTACATGCATCTGCAAACATTTTATATCTACATAGTCATTCAACGAAGTATATATATACATATATTTAGATAAGTTATATATCTCATTAATTTCTTTTACATTTGTTAAAAATGAGTCTATTTTGTTATAAAGTGATATATTTTTTTATATTAAAACATCTACCGCATTAGATGATTTATATTATTTTTAAAAAATAAATACATGTGTAAAAGCATATATACCGCAGGGCTGTCCTGGACAATATTTCTTTTTTTTTTTAATTTCATAAAGAGATTTTTTTGCATATATGCCACTTATAAAATCCAATTTTGGTATAATAACCCTATTAATAACTACTTCACAAAAATACCCTTGAAGCTTGTAAGTCATACATTCAAATTATACTCCTCATAAAATCCAATTTTGGTATAATAACCCTGTTAAAAACTACTTTGCAAAAATACCCATGAAACTTTTAAGTTATCCATTCAAATTGTACTCCTCATAAAATCCAAAGTTTTTTCCTTCAAATTATCAATGTTAAAAATTACAGTGCAAAAGCATCCATAAAATTTTTAGGTTAGTGCGCTTGTATCCTTTCGTACACAGTTTTCAATCTTGGCACAACCATGGTTATTAAAACTTAAACTTGTAATGGGTTCTAAAATCCCATCTAGGAACATCATTATCATTCACACGAACATATTTGAAATTCTTTCTCATTCTCATTTTTGTTGGAACAGCGAGGAAACTTATGTCTGGAATCCTTTATTTATGTGTTCAAGAAACTTATAATTCTAAAATTTTCTTTTCATGAAATTTATCAAACTAAATTTTTAAGGAAGAAATCTCATTCTGAGTGTTTTCAAATTTACTCTTTTAATGTTTTAAACATGTTTCATTCCTATGGAGGTTCAACATGAGAATCATCCACATACAGGAACCTTATATATTGAGCTATATTACACTAAGTCATTTTTACAGTTATATATCTTGTTAACTCACCTCCACTCACTTTATTGAGGTATGTAACTCTTTAGAAATTTTTTACATTTTCTATAAATAACATCATTCAATTTATTAAAGTATATTTCATATTTCATATTTCATAAAAATATATATTTATTCATAGTACCAAAGTTCGTGTATGGTAGATATTGGTAAGTGTCATATCCGGTACGATACGTGTACATTCATAAATCATACATGATAATTACAAAAAAATATGAGGATAATAAAACTATTTTTTAGATAAGTATTAGTATGTATTAATAAATTTCATATGTATTGTGTTCGGTACAATATGTTTTGTTTTAAAGATGTTTAATCAGAATACTTTAACGAATATTCAAAAAAATATGAAGTATATCTGTGATTTTGTTAGATAATGTATATTATTTTAAAATAAAAATGCGGTATGCATTTTGGACCGTCAAATGGATCGAATGTAACATTTTCCTTGCATACTTAATGCCTGGGTTGGTTTATTTTTGTTGGCCTTGGTTGTGGGCTTGGCTTAGGTAGATTATGTGTTTTATGAGTGGGCTGTGGATTTGGAGTCTCTGTATTGGTTACCTTGTTGGGCTTGGGATACACATCGAGAAGTTGGGTTGTGTTTGTTACGTTGACAATTTCTTATAGTTGTGGGCCAAGTTCCTCTACTAGTGCAGTGCATCGTACAGCAGTATATATTCCACTATTGCTGTATATGAAAATAAATTTTTATTCTTTCAAAAAAAAAAGCGTACTGATTTCCGGACATATATTAAACTTTTCATATAGACGAAGATATATATAAAGTTTTCTAAAAAATCAAAATGGTTAGATTCAAATTGATGAATTTGGGTTGTTTACAAAATTGGGTAGAATTTGGGTGACATTTTACCCAACTTGAATTGAGATTTAATTATTTAATGTAATATTGAATCTGAACCATTGATGATTGGGCTCGGTTTGGTTTTGAGGTTAAGGCCACCAGGTTGAAAATCAGAATGCACTATGTTAGTTGAACACTTTAAAAATCGTATTGTATTCTGGTTGACTCTAAAGAGAATTCAATCCAATTGAGTGGCTGCTCTAATGTTACATATTTCTTTACAACTCAATCAATAAGTGGTGTAAGAGCATCTTTAAAAGTCTCATCAATGTTTTCTTACATTGTAGAAAAAAAAAGTTTTCTATGACATGTAAGGAGTTTTTTTTATCACTCCAAAGCTTTGTTATTCTTACTCTATATTCATTCCAAATGATCTATTTATCCTAATTCATATATATAAATTACAAGATCTAAAAACACATTTTATAATTTTTTTATCACTCTAAGAATCAAGGAATTATGCATAACAATAAAAGACATATCTGAAACGTAAAAAGATAAAACATTTGAACCAATTCCAACATAACCAACCTCAAACCACACCTAGGCCTGTGAACCCGATTACCCGTGCATATCTCCGACCCGGTGGACTTGTATACAAACGGGTCAGGTCCGGGTCTACCCCACCTCGACTTGTTTGACATATGCTCGTATATTACAAGACTATTAGTATTATTGACCCATAATTTTGTTTTTTATTTATCAAGTTATAAGTATAAGTTTTAACTCATTTTTGTGTCCATAACCAAACTCATAAATTATAACCCATAACCAACCAAACTCACCCATTGTCAAACCTTATTAGTTTATTAGTTTTTGAATTTGTATAATTAAAGTTTGTTGCATGATTTATGTTCATGTCAATGTTGTTTACATTAATATGTAATGTCTATTGTTTTGAACGTTTATTTTATGACACAAATAACTATTGACTCTTTCTTTTAGTTCATTGTTATATTGTTTAGATTTTTATTTATTTTGAATGTTTTATGCTAGTGTTTATTGTTTTAAATTGTATAAAAATATGTTCAAATATAATGTTAGAACATCAGTTTAGAAAGCTCAAAACTAATGATTTATACAAAATTTTCATTATAGAATGATAAAGCAAACAAATTTATGAGCTCTTCATTTTTTTTAGAAACCATATTCGGGTTGGGTCGAACTCGGACCCAAACCCGCCGGGTCTTGCCTCGGGTCGGGTCTGGGTCCACCCTGACCTGGCCCGGACCCGACCCATTGACAGGCCTAACCACACTCCCACCCCCCCAAAAAAAAAGTTTTTTAAGCAAAGACAATCAAAGATTCTTACAAAAATCAACACCCACAAAAAATCCGTTAGAAATCCAATGAAAAATGTAGCACTTTGTAAAGATTGTATATGAACAATGTTACACTCATACAGTCGCATACGCAACGTTAGAAATCCAATGAACATACATCATTAATTTTTTTTTACATTAACTAAGGGTCCGTTTGGTAACGAGGTTTGGGCGGATTCTGATTTTTGAAAAGCTAAAATCTCAAAATCGTCAGCCAAACGGGTCGAATTCCGGCGGAATCAAAACTGGATTCCTTTTAATTTCTCTCTCGAAATCCGTGTTTTTAAAATCTCAAAAAGAATCGGAATCGATTTTTTGAATTGAAAAGCAACTTTTTCTACCAAACATTAAACTCCTTCCAAATATTGATTCCTGAATTAAAAAAAAACATCCAAAAAAAGTCAAGGTCTAAAATCATCTTAAAAAGCAGCTTTATTCCAAAATCTAATTTTCAATCTGTGTTTCCAAACGGAGCCTAAAAATATGTTCATTTATTTTAAAATTGAGCGATATACACTTTAATAAAATTATTTACATTGTTAGATGATATTTACCGTGTAACATTTTACATATACAATCTTTACATGTTTTTTTTTTCATTTTTTTTCAATAACATATATTTCATATAATAAAACAAACATCTCTGTAAGATAAAGTATATACATCATCTATTAAAAAAATTGTGTTGTCTCTCTAGATGTCTCGGGTTTCCCGACAAGCATTTCAAGACTCGTCACTCACTCTCTCGCGGCGAGACTGAGGAGCGACTGCGGCTATTCGGAGAGGGACCTGATCGATGTGAAGGGGAAACTCTCTCTCCGTGGACCTGTGTGTGAAAGGGAAGTCTCAGATCTCATAGATCGCATCGATTCGGACAGGCCATCGCGAGGGGATTTTTTTTTGAAGTAGGTAGACGCATGCCACCAATCGTATTCATTTTAAGAAAGTGATTAATACAGATCTGAATAGAGGGTGAGAGGAAATAGAGAAAAAAAAAAAAATACAACCAAACGGCAATGTGAGAACCCCATAGCCAGGCTGACCTCCTGACGGAGCAATGGGGTTGATAGGGTGTCAACCCGCTGCTCATGTCGCGGGTGGCATAGGGGTGCCAACTCCTAAGGAGTGACCACAATCGATCCTCCTTGTAGACACACCCCCCTCACGAGGGGATTGATGGATGATTAGAAATGGAGGATTCGCAGAACACTGAACTGCCCAATGGAAGAGAGGAGGAGCGAATTCCGAAGGATTGCAGCCGCCGGCCGCAGTATGAAAGATCCTTCAAATCATGCTGCATATTTGATTATCGACATTGTGATCGTTCACATTTGAGGAGGGCCATTGCTGAATTTCCATTGTAGCATTGGCTGAATTCTGTAACAGAGCAGCGTAAGAGACACTGTTGATGTTCTTGACAGGCAATGGCATTGGCTAGGGCCGGATCCAAGACACTTTTTTGGAGTCGTGGGGTGGGCAGAATTGTATTTTCATAAATCTATTTATGTTTGATAAAGAAATATTAAATTTTTTTATTCAAATGATGCACTTGAAATAAAATAAGTTTATCAAAAGATTAAGTAAAACAAAATAAGTTCACTAAAACAAAAGCATGAGAATAATAAAGAGAGATTAAAAAAATTGTATAATAAAACATTATTGAAGTTGGGTCTTGCGGTGTTAGAGAGTAGTATTCATGTATTACCAAGTTTGAATTAATAATTTCATGAACGAATAGTATATGAGATTTCTAAGTTACATATTATTGATATCATATATGAAATTATGAATGATGAATATGAGATAAATCTTTAAACAATATAATAATAATCTCATCCTTCATAAAACAATCCATCCACCTGCATTCATTCTATCCACTCTAATTCATTGATTAATCTAATTCAATCACCCTATATAAGCAAGAAATAAAGACAAAAAATTATATAATAAATTGAAAGAATAAAAAAATACAAAAATAAAATTGAGGTTTATATAGCATACATATTGTTGGTTGGTTTGAAGGGGTTATTCATCATTCACGGCTACAAGATGTAAAGAAAAAAGAGATGTTCAATTTAAGTAAACTGAGGTTTATATGACAAGTATATTTTGTGGATTTTTAAAAAAATTGTGGGTTGGACTGGTACTTTGGGATTCTTTAAGCAAATTATGAGCTGGGCTGGGCTATATTGTGGGTTTTCTTATAAAACTGGGTTGAGTTGCCGTCTTGGAATTTTTTAACAAAATTTGGGCCAGTCTGTAGCCCGGCTCAGCCAACCTGTGAGCCCGCCTCCGACAATGGTAATGGCTCGACGTCATCCACATATTGGTTCACATGAAATATATAATTCAATGTATTTATGGACTCATTATATTATATAATGTGTAAAAAATAACATTTTTAAATGACCTTTTTAGTTATGGAATAGCATTGAAATAAGTTGGAATAGAGTTGAATCAACTTAAAATAAATGTTTGTTTGCATGGAAAAAAAATATGCCTATACCAAAATAATTGAGAATATGTTGATATTAAAAAAATCTAATATTCCCTGTGAATGCTTTAGAGCATCTCCAATGGACATGTTAACTAATTAAGATGTTAAAGTGACATGTCAGACTTTATCCATCAACTAGACCCTTATTTACTAAATTCTCTTTTAGTTGGTGGTTGTTGCTCCAATGGACTAGCTAAATAACTAGTTAAAACAATAGTGAGTCCATCTCTCCACCCACTCAAAGCTCTTCACCCACCCAAAATAATATTTTTTTGAATATTTTAAATGGTGGGACCCACAATTTGGTTGGCTAAAACACTAGCTAAAATTAACATGAAAACTAACATATAACAGGTGGGACCCACATTTAACATACCCTTAACACTTCCATTGGAACACCATTTTTATATCATTTATAAAAATATGACACTAACTAGTGAGTTAACATGTCCATTGGAGATGCTCTTATAACCCTCAACATATTCTATCGATAAAAAGATAATCCACACGTAAAAACATATGTCACCATCTTTTATAGATTAGAAGATCAAATAACAAATAATTTTTTATACACTATTCAAATGACAAACAAAAAATTCCAATAAACTTATATAGCTATGGAATAGGATCAGGTGCCTATCACGTTACATGCAACAAAGATGCCACGTGAAAACAATAAAGGGTCAAAGTATCCACCAATACGTGACGAGGAATCTAAAGATTTTTTAAAGGGTCAAAGTCAAAGACTAACGGTACGTAACGTCCTCTTAGGGTCCCACTCAATGACAGCCCAAATGATTATCTTATTTTTATTTAATTAAAATTTCTTTTTATTTTTATTTTTTAAAATTTTGTTTAGAAAACCTACCTATTATTTTTTTGGATTTTTATTTTCTATTTATTTAATTTTCTATTAAGAATTATTTTTTATTTGTTATTTGAATGTAAAAAATGTAAAGGGGAATTGTCTAAATGCCCCTTGATTAAGGATTTAAATTTTTTTTACCTCTAGATTTTTTTTATTTTTTATTTACCCCTGAAATCTGGTCTTATTTTTTTTTGCTCCTGACCAGTCCCACGATTCTTATCCGTATATTTATATTATATTTCTGTTTAACATAAGAGGGGAGATAATATAAAAAATATAACATAAAAATAATTTAAAAAGAGAGTCCTTGAAATTATAAAAGAGATAATGATATGTTATTTGATATTTGGTTTATTATAAATAGAATAGATTTGGTAAAAGAATGTCAGAAATTCTAATATCAATATATTTCAAATCATTCTTGTATAGCTCTTTTATTATATTCCAAGAAACACGTTATTTTTGGCCTACTCGTCCTTTTTCTACTATCATTACTTTATCCAAAAAAATTATTTAGATATTTTTGAACATGTTCTATAAATTAATTCATACAATAAGTTATAGTTTATAAAAAAATTTAAATATATATATAAATCATTCTATGCATATACTTTTTTTAAAAAAAAATAAAGAACAGTGCTGCTACATTTTGGTTTAGAAAATAGGTTTGTGCATTTTTCATACTTTGTTAAGTCAACTGCTCTTTTGCCTGTGAATAAGAAATCATCATTAAAATAAAAATAAGAAAAACAATACATGATCGAAAAAAATATATTTTGAGGGAATTGTCAAGATGCCCCCTTGACCATGAGTTTAATTTTTTTTTGCCCGTGGACTTTTTTTATTTTTTATTTATCCCTGAAATCTGGTCCTATTTTTTTTTGCCCCTGACCAATTACATAAATATTACATTTCTGTAATTGATTGTTAAATATATGTAATTGGTTATTATATTTCTATTAATTTTATTTTATAAAATAATAACTAAAAAAATACAATAAAATAATAATCCAAAAGAGCTATTTTGGGAGTCCGCATGAGATGCTCATCACGGTCAACATGTAAATTAAAGTCACAAAAAAACAAAAAAAGGTCAACATGCAAAGACTAATCAATTAGATTGCGAGATTCCATCGATCCGTTAAGATATGACGTGGACGCAGCTACCATAGAGATATTTAATTTTATTTGTTGTTTTTTGTTTGTATCTATTTTAATATGGATGATTGGCTTTATGCATAATAAAAAATTGTGATGGCCCCAACTAATTTAAAAATTAGTTTTCAATATATGGAGTCTCGGGGCTTCACTTTGTTTGGTTTTTGTTTTATTTGGCTTTGTGTTTTATATCTTCTTCTGTATCATTTTACTTTTAATTTAGAATTGTAACAATTTTTATAGCAATACAATTGTAGGTTGCAATGTCGTTTCAAAAAATAAAAAATAAATCCGAGTTTCAACACAATCTCTGACCTAACCACGTGCACCCAATTTAACTAATGCTAATGCCCCAATAGCAGAGCCTTCTCACAAAAGAAAAATAAAACAAAATCACATCGTTGGGTCGTTGTTGGGTGGTTGAAGTGGTTTTGTATGCTCTTGCAATAATATATTTGGTTTTATTAGCTTTTTGGGATGTTCGTTATAAAAAAGAAAGAAAGATATGATGGTTTCAGTCATATTCTTTTAAATTTTGAAGACTAGAATATATGATGGTTTCACTCTTATTCTTAGGGTGTGTTTGGTTGCGTTATTATGCTGCGATTGATTACAGGAAACTGCGTTTGTAATCGCATAACCAAACAGTTTTGTAATCGCAGTTTTAAACCCAACGATTGCAGATAAATAGTGCCCAAAAGCTGTGATTTCAAAAAACTGAAAAAGTGAGCTTCCTGCAGAATCAGATTTGCAATCGCAGATTCCTGCAGAATCAGTTTTACAATCGCACAACCAAACGCACCTTTAATTCCAAATTTTGAGATAAACTACGATTATATTTTTTCTATTATGCATCCAAATTTTATAAAAAACTTAAAAAGATTCTCAAAACGATTTATGTAGTGTGAACGTACGTGTGCTTTCTTGTATACGATAGTGACATGATTTTCGTTCCCTCCTTTACAAGCACATCCTGGTCATCATTATCATTCTTTTCATCTTCACTTTACGAGGCATCTTTCTTTCATTATCATGATTTACATATTAATTCGTTAAGACAATTGACTGCGACGTTAGTTCCATCTATAAATATGAATCAAAACCCTTGCAAAACTTCTTCATCCAAAAACCATACAAAAATAAAACCATATATCTTCTCTCATTCATCCCACAAAGAGAGGTGAACGTGGTGGAGGGAACTTTGTGGTATCTCTCAAGCAAATCAGGGTAAGCATACAGCAATTCAACTATATATAAATTCATCAAGGGAACTTTATATTAATATTAGTATCAGAGCATTGAAATAACTTATACAAGATTCATATCATGTTAATGTCATATATATATTGTGTGCGCGCACATATACATTGCCTTTTTTAGGTACTATATATATATATATATATTTTTTTTTTTCATGCATGTTTCAGATTTGGGTGTGGTAGAGATTGATTGATTCAGCAACAGAAACTCAACCATGTCGATGTGTGGGATGGTTTCAGAATTGATGGTTGGTGGCAGACGTGGAAGGAGGCCAAACTCAAGAGCAGGAGGAATGTCGAAGTTCGAGAAAAAGCGATGGTCAAAAGAAGAAGATCGACGTTTATTAAACCACTTAAAGAGATATGGTGTGAAGACTAAATGGGACAAGGTACCAAGGCTTTGTGGTCTGTACCCACGCAGTGGCAAGAGCTGCCGCTCGCGTTGGCTAGACTATCTAAGCCCAGACTTAAAAAAAGTTCCACTAACAGAAGAGGAGGGACTCAGAGTCATTCAACTTCAACAAATACTGGGCAACAAATGGGCTCGGATAGCTAAATCTGTGAGTCTTATATTGAATTATTCATAATTATGTGTCCTTGATTAATTTTGTCTTCTCTGTTCATTTAATTTATCTAGTCCTATGCGGTTTGGTTTTCTTTGCGTAGTTTAATGGTTTGGTAGAAGTTAATATATATTAGGAGGTCTTTTTTTTTCCTTCCCTTGTATACACCTAAAATAATCACATTTTGTCAAAAATATCCTAAGAGTAACATGATTTACAGTAATACCCATCATAATGGCTTAAATTGTGTATAAATACCCTTTCAGGGAGTATTATTGTAAAACTTAAAATATTTTTATTATCCATAAATATCTTTAAAAAGGGCATGAATGTAGAATTCAACCTTTTTGTGGACTATTGACGGTTTTAGAGTTTCAAAGAGAGTATTTTGATACGGTTTTTTGAAATGTATATATGTAAAATTCTCTATTATTTATTGAAGTTTAAGTGGTTGACATTGATATTCATGAGTCTTTCTCTCTCTCTCCATATATATATATAAATAAAATTGTAAGAGAATTATATAATATTTAATTTTTATTTTTACGGGTTGTTTGAGATGATTATTCCGATAAAAAATAATTATACAAGAATACGTAATAATTAGGCAATTTTTCTATTTGATTGAAAATTTTTAAAGTATTAGAATAAATTTTCAATTTCTTAATTAAGTTTATATTTGCCTTACCAGACATTTTCTCTTACAATTTTATTTTGAAAACATGTACAAAGGAATAAAATAAACAAAAAATGTAATTTAAGTTTGCCTCCACTGGTACAAATTTCACATATTGATGGCCACTCTTTTTATTTCTTTTTTCAATAATCTCTCTCAGTTGCCGGGACGAACAGCCAACAACGTAAAGAATTACTGGAATACGATGAGAAAAAAGCAACCTCTCAACAACATCCACACCCTGTCTTATGATTCAGCAATCAACCTGCCAATTCAGGGTTATGCACCATTGCAGAATCCATCCTATGTTCCAATTCAGGGTTATGCACAATCACAGAATCCATCTTATGTTCCAATTCTGGGTTGTGCACCATCAGTACCTAATGATTCAGAATTCAGAATGCTAGATGAGGGGCTTGCATCAATCCAGAATTCTCACTGCGCTCCAAAGGATCTCCAATGTCACA
Source organism: Acorus calamus (assembly GCA_030737845.1). Taxonomy (NCBI): domain Eukaryota; kingdom Viridiplantae; phylum Streptophyta; class Magnoliopsida; order Acorales; family Acoraceae; genus Acorus; species Acorus calamus. Next base: position 5,911,224 of record CM060861.1, on the reverse strand, counting down.
CCCCCACTACAATGGAGCAACAATGGCACCACTCTTCATCCGCAATAAACCAAAATGTGAACGATCAATATGTTGCTGCCAACACACTATATGATGAGCCCTTGTATCTCAACGATATGATGGATGATGTTTTTCAGGGTTGGTGCAATGATCCTAATCCTCCTATCCCTTTGAGTTGTTCTTCAACATCAGTGTTTGGTGATTCCATTCCTTCCACAGGTGGAAGCCCTTTATATGATGAATACAACCATGATATATCATTGCTCAGTGAGTATACATATCTAATTATCTATCATGACTGATTGAATCCAAGTGTCTGGTTGTGCATGCATCATTTAACATTGCCCTCTATTGTTCTTATTTCTAATCTTTTGGTAAAATGGTGTCTTCTAGTGTTTGTTATCTTTCGTTCTCAAGCCATTTATATATGACCCTAGTTAAAGACTTGCTAATGTATCATTCATTTTTCTGCAGGTCAAGATCATAATGCAGCCATTTTATATTCTCCTGATCATCTAATGCTTGATCAAATGTTCGACCATAACAATTCAGGTTGGCCTGCGCAAGACGTTGATGAGAGTTTGGAAGACCACACTACTACAAATGAATCCGGTTGATCATGAGTTCCATTGGAAAGCAAAAAATAACAGCTCGGTATCATAGCATGTTGCCTCAGTGATCAAGAATTTTATCAACTCTATAATGAACATTATTCAGAAGTTAGGATTTGTTATGCTTAGGTTTTGTTATATGAAATGAAGTATATATATTTGTTAGTGGTTTTTCAAAATATGTTTTTATCTTATAAGTTTATAAGTTTGTGAGTTGGGTTTTAGTCCCACATCGGATAAAAAGAAAAGGCTTGTGCACCATATAAAATGTAGTTGTTCTAAAATATTATTTGCTTTATGAGTGGTGTGGTGTGCTTCGTAAATCATCAAAGGCTTTCTCTTTTTTTCTAAACTCTGTTCTAGTATTGAGTCTGCAGAATGTAATACTAAGGTTTTATTCTGCAGATAGATTTGTTATACCTTGTGCACACTATTGGTGGGGGCAAATATTATATTAAGGAAAGCGACATAGTAACGTGATACAAAAGGTTGTTCTATTGAAGTCTCGGTCTTATTCTCCAACCATATTGAGATATAATACTGTATTTCTTTTCATTTTGAAAAAATAATTTGTATTATAATATATGATAGAATACCATACACTATGATATCGCAGATATTATGCTATTATAGGGCCCATTTAGATATAGGCATAAGTTATTTTTTGGTTTATAACTATTTCATGAATTGTTAATTTTATTAATGGAATAAGTGATTCTGTTTGGTTGTGCTTTTAGTTATTCTCGTTGGGAAACGTAATAATAAAGATTTGAGTGCTTAATTGATGAAGAATAAAATGTGAATAAGGTATAAAAAGTTGACTTAACATGTGAGCCCCATTGATGTATAAGAGGTGATGAGATGTGATTTGATATGATGATATGTGATTTGATAGGTGAGGAATAACACAATTCCATGGGAGAGGATTTGGAATACAAATACCATCTTATTATCACCTATTTTTGCATAGCTATACTCTTTTATACCACCCATCCAAACATTTTATTTTACATTTATTCCCCCTTATCCCTACTATTCCACCATTTATTTCCCCATCTAAACGGGCCTATTGCCCCCGAATAACCCTTGATAACCACGGAAAAGGGTTTTGATGTGTTTGAAAACCCCGGATATGACAAAATAAACCGGTATAAAATGATATATGGATTACAATCAACCACTGGAATTAAAATTATCCTAGGTTATTCCACCCAAAGAATATGTGGGCCCACTGTCAAATAAACTGTTATCACCTCTTATAAATCACTTGTCAAATCAACTATTATTTTTTTTTACCTTTTATAAATCCTTATCCATACTTTATTCACATTTTACTCAAACAACAAAACATTTATTCTTACGTTTATCAACGAGAATAATTCAAAACACAAAATCACTTTATCCTTATTTATACTCATTTATATTTGGATAAATGTATACCCTGTCATAAATCCTATTTCCGTTCCAAACGGGGGCATAGTGTATGGGCGACAGATGAGATTTATGAGTGATCTTTTCTTTAATAGAAGGCCCACGATGGACAATTACACAGGGCCCAAGGCCCATACCTATCAGGGGCTCATTTTCCTCGTTGGATCCCAACGAGGCAACGATGGTAGGGATATCGAATCGGAATGTCATAAAGTCACATATAAAACAAAACATTGTTAACGTATCCACCAATTCGTTTAAATTTGACACGGGGAGTTGACTAAATCCCAAATGATTATACATTTTCTACTTAATTAAAATTTATTTTATTTTGTTTTAGAAATCTATATATTTTTTATTCCTTTTTTTATTAAAGAGTTATTTTTTATTTTTTATTTGAATTACAAAAAAAATAATCTCATTTGATCGCATGTTGTTTTCCTTTAATTTAATTATAATTTTTAATTTATTCTTTTGATTTTTTATTTTTATTTAAATTTTGATTTTATCTATTTTTTTTTTGTTGAGAAAATGTAATCATTCTCAATTCCTGATAAGAAAGAACATGATTAAGTGAGTTGAGAAGACTAAAAGGATAAGAAAATAAAACAATAACAAAAGGAAAATACACACACTCATGATATCAAGTACTGCAACCCGTATTAACCCAATTGTACCCGTAGAGGGTATGTAAAATACTTCGACCTGTAGACCCATCTAAATTAAAATATTATATGACAACCAATCAATAAATTAGTTTTACTTTGTCAACGCAGTCCCTTCTTTTTGGACCTAACTACCTAATTTAGATCATGCTAATTAGGTAGGAGAATCCACGCCTATGTTGGAGCTATGATGAGAATAATTTGCCTTGGCTTTAATTGGAAAACTTCACGAAGTTCTCTAGAAGATACACATACACAATTATATATTCCATGCAAAATAATCTCTAACTACGTTTCAATACCAAATTAATTGAGAACCACCCAAAATGGCAACCCCAGAAACACCCTATCTGGACATATTAAATTAGGTTCTAAACTGAGTTATCAAAAATTTTAAAGCTCTTCAGTTAGAAAAATCATTATCTTCACGTGTAGCCCAAGGACTTATGAAAGTCGATGGTCCAGTTTTGATAGTTTTTTTAGCCCCCATATTGGGTAGGAATATAAACTATTTTAGGATAAGAAATTATTTTAACATAAATAAAAATAATTAATTTTTTATTTAATTATATTTTTAGTTATTCTTGTTGCACATCATAATAATAAAATTCTGGTTGATTGGTTAACCATATATAAGTTGTGAATAAAACTATAAAAAAGTTAATAAATGTGAATAAAAATATATAAAAAGTAAAAAAAATCATTTAACATGTAAGTTCTGATTTATTAACATGTAGATCATATAACAAATAAAATATAGTAGATAAAATAAATCAATTTTAAGTTTATTTTAACATAACTATATCTACATTAATTACAAATAAACAAAATTTTAACTTATTTACCCATATTTCATGGTATTCATATTCTCTTCTCTGTTCGTTAACCAAAGAGGGTATTCTACAATCTATTTCTATTTAATGCATAACTAATGCATAACTAACCAACTAGGAGTATCTATTATTTTTTATGGCATGAAGCATGTACAGGATGTTGATTGTTTGTCGACGTCATGGGAATGTTATAATTCATGAATCAGGACGTTTTTTCGTCGTATTTTATTATTCGTTTCTTTTGGCTTTATTGCATGCATAACTGCATTATATTCTCCTGTTTCGCTTTCATGCAACCAAATATCTAACATAGATCTCTATTGGTGTCCCTACAAATATAAAAAAAATATGTAGTTTAGCTGCATTTTGGATGGCCCTTTTGAACTGTGTTCATAAAAATTTAGGATCATATAATTGTTAGGGCCACTTCTAGATTCTATGCAACATCAGATTAATTATGATAAAATCATATTAAGAAATTATGTGAGAAAATTAAAAGTTTTGTGTTTTTTTGTTGTTTTCTATGTAAGAAGAATTTGTTTTTATTTTGTTTTGTTTTTTTAATCTTTAATTTAGAAACTTATCCAAATTTTATTCTCTTCTTTATTTTTATTTGCTGTTTATTTATTTATTATTTTCGTATTTATTATTTGGGTAACAAAGAATATAATGTTATTCAATCATGTGTTATTTTTCTTATTTTTATTTTAATTGTGATTTTAATTTTTTTTTATTTCCATCTATTTTTTTATGTGCTATTTATTTTACTTTGTTTATATTTTATTGGGATTTTTTTTTTTTTGCTGGGTAAATGATTGGGATTTGATTCCATAACAAAACATTATATGAGTTTACGACATGGTACCTCAACTAATTCTTCGATCATAAATTAGTTTTCAAGGCCAGCTGTTATTCACATTTGCATTATGATGTCATTTGGAGTTTACGTTTTGTCAACGCAATCTTTCTACCTATCTAATTTTCCAATTTACATAATATAGATAAAAATAATCATTTTATATTTAGGTGTGTTTTTAGGTATTCTTATTAATTAATCAAACAGAATAATAAAGTTTTATTTTTTTATTGATCATATACAAGTATTTGTAGATAAAATATAAATAAAATGTGAAAAAATAATTTACATGTGAATTACATAACTTAAAAGAGACGGTGAAAATTGATTTAATATGTAATGGACCCTCAAACCCTTCCCTGCAAAAAAAATTAAAGGGGGATAAATGTCAGATAAGAACCGGCAAACCTCAATGATTATAATCATAAATCGGGGGGGGCGGGGGGTGTTTCGTGGTTTCTTCACCTGGAAAAAAACAGAGATCCGAAACGATGCGATCGATGAGATCTGAGAGACTTCCTTCGACAGAGAGACCGACGAAGAGAGCTTCTCATTCAGATCGATCAGGTTCCCCCTCCGAATCACCGCAGTCACTCCTCGGTTTCTGCGCGAGAGAGCACGCGATGGAGAGGTCACGGCGGGTCTTGAAATGGTCGTCGGGGAACCCAGGAGATACCTAGAGAGACTTGAAATGTTCAACAGGGGTCATCAGAGCATCCAACGTATGCTCCAGGGTTAATCATTAAAAATAAGAAAATGTTAGGTAAAACCCATTTTACATATTTAATTCCAATCAGAACTTGTTTTAAATTATTTAAAAATAGTATACTTCATCTTAACATATTTTTATTTAAATGAATTGTATTGATGGATTTATAAAAAATATAAAAAAAATTATCGAAACATATAATTCGTTGATATCAGTATATGTTCCGGTGATTTTTTATTGATGCATATAAGATTGAAATTGAGGCTAAAAAAAAAAACTGTATATAGCGCTACAACTCACTCAATTGGTACGGAGTCAACGAGTACCCAATCACATCTTCAAAGTATTTAATCTTAACTTGCCCCAATCCAATTTTTTATTAGATGGTCTTAACCTGGTCTTGATTGAATATTATATTAAATATTAGGTCTGAATTTGGTTTGGGTTCACTCAAATCCAACCCAATTTTGTGTACAATCCAAACCCATCAATTTGAATCTGTACCTGATTTTAAGAGAACTACTACACTTAGTCCGTTTTAAAGCTTATTTTACAGTCACGCAACATATAGTGTTTCAGGTTCTATCACAATGTATGAAGTGATTTTTTTCCCATTTTTTAAAAATAAATAAATAAATAAATAAATAATATTATATTTTAGTATATTATATTTGACCATGTGCAAATAAAAACCCATTCTCATTTAAGTATCCAAACATGCCATAAAATAATAATAAATTCTCCAATTTTTTAATTTATCATATTAAAATTCAAAATAACAAAAAATAAGAAATAAAAAAATAATCGTGAAGATAGAAAATCTATTTTCTTTGAAAAATATTTAATAATGAAAAACAATAGTGAAATTTCGCTAAAAAAAGAGAGAAGATAAAAGGATCATTGTTTTAGGGAAAATGGCATATGAACCTATCATACCTATGTCAAAATCCCGATTTGGAAGCGGTTAGAGAAACAATTTTTCTTTTTTACCGCTCTTTTCTAATCATCCAAACACACACTTTGTATCACTTTTTACATAAAATTAAAATTTACGGTAGTTTTGTTGGGTATTTTCAAAAAGAATTTAAAATATTTGAGTTTTAGTGGTCCCCCCTTTAGAAGATGAAAGTGGTCATATTCTTTAGTCTCACATCGGTTGTTTGTAAAATATTTTGAATGTTTATAAAGATAATTCAATCTATTCTAGTGAAGTCCTTTTGGTAGACACCTTATGATGGACATTTGATGCGTGGTGGTTGCACCACCACAACAAAATTTTAGGATCATGTAACATGAAAACACAACAAATAAAAAAGCACAAATTAAGAATGTCTCACATATTCACATTGGATCCCTCTTCTTTCACCTAGGGCATCAGATACACAAAAAAAAGAGGATGCAAGGTGTCATTAGAGACGAACTAGAGAGTCACCAGAGAGAGGGAGGGAGGGGGGGTCGGCTGTGATTGGTCGGACCGTCGAGGTCGCCAATTCCCGTCGGCAGCGAAAAAAAAAGGGGAGACATGGTGAGGGAAATAAGGGTTTGATTTTATTTTGATTTAGGTGGTGGAATTGTGTTGTTATTTAATTTGGGGTGGTGGGATGTGTATAGGTGGTGGGATTGATACAATATAATAAAAATGGAAAACCAGGTTTTTTTTAATATTGAATGGTAGGATTGTAAACTTGGTTAGTGAAAATAACCACACTCTATATAATTTATAGAGAATCCAGGTTTCATGAAACTAATATAATATAAAAGGAAATACCTGTTGAGTCACCCAGTTCCACTGCTGCAAAGTAGTTATAATCAGGGGTTGTTGGTTTTACATTATGTATTTGTTTGATATTATGACGATAGGCCGGTTGAGGTAGGCCGGTCAACGGGTCGGGTCGGGGTGGACCCGGACCCGACCCAGGCTTGGGTCCGCTGGACTCGGGTCTTCGGTGAGACCCGACGAACCCAGTCAAATGAGTACCCGGGTCTGGACCCGGCGGATCCGGGTCAGGCCCGGGTATACACAGCGTCGTTAGAGATGGAGCACGGGGAGAGGCCGCGGGCAAAGATCTTGCGGTGGGAGAAAGTGAAGAGGAGGGTTAGGTGGATGGTGAGGAAGGCCGAACATAGGTGGAAGACCTCGCGCTTGAGGGGGTCGAGGTTCTCCTTGCGCTGCCAGAGGTTGATGAGACCTCCTCCTCCTTGTTTAGGAATAGAACTCCAGCTGCCATGGCCATTTTTGTTTATGAAGTCGATGAGGATCTCGTCTTCTTCAATCGTCCACGGCCCCCTCTTCAGTCCCTCTATATGACACAGAATTCTTCCCATTCCCCTCTTTTACTCCAACAATATTTAAAGAAGATGAACGTAAGAGTGATATGAACGTAAGGTAGCGTTTGGAAACACAGTTTTAAAATCAGTTTTTAGCTTTTGCAGCCTTATGTAAATCTTTTGAGGGTGAATGATGATGTTTTGAGGGTGTAATGATGATGACTGTTTTATGAAACACAGATTTCGAGGCGCAGTTTTAAAGATAAAATTTAATAATTATGATGTATTTAAGTTACCCTATTTAATAACAATTTTTAATTTTTAATTGATGATGTATATATTTTAACATGATTTTTAAAATTAAAAACAGCTTTTAGATTATTTTACCAAATATGCGTACACACTCACACCAGGCTCTCCTCCCGATCTTGATAGGAAACATTTTGCTTGCAGGGGTAAAAAGAGAGGGAAGGAAATAAATGCTACTCTCAACTGATGTACTACACCCATTAATGCCCCCCATACCTAGGTTCTGTCTACATTTTAAAAATAATAATAAACAAAATATATTTTTTGAGTGGCAAACAGGAGCTTGGGTTGACTTTGACAGTGAATACTTGGGTTTAGTGGTAGAAAATTGGGTTGGGTTATAAATAAATAAAAAAGGGAAGGGTTATTTATTGATTATTAGGATTTCATAGTCGAGGTTTAAAACAGTATTGGGTCTAATGGGTCTATGGGATCGGGTCAGGGTAGGCCTAGATCCGTCCCATTTGAAGGATCGGGTCCTATGGGTCGGGTCTATATCGGGTATCAGATTCTTCGGATCGGGTATTTTACACCTTTTATCGGATCAGGTCTGGATCGACCTGCGACCCGTTGACAGACTTTGTTGAGGGGGGAGGCTCAGCAGTCCCAAGAGGGTAAGGGTGGTGTGTTTAGTCTCACATCGGCTAATGGAAGAAGACAGTCTGTGCTTATATGTGAGCACATCCTTTACACACCAAGACGTGTTTAAAGCCGTGAGTCCATTGTGAGGGGTTATATGGATTTTTCCATACATTAAATGTGTGTGATTCTTATGAAGATAATTTGCATTTGAAGGGTCCTAAAATAATAATGTGTATTTAGAAGAATTTTTAAATAATTTATTTATTTAGAAGGGGTAGAAACTAAACATTGGATTGTTTAATAAGATGTAATAACTTTGTAAAGGGTTAATATAAATTCACTAGTTTTAAAGGGGTTTTCAATAATTCACTAGCTTTATAAGGGGTGGAAACTAAATTTTTTTTTCTCCAAAATATAGTATACACGAAAATAATAAAATATACATTACGTTAGTTGATTTTATACAGTACATTAGTACATGACAAGATGACGGCAAATGAGACTTTTCTTTCATGTAAGAAAAAGATAAGTGACACAATTTTTAAAGATGCTGTTTTGATGTCTCCAGAAACTACAAAAACAAAAGTCGTGTTCACAAAACATTGACACAAATGCCACTTTTTGTTATGTACATCTGCTTTTGAATTTTCTGAAAGCGAAAAGCGGCGTGTATAATACGATGATTGTGACAGTGTTTGACTATGGTTTCAATGATATCAACTTCAGAATTTTTTTAGGGCTTGTGATACAATATTGTTGATGCAATCCAAACTTCATAAACCATTTGAGGAAATGTAACAGTAACTTCCATATGGCTCCACAAGTAGGTCTTCCTGTGTCATAGATGTTAATTAATGATTGAGTTGTGGAACTACCTGGGTTGAGCTTAGTTTCTTGGTCAGATTTTAGAATTTTGATAATCCAAATCGCATTTGGAACCGCGCTTGAGCGTGATGTTGTCGACTGATCATGCGTAACACATTAATAATACGATGTCACATATCACAATAATTGTATGAGGTGTAAGGTAAGACCATTGTCATGTAATTCATACCATTTTCATTTTTTTAAATGACTTATCATTTTTTTTATAGGATACATTGCAACGTAACTTACATTTTTCATACGTGAAATATATAATTAATTAGTGGCTTATTAATTAATGCATTGATTTAGACATAAACGGGAGGCTGAAATTCATGATTGGCAGTATCTCAACTTCTCAACATCATGATTGTTGAAATGTATACACATTTCAGATGATGCACTCGTGACGTAAACAAGTAAGCATTGTTTATATTTTTTGTAATAACAAATATTCTAAAATTTTAGATTGAATATCCACAATAAATTTTAAAATGTATGTTTGATGTTTCAATTAGTTTTTTTATTAGATTAATAAATGGAAATTAAATGTGAAGTTATTGCATTTGGTGGTGTATTAAGAATTATATAAAAAAAAATAGATATTGTGTAGTATCTTTTTTTTTCTATTGGAAAATTTTATCAAGAAAGATTGGGAGAGAGAATATTAAATCATATGGAAATTATTATGCGTGTGGTATGAGCTGATTTAATTATAGGCAATTGCTACCATGCACATTACACAATTTGCAAGTTGACTGAATTTGAAAAAAAGAAATTTGAATAAAATTCAAATTTCTCAAAAAGATTTAGATTATTGTATAGCAGAAATACCATATCAATTTACAACCAAATTTTTTCCCTCCTATGATAATAGATTATAAGAGTTGCTTATTTAAAAAATATTTTTTTTTACAGATTTTATTACATGACGCATTTTTACCAGATATATGAGTTGATATCCTCAGGCTATTTTACAGCTCAAATGTGGTCTAGAGATGATCCCCAACCATTTTTTATTCTAACACGTAAATACTCCACTGGTGTATTGTATGGAAAAAAATGTTGTGTTTATATAATTATCTACTTCACTTATATATTTTAAGAAAATCAAAATGGTTGGGAACTGTAGGTTACACATACGAGTGATCATATCATTTTTCTATCTGTTCTAATAATATCAATTTTTTTAATTGAAAATATTAGTTATTTTTTAGGGTGATTTTTTTTGTTTATCATAGGAGTTTTGCAAATGGGTTTTAAGAATTCAAAATTTCACATGAGTATTCAATTTTTCTTTGGCGTGTATGTTGTAATTAATTGACTTTTGTTGAAAAGGATTTAGGATATATAATACTACCAATTAAGAATTACCAGACAAGAAGTTCAAATAGTCTTTAAAAATTAAATAATCATTACATATGGTTTTTCTACTATATTTGCGAGAGGCAAAAATACTTGATACCTAGATTTCCATTCTCATATTATAACATCATCTATATTATCACACTTTAATTATTCCACAAAAAAATTTTTATCCCAGAGAGATCTAAATTCTATCGTATTCTGTTGGGATCTATTAGCGTATTTTTGAAAACTTGACTTTGAACAAGTTTATACTTTGGACAAGTGGGATTGGGATAATCCTGGGACTCCAAATTCAGGTAGATTGGGATTGAGAATTCTGTAAACTTGTTTAGTAAGCAACATAATTTAGAAAACAAGATTGAGATTCTCAATCCCAATCAGGTGTTTGGTAGTGCATGGATTACAATATAAATAATATATATTTATAAAAATACCCAATATGCATACATACATATATATGTGTGTGTGTATTAGTATATATATATGTATTTAGTAACAGAATAACAACAAACCCTATCTAATTATCCTATATTTCCATTTCCTCTAACAATATGTATTCATATGATATTGTGATGCTCGGCTTGTTGAGGAGGAGACCCAACAGTCCCAAGAGGGTAAGGGTGGTGTGATTTGTCACATATTGACTAATAGGAGAAGATAGTCTTTGTTTATATGTGAGCACATCTCGTACACATTAAGACGCGTTTTAAAACCGTGAGTCCATTTATAGTCAAAACGAATAATTTCATGCAGTGTAAACATTGGGGCGTTACATATATTTTTTCATGTTTTGTTAGTTCGGGCAATCAAGGTTGAATTATAATTGGATTATAATACAAACGGTATTTTTTTATTTTTTTATTTTTTCTTCAATCAAATCCAATCCACAACTTCCGAGCTGTTATAGATTTTCCGTGGAACTGAGTAACGAAAACGTGTAAATTAGTTAAGGTTGGCTTATTATTAGTTAAGTGGGGGAAGGAGAAGATTAAATCATTAGAGACATGAAACAACAGTTGAAGTCTCGTCATGAAAGAAGGGACGGGTCGGCTCTAACGAAGGGGTCTTCTTACTCGATCGATTGCTCCTCCTCCAACTACCACCGCAACGACATTCCCTTCTTCTTTGATTGACTCCTCCTCCTCCGATCACCCCATGGCCGCAACGACTTTCCTTTCTTCTTCTATCGATGCTCCTCCTTCGACCACCGCAGGTCGCAACGATCATCTTCTTATTCTTCCTCTTCTTCTTTTGAACCGCTGACCTTCACTTCTCTATCTCACTCACTCTCTGTTTTTACTTGGTCACAGTCACTCTTTGTTTTTTTTCTCTCTTTCTCTCACAAAGCATTAGAAATGTTAGGAGGACACTCACCATATTTCATTGCAATGCATTGACACGTGCAGGGGCGGACCCAGGACACTTTTTCTAGGTGGGCTGACATAATTTTTTCATATTATACAATTATATATTTTTTTTGTTTTGATAAACAATCATGGACTCAAAATAAAACAATATATGACATTTATAAAAGTGACAATTCATGATATTAGACCCAAAATAACTTACCTCCTTTTTTCATCTACACATTTAGTGAAATAGATCTAGCACTCAGAAGAAAAAAAATCCATATATATATTGTTACATATGAAACAAAGAAAACCTAAATGATAAGATATTCCAATAAATAACAATATCATCCAATAATACAAACATGACATATAAAAAAAATAAAAATCCATCAATTAATCCAATGAAAAAAACAGAAGAACACGTGAAAAAAATATTAAAATTTCACTTTTTTTATATAAAAAAAGCTAGATAAAAGATACATTTAATAAAATTAATATTCAAAAAAAATTAAAAAGATATTTCAAAAAATTAAAAAAATTGTTCCAAACATGATACATCAAAAGGAGAAGAAAAAATTTCATAGCATAAATAATTTATAGATTCACAGAAAGAAAAACAAAATCGAATCTATGTATTTGTTTGGTCATCTAATCTGTGGACGGGACAACGACAGTGGGATTCACCGGTCATGGACATGATTGGGTTTGCAAAGATGAAAAAACAAAGAAAGGTCAATAAATTTTAATTTAAATTAAATTTAGAATTAAATATTTAATGGTATAATAGGTTTTTTCACAATATCTGGGTCGCCCGGCCCAACCAACTCATTAATCTGCCCTTGGACGGGCCCAACCAACTCATTAATCCGCCCTTGGACACGTGTTCTTATTTTTTTTTTTGGTTTACGATTGTGATATTCTATTTATTTATTTATTATAATTTTGACATTTGAGTGTATTTTTACAATAAACAATGTACAGTGGGAGAAAAATTTTGAGTGATTTTGAATGTATATATATTTGTGCTCTAAAATATCTAAGGAGTATCTTCTGTACTGTAACAATGTTGATTAAAATAGAATACATTGAAGTCTTTAACATATTCTTTGTATATATGTATTTAATATTTATCTTGATATATTTAAAAATTATATTTTTTAATAATAAAAATATTAAACCGCATATACTCCCGCATACCACATATATTTTATACGGTATTCAAACCGTATATATATCGCATCCCGTATATCAGAACACTTTTCTTGACCACTGCTTGTGGAAACAAGTCTTCCATCAATGTCGAATTTTTAATCTGTTCGTCACATTTTGTCTTCATGATTTAAAAATTAATTAAATAAAGGTCGACCCACAGACAAAATCACCACATTATTTTTGTTGAGCAATTGGTTACTCGATCAGATCCAAATATTTGGATTATATTTTTATTTATTTAATCAGAACTGTATAAGACAGTGAGATTCTACAAAAAAAAATTTAAAAAAACTATTAAAAGTATTGTTGTAGAAGTCATTTAGGTATTATAATTGAAATAAATACTTTAACTAAAACTCATTAACTTGGTATATGTGTTATTGTTCCACAAATTAGATCAGACATTTATGGAACATGGTTATTAATGTTCTTAGCAAAGTATGACGATATTATCAACAAAGAAGTCAGAAAAATGCTTTATTGTCAACCTTGTCAAGGTTAAAAAAAATGTACTTTCAACAAACAAACAGACCAAATATATCATAAAATAAAGAAGAAAATACATAATCAAATACATATATATAAATCATCCGTATACAAATTATATAATCTCATCACTTTTTTTATTTTAAAAAAAAGGGCTTGCCTACTCGTTCGACAAAAGGTCGAGGGCTTCTCCCAAGTCCATATTTTCCCAGTCAATCTCATAAAAAGGATCCACCACTGTAGCATTGTAGTTGAAGGTGATGGGAGAGTTGCTGCAGTGCTGATGATCATCAGCAGCCCCCCTCCGCGTGCTGCACTCATCAACCACCACTTGTAAGAGTCCGCTACTGTTCTCTTGTGAGGGCTGATGGTTTGTATCCGCCACTACTGCTTCCAACTGGACTGAACTGAGCTCCATTGACTGAAAGAAGTGCGAGAAGGGCTCGTCTTGTCTCTGTTGGTATAGTGGCGACCGCGTCCGTCGGCACCTCTTGATCCTCGTGTTCCAGTAATTCTTTACCTGGTTATCACACCGTCCTAACAACTGAACGAAATAGAGATTGTGAGATATAGATATATATATATATAGTGAAACGATTAGGTGCGGTGTGCGGTCGGTTGCGATTGCGACATGGGTCGTCCGATCACGGGTCCATCGCATCCGACGGTCGATATGAGATTCACTCCTCTATATATATATATATATATATATATATATATATATATAGAGAGAGAGAGAGGTGATTACGTGCGGCGAACGGTGGGTGCGGCGTCGATCACGGGTCCATCGCATCGGACAGTTGGGTGCGATTCACGTCGACCGTTGGATGCGATGGATCCGCGATCGAACGGCCCACATCGCGGCCGCACCTAATCGCTCGCTTATATATATATATTATATATATATATATAATATTATATATATATATATATATATAATATATAAATGATACGGTGCGCGATGCGGAATGTGCGCGAACGACCACGGGCCGTCGATCACGGGTCCATCGCATCGGACGGTCGGGTGCGATTCACTTCGACCGTTGGATGCGATGGACCCGCGATCGGACGAACGACGTCGTTCCCGCACGTTCCCTCACGCCGCATATTATCATTGACCTATATATATATATATATATATATATATATATATATATACGCGAGTGATAGCGTGCGGTCGGTGCGGTCGTGCGGATCCGACGTGCGTCGTCCGATCGCGGATCCATCGCATCCAACGGTCGATGTGAATCGCCCCCGACCGTCTGATGCGATGGACCCGCAATGGACCCGTGATCGACGGCCCGTGGTCGACGCCGCACCGACCGCATAATATCACTCCTATATATATATATATATATATATATATATTATATATATATATATATATATATATATATATATATATATATAAGGTGATTACGTGCGGTGAACGGCGGGTGCGGCAGCGATCACGGGCCGTTGATCATGGGTCCATCGCATCGGACGGTCGGGTGCGATTCACGTCGACCGTTGGATGCGATGGACCCGCGATCGAACGGCCCACGTCACGGCCGCACCCACCGTTCGCCGCACATAATTGCTCGCGTATATATATATATGTCGATGATAATATGCGGTCGGTGCGGTCGTGCAGATTCGACGTGCGTTGTCCGATCGCGGGTCCATCGCATCCAACGGTCGAGATGAATCGCCCCCGACCGTCTGATATGATGGACCCGTGATCGACGCCGCACAACCGCACGACCCGCATAATATCATTCCTCTATATATATTATATATATATATATACGCGAGCGATTCAGTGCGGGAATGCGGGAAACGACGTCGATCGTTCGATCGCGGGTCCATCGCATCCAACGGTCGAGATGAATCGCACCCGACCGTCCGATGCGATAGGCCCGTGATCGCTTCCCGCACGATCGCATTCCCGCACTGAATCGGCTCCCTATATGTGTGTGTGTGTGTGTGTGTGTGTGTGTGGTGATTTCGTGCGGGACGTGAGGGACGCGACTACATGCGCGACGCAGGGGAGGCCGTCCGATTCGTGGACCATCAATCCAGCGGTCCAATTAAAAAAAATACGTGGAACAATTGATAACGTGTTCTTAATCCTTCCGTCTCTTTGTCCAAGTCAGCAAGTACTTGTAACGGAACCACAAAAAGATTCAAATGCGGACCTACACAAGATTCCTTCTCCTCCTCCTCTATATATTCACCCCCACCCGCTCTTATTCTCCACCCGCAGCACCTCCATTGGACCTTCAATGGAGGCTCGCCTGCGTCCGAACCCAATGTTTCCACTCCGAAACCCCTCCGCGTGTCGTCCACGTCAACAAAATCTCATCCGCTCCTACGGCGGTCCCAAATCGTCGGACCACCAGAAGCCGACGACCGTCCGATCGCTAACGAAGGGCCTCGTCGGATTCGCCGCCGCCGTCTCTCTTGCGTCGGCGACGGCGGCGGCTTCGGATTCCCTGGCACTCGCGGAATCCCTCACTGTCGCCTTCCCCGTCTCTCGAACTCCCGACGCCGGTGCCAGAAGGTGACGGTGCTGGCCGGAAAGGGGACGATTTCTAAACAATGTCGGGACGGGCACAGAGACGATGTCGGGGGAGGGAGGTGTTGCTGTGAAGAGGGGAGGTGCCGGTGTGATTGGGGGAAGATTTTCGGTGGAGAAGAAAAAAAAAAAAAAGGGTCTGTTTGGTTGCGCGATTTTGGGCGATTCCGATTTTTGAAAAGTTAAAATTCTAAAATCGTGCAGTCAAACGGGGTAGATTCCAGTAAAATCAAAAGCTGAATTCCTTTTAATTTTTTTTTTGAAATCCGTGTTTAAAAAAGTTTAAAAACTGAAATTTTTTATCGGAATCGATTTTTTTTAATTGAAAAGTAACTTTCTCTACTAAACATTAAACTCTTTTCAAATATTAATTTCTAAATTAAAAAAAATATCTTTAAAAAGTTAAGATTTAAAATCATCTTAAAAAACAGTTTTATTCTAAAAGCTATTTTTCAATATATGTTTCAAACGAGCCAGAGATGAAGAGGGTCGAGAGAGGGTGTGATTTTGGGATGATTTTCGATGTAAAAAAACAAAACGAAAGAGAGAAAGAGAAAGTCGAGAGAGGGTCTGAAATGGCTTATTGAGGGAGGGGTATATTGGGAATCTTTGTTTTTTTTTCAATTGGACCGTTGGATTGATGGTCTACGAATCGGATGGCCTCCCTCGCGTCGCGTCCCTCACGTCACGCACGAAATCACCCCCCCTATATATATATATATATATATATATATATATATATATATATTACGACCGCGATAAGGTGCGGCGGCCGCACCGTGCGGCGGCCGCACCGTGCGGCAGCCGTTTGATCGCGGGTCCATCGCATCCAACGGTCGACGTGAATCGCACCCGACCGTCCGATGCGATGGACCCGTGATCGACGGCCCGTGGTCGACGCCGCACGGTGCGGCCGCCGCACCTAATCGGTGCTCTATATATATATATATATATATATTATATATATATATATATTATATATATATATATATATATATATATATATATATATATATATATAGGAGTGATTAGGTGCGGGTCGTGCGGTCGTGCGGCGTCGATCACGGGCCGTCGATTACGGGTCCATCGCGGGTCCATCGCATCGGACGGTCGGGGGCGATTCATCTCGACCGTTGGATGCGATGGACCCGCGATCGGACGACTTACGTCAAATCCGCACGACCGCATGACCCACATATTATCACTCGCGTGTATATATATATATATCCACTTGATTATGTGAATGACAAAGTAATATAACTTACATGTTCAGCTATGCCAGCCCAGTTGTTGCCCATTGTACGGTGGAGGCGAATGATGGCATCCTCCTCGGTTGGAGTGAAAGGATCAGTCCTCACCGTCGGAGTCAGATGCTGATACCACCTCAAGCGGCAGCTTCTGCCAGAGTGGGACAGATTAGTACGATTTGCTAAAACATTCCATTTCCCCTCTCCATGTCTGTTCACGTGCTCCGTTAGAATCGCATCCTCTTCTGGTGTCCAACGCTCTCTCTTCTTCGACCGTTCTTCTACCGATCCTTCCATCGAAAGCTGAAACTCCTCCTGATACAAGAAGATTTAGAGAGAGAGAGAGAGAGAGAGAGAGAGAGAGGTAATATGAGATGTGTGTGTGTTACCTTAGGCGGCTGGACCAACCCCTCCCTCTAAAAGGAGATACACATAGCCATTTTATATTATACATATACAATTGGAAAGTCATTGCTTATTCAAACTCTCGCTGATGGGATTATTCAACCTCTCACTCGTACAGTTTTTTTTTTTTTTTTTTTTTTTTTTTGCTTGGCTCACTCGTACAGTTGAATCACCCAGTTCACACTGCTGCAAAGTAGAGATAATCTGGGGTTGTTTCTTTTACAATGTGTATTTGTTTGATATTTTGTCGTGTTTTGTTAGTTCGTGCAATCAAGGTTGAATTATAATTGGATTATAATACAAACGGTATTTTTTTATTTGTTTATTTTTTCTTCAATCAAATCCAATCCACAACTTCCATGCTGTTATAGGATGAATCCATGGGGAGGTAGAGATCCGGTGACGGTTCAAGGGTTGTGAGAGGGGAAGATGGAGAGCAGAGCATTTTTTATTTTTTTATTTTGGGGTCTTTGGTTTGTGAGTTTGTAGGGTTGCCATGATGGATATTGTTGTGATTCATTAGTTAATAATAGTGGACGGTGTATATGTTGAGGCTATTTAAATGAAGAAGGGTGTACCAATTGATCAAGTTTACCAATTGATCAAGTTTGTACCTTGATTGTTCTTCGAGTTAGAATCCCTAAACCGAACTTGAACCTAATTGGGTTTGGGTAATCTCGAGTTCGGTTCTGCTTGAACCTAACACGGAAAAAATTCAACCCGAACTTGCCCATGAGCAGTGGCGGAGCCACCTTAGGCCCGGGGGGTCCCATGCCCCCCCTTGAATTATTTTTTTAATTTCTTTTTTTGTGATAAATTAATTTTATTAGATAGATTACGTATAGCCCTATTTTTAGTCTTAATTTTAATTTACATGTATTTTAATTTTTTAAAATAATATATTTCATTTAATAAGTTACATGTTTTTATAAAAAAAATGAAATATGTATTTTAATGAATTTCCATTGATGCATCTATAGGAAAATGTAAAAAAAATTTATTGAAGCATATACCTCCTTAATATGAGTATAAGCGCTATTAATTTTCTATCGACGACGCATATGAAACTAGAATTGGGGTAGAAAAAAAATTGTGTGTAACAACACTCTTTTAATTATGACCCATATGTCGTGGGTCTCACCTGCGTATTAAATTCTAAACAGCAACAAGCCACCACTAAATAAATAAAAAATTGGATTTATGTTTTGATTTTTTTTTTTTTTGTGAATCATCGATTTTAAATTTGACATATCGTTTTAAAATATAATAATTGACTTTTAAAATTATTCAGTGATATGTTTTTATGTGAATGTCTTTATTTTATTTTATACATATTTATTTTTAATATATGATATTGAAATTAAAAAAAACATAATAATATAATTCTAGAAAATATTTATAAAAGTTACATTAGCCCCCCCCCCCCCCCCCTTTATAAAAATCCTGACTCCGCCACTGCCCACGAGTCTGGTTGGGTCCAGTTCAATCCATCCAAGTTGCACCTCTATTATTTTAAAAAATTTCAAAACGCGTATACTGAAATTGAAGTTAAAAAAAATTGTGTATAACATCATCCTTCAAAACAAGTGTAGCCTTTCCGTTGATGTTCCCAACATATTTTGAAATATTTAATAGTATATACTTGTACTGTGTTCTTTATAATGAAAGCGCGATAGCAACATCAATCTTTTTTAAAAAAAAAAGAATTGAATGCAATTTTTTTTATGTAATAATGTGCATAACACGATAGAAGCTAGAGTATATACTCTATTAAAGATTTCATATACTGCGTTAAATGACATGACGTAGGTAAAAATACATGACATCATCACCCTCTTCAATATTGTAGCTATGATTTCTATCTAGTCGGAACAAACCAAATTCAAATTAAATAACTAATACAATTTTTTTATTTTTCTATGTATCATATAATCCATTTTTATCCATCTCTTGTATTTAAATTGTTTTGTTTTTAATTGGGTTTTAAATTGTTTTGTCATATGTTTAATTTTGAATTATTAAAGTTTAATATATTGATGATTTATCAAAATCTAATTTAATTAAAATGTTAAAATTTAAATAAATAGGATACAAATAATAATTACTACATTTATATATGGGAGAGTAAAAGGGATCCTTTTTACTCATCAAAAGGATATAAATTTAAAATTACAATCACTTCAATAAGTATATATGCGCGCGCGCTCAATTCAATTCAAAATAATCATGGAGTGATATAAATTTAAAATTACAATCTTATTTATTGAGATTGAAATAAAATCATTCAGTTGTTTAAAGAGGCATTTGCACCTAACATTCTCTTGATTGAATGAATGGGAGATGTGCCCCTTCTTTAGTGAAGGAACTTGAATTCGAGTATTTTGTCACCTGCTAATAGGGGAAGATTTAGTCAAAAAAGAAAAAAAATATTTACCCACAAAAAAAAATAGAGGCACATCTTGATTTTGCCGCTGCTTAAATTAATGGTCAATACCCTATGCATTTACATGTTTACAAAAAGGTAGTTGCTACCTAGGCCTCAGATTTAAGTCTCATTTGTGAGCTTCAATATGTGGCACTCTCCTATTAGTTCCATATTTTACTTTTTCTAACCACCAAAATAACAATGACAAGACTACCTTTCTTATAATTTTAAAAATTGGTTCTAACTAATTAATATCTTCTTTAAACCTTGTAATTGAATCCCAAAAAAGTGGCACTATTAAATCATCTCCCTGACGTAACATATTTTTAAAAAATCTAAAAGACGCCTGATGAAAAAAAAGAACATCAATCACATATTATCAATTAAGATACAATGTATCTGAAAATCCAAATAACAAATATGGTTTACATGGAACTACACAGAAAATTCATAAAAAGTTTTCAAAATGCCAACAATATGCAATTAAATATTAATCAATTATACATTAGTCAGATCCATAAAAATAAAAATAAAAATAACAACTTTCAAAAAATGGGTTGTAATCCAAATTCAGATACAGGTGTATCTGGAATTTGAATTAACAAATATCTTAAAAAATGAGCTGAAATTCAAATTCAGATACAGGTGTATCTAGAATTTGAAATAACAAATACACATTTCATACAAGTGAATGTGCTTTGTATTTGAAAATTTTGAATCTGAATGAGTCGAATAATGATGATACAAAACTAAAAAAATATGATGAATGACACATTATGCATAATTATACACAAACACATAATCATAAACGATTGTATAGATCAAACTTGGTACACAACAATGCATGTAAATCAAGATACATGTCATGTATCTGAATTTAAAATGAAATTCAGATTCAATACATGTATATGATGATTTAACGGAATGGCGAAAAATCAAAATCAAAATCATATATTCAGATCGAAAAAGAACTAGCCTGAATGGATTGTTATTGTTTGCACCAAAAATCGGTTACAAAAAAAACTAAATGAATCAGAATTCTTCTCTTCCCCACTGATCGAACTAAAACAAAAATAAAAACAAATGGAATCCCCAAAACAGATAATCGACTTTTTTTTTCTTCTGTTCCTTTAATTAATCTAAATCAATTAATGTATTCAGTATACACAATTGCTTTCAATTGAATTAATTGTTCCCATAAAAAGAAAGAACAACGAAATTGTGGTTTCACTTCCATTAATTAAGGGGACAATTACGATATGAGGGATCGGTTACGATATATGAGATAAAAAAAGTGAATATAACATAAAAGAATGTTTTGGAGAATTCAATCTTGCCACCTCATGGGGGTTTGTGATGGGTCTACCAATTAAGGTCTAAAAATCATTATTGTTACAAAAACTGAGAGTATACGAATACAAAATAACGTAGACTCCCAAGTATATTACGTACATATGGAGCTAGTATGACTGTATCCTGAAACGACTTTACCCCATACTTCTGGACCAATCACATCGCACTTGATCACCTTTACCAGCATTCCATTATCTTGTATTTCTTGCACTCCCTTTGAACAGCTGTGAGGGTCAAGGCCTTAGGCCTCTAACGAACCCAATTAAACGTATTTATTTGTTATAATAAAAAAATTATTGAGGTGATTGTTGAGACTTTCAAACTAGGACAAGTGTTAAACAAACTTTTTTTATTAATTAAAATAAAAAAATTTATTTTAGTTGTCAAGAAAGTCCTGTTTTTTTTTATTTTTTATGATAGTCATGAAAGTCCTGTTGTTAGTTAAAAGAAGAATTCACGCGCGGGTCATCAAACATAGATTTTATTCGACTCGGAACGACAACGAACGAACCTTCCTTGTCGGCGTTTCGCTTACTAGTAGTCCCAATTCTTCTTTGGAAAGACCCAAGAAGAATTGAGTTGGAAAGACCGAAGATAAGTTGGAAAAAAGAACAGCCTTTACAATCACAATCAGTGTTGCCCATTGTTGCTAGCCCTGTCAAAGGGTCGGGTTCGGATCGGGTCGGGGTGGACCCGGACCCGAGCCGTGGCAAGACCTGATGGGTCCGGGTCCAATCTAGGACCCGGCGGGTCCGGGGAAATGTGGACCCGGACCCGGACCCGTCCGGGTCCGACCCGACCCGGATGGTTGGCAAAAAAAAGAAAAAAAGAGGAAGAGCTCATGTATTTGTTTGCTTTATCATTTTATTTGAAAATTTTTGTAATAAAACATTATTATTAATGAGACTATGTTTGAACATAATCTTATACAATTCAAAAGAATTAAATGAATTATTAAACAATATCCAAAACAATAACTACTAACATAAAAAACATATTAACCTAAACAATAAAGATAACTAATTATACAAACATTCAAAACAATATTAACCTAAACAACATTCAAAACAATAAACACTAACATATTAACTAAAATAATAAACATAAATTATGCAACAAACTAATTAATTATACAAATTCAAAAGCTAATAAGTTAATTGTCCAAAACAAACCGACGACAATACATTACTAAGTTTATTACATATTAAACAATCAAGTTCTTGCAAGTTGCAATATCAACACAACAAAAAAAATGTTATGATTATGATTATGATTTATGAACTTATGGATATAAAATAAGTTAAGTAAGAAATAATGTATCAACTAATACTAATAGTCTTATAATATATGAGCATATATTAATAAAACAATCGGGTCTCGGGTCCAACGGGTCGGGGCGGGGTGGACCCGGACCCGACCCGTTTGTTTGTTCGGGTCCGCCGAGTCGGGTCCAACTCGGGTCGGGTATATTACACGTGTAATCGGGTCCGGGTCGGGTCGGGTCCGGGTCTAGACCCGACCCGTTGACAGGCCTAATTGTTGCCCATTGCGGAGAGGAGAAATTTTTATAAATAACCCCCTGAAATATTTTAATTACACTTTTAACCCCGCCCCGATTTTAATCGTAGAAATTAACCCTGGACCCGGTCAGCACCACGTCAGCGCTGACTCGGTTTTTTTAATTTTCAGATTTTTAAGGAGGCGTCATTTTAAAACCACAGTGTTGTTTTTTTAAACATTAAATCAAAGTAGGCGTATTATATATAACACACCTCCTTTGAAAATATGGTGGCGTGTTATATATAAAACGCCTCCAATGATAAACGTCACAAATTGTATTGTTTATATGGGAGGCGTTTTATATATAACATGCCTCCTTTGTAAACACAGATGCAAGTTATATATAAAACGTCTCCTTTGCTAATCAATACCCAATTAAATTTGGTTTGATATTTTTTCCTGTTTATTTTTATGTATTATTCTATATTTCAACATGCAAAAACAAAAAAATTGATAAACACATACCCATATAACATTCCAGCAAACACATACCCATTTTACATCCCAATAAACACATACTCTTGTTACATTCCAATAAAAACAAACCCATTGTCCTAGAATTCATTTTTATCTAAAGTCATGACACAAACACAATCATCCTAGAAACCGTCTCTATCATTTTTTCTTAGTCTTCCTAGGAGCAGGTGGTGTTGAAGAAGACGGTGCATCTGGCGGTGCAGAAGAAGTTGTTGTTGTGATGGGAGTCATCTCATCTACATCTCCCTGTGCAGTATCAACAACAGAGGATCCAAAAAGTCGACGAGGTCCTCCTCCGTAATACATCAGCAGTCTCACCTCTGCTTGTGTAGCTGGATGGGGAGGTGGCTGTGGAGCTTGTTGTTGTTGATCGTCATCTGTGATGTGTACTCCTTCACTAAACAACTCCTCAATGGTGAACACATGTTCACCAATCCCAAAAAAAGCAGGAATTGTCGTGTCATCATAAGCATCATGTAATCCACCACGATCTGGAGAAGGAACATAGGAGTCATCATCTTCTGGCTGTGGCATGACCCCCACCACCGCTTCTGCTAGGTCACGAGTCACCGCAACAATGCGTCCCCACTCCTCATAGTTGGGATACAACAATGCTCCTCGAGGGAGCACCTCACTTATGTTTTGCATTGCCGGCACCTATGAATATTAAGTGAGATTAATTAATTATAGGAAAATTTGTTTTGAATGGTTAAAAATTTCATAAAATAAAAATAGCAAAACCAAAACCTACCACGTTATCTGCAATATAACCATGGGGGTGTCTCAGTGGGGATGGTGGCATGATATCTCTCACTGTTCGCTCCCAATACCACTCCATATATCTGATGGAGCTCTGAACCCGAGGAAAATCATGTATGTGATCCTGACGTTGATCACACCGCTCAAGATATGTACCATGGAATTCTACCCAATCCACATCTTATCGACCACGTCTGTTGATTCGGTCTATCCTCTCTACATCGCATGGTATATCTTGTTTGAAACCAAATTGGCGGGCGACTTTGTCGGGCACATGCATCTCTACTATGTCAAAGCAAATCAAGGGAACTCTCGCTATCCACAATGATGGCTCGTATCAACATATCGAAGGTAGTTCATCATATTTGCCAACATATGGTCGCCATGTAACCTAGAAAATCATAAGCTCATATTAAATTATATGTAAGCTTGAACAATCTGTTTAATATATAGTGGTTTTTCAAGTGTCATTACCTGCGACTCATGTTAGTAATCCAATTGCGCCCTGTAGTATATGAAGGCATGTGCTGACTCATCAAATCTTTGTGTCACAATATTCCACCTGAATGAAAAATATATATTAGTTGAAACTATATTGAATTGTATTGTGGTAATGAATTAAAATTAAACTTTTATTACCTGGAACCCAATGGTCTGTCTCCAAGCACAAAATTTAGGACAATACATGAAAAAATTAAATAAATAATACAAATAATTTCAATAAACAAACCTACACAATGTACAATTTAGGTTTAAGCTCAAACCATTTTAGTGCAAAAAATATAACAAACAATTTCAAACAAAAAAATGATAAAAAAAAATTACAAGAAAAAAATGACAAGAAAAAAAATGAGAAAAAAAATTACTAATGATCACAATGACATGCAAAATAATTTATTTTTAGAGTTACAATATGTACCTTTCAGATTGGGAGAGCTTCAAAACCCTTTAGTGATCCTAGGTCAAGAGAATGGAGTGAGGGATTTGGGTATTTTGGGTGTAAGAGAGAAATGGGATGAGAGAGAAGGATTTCTCGGATTTGAGGGCATATTTATATAAATGAATAGTGGAGGCGTGTTATATATAACAGACCTCTATAATTTTCTAATGTGACGTTTTATATATAACACGCTTTCATCAATACACTTTAAAATCCCATAGAATATGGGAGGCGTGTTATATATAACACGCCTCCATATAATTTAATTTTTATTACAGGTCTCTAAAAAATTCAAAAATTAAAAAACTCAATCAGCGCTGATGTGACAGCGCTGACTGGGTCTACGGTTAGTTTATGCTATTAAAATCAGGATGGGTTAAAAGTGTAATTAAAATATTTCAGGGGGTTTGTAGAAAAAAAAAATCAAAGGCTCATTCAACTGCATAAAGAGTCACTTTCTTCAAAAAAAACAAATATTATTTTATTTTAAAAAAAATGAGAGAAAGGGCTATATACACGAACAACCCCCTCCCCCACCCCACCAAACACACCTATAAATCCAAGAAACCCATTCTATCAGTCAATTTGTGTTAACATATATTATTTTATTTAAAAAAAATGAAAGGAAGGGCTATATACATGAATAAATATATATTTATAACATAAAGATATATATATGTGGCTGATGGTACACGACAGCGGCTCCAGGAATTTCTATAGATGGGATCATTTAAAAAAATAAATTCAATAAAAAAAATTAAAAATTTATTATTTTCATATGTTTATAAAAAAAACATAAATTTTTATTTTGAAAATATAACAACTTACATTAATAAATAAATAAATTATCAAAGAAATGATATGAATGATTTCTGATACATAAACACTGTAACAAGGGTAATCTGAGAGTTTTAAGTATAAAATTTGAGCAGGGTAGGGTTGCCATTGTCTGAAAGAGTGATAGTTGTAGTTTGGGTTTTTTTTTTCAAATGTGATGGGGTCAATTGACCTTACCACATATAATACGGTGCTGCCTAAAGAAGAAATAAAGAATATAAGATAAATGGTTTGAAACCTTTCTTTTAGTTTATATCTAAGTTTGGCACTCTGGCCTCACATGGGTCAATAATTCAATTGTCAAATCTTTTCCTATCACGGGGTGACAGGATTTGAACTTAAATCTCTTCATTAAGAAGGGATACCTCTACCATCTCATAAAGAGGAAGTTTAATAAGTAGATTTAGAATTAGTCATTATCTGTTTTATTTTAGTGTTTTTGTTAAAAATGTAATAGTAAAAGTTGTAAGTGAAAGATGAATAAATAATTATAAAATTGATTTGATATGTGAAACTTCTTATATCAATAGAATAAATTGAATAATTATATTCATTTATTCTTTATAAATAAACATGTTTTTAATATGAGTGATGATACCCAGGCCCCAACTCATAGGCCCCATTCACAGGCCCCATGAGGTGTCATCACCTTATTTGTTGGCTTGTTGACTTTTGAAAATGGGTAAAATGACAAAATACAGATATGTCCTTCATTAAAAATAGATCCAATTAACCGAAATCCCCTTTTTTCTCTTATTAATATTTCACATTAATTTGAATTTGCCTAATTTGAAATTTGTCTATTTTAAACAATATATCTCGCTCTAAAATTTGTCTATTTCAAAATTTGAATTTTTAAAATTCTTATGAATTTTACACCAAAATTTACCTAACTTACACAAAAATCACCTAAATTGTTATTCATCAAAATTGCATCAAAACTTATTTAAATTACACCAAAATTATCTAAATAACACAAAAAATACTTTCTAGTTTTTTTTTACGATTATAACTGTTACAGAATGTAACAGTGTTGCACAAATGTAAAAAATAAAATTATTATGTGTATGCGATTGAATGTTATATTTACGAATGCAACAATAATATACATTTACGAATGTAACAGTGTTACATAAATAACATTATATCGTTCCAAGACTGTTACATTTCAGATGTAAATACAAAAAACAATACACATTTACAAGACTGTTACATTTCAAATGTAACAAAATAACAAAAACTGTGTATTGTTTAAATGTATCTCTTTCGAATCAAACCGCAATATTCATTAATTGTTACATTTATATAAAGGTAACAGTATTAATCAATACACAGCTTCCACAATGTAAATAAACAAAACAATACCTGACCTTGCTTTCGATTTCCTTCACCTTCTCCGTCTCCAATGACGACCTCACTTTCAGAATGTAACACCTATAAATTATTTACAAGTCAAACAAAAATAAATTATTATGACTATGCAAATGATTGTTACATTTACAAATGTAAAAAAAAAAAACAGATTTTAAAAATAACATTATATCGTTATAAGACTGTTACATTTCAAATGTAATTTTTTCTTTAAGCATCTATAACAACAAAAAAATATAAACGTGAAGAAGAACCGGTTGTCGACATAAACGGGCACCTGTAGTTGGTTGAGGCTCTGAAACTTGCTGACGAAGCTCGTCGCGAAGGCGGTGTTGTTGAGGGAGGGTAACTTGGACCTCAACAGAGGGAGCTGTTTGATATGGTATCTTCAGTTTGGATGGTGATCATATTCAAGAATGGCGGCAGTGGTTGTGTTGTCGAAGGTGTCGAGGCCAGTGGCATAGGGACAAACCTCCATGAGGAAGGTGGCGTTGTTGTATGACCTATGTGTCTCAAGGAGGACGTTGGTTGTCTGGCCAGGGGCAATGAGGATGACGTCGGTGTCGAATGGCTTGACGTAGACGGCATCAACCTCCACAAAAAAAATATATATAGATTTTGAAAAAAAAACAGAGTTTGAAAAAAAACAATATTTGGTTCTAATCGATTTGTTTTTGCTGTGTTATATTAAAATTGAATTAATGGTAAAAAACAAAAATGATTTCAGATTTGATTGCATTCCACAATCATAGGGGATTAAAACCGTCCACATTTTTATGTAGTTATTATCTAAAGGGTATAATAGGTAATGTCTTGTTGCCACCTCATGTGACCTATTTGGGGCCTGTGAAATTGGGGTTTAGGAATCATTATTGTTTTAATATTATTCACCCATATTTCATTTTGTTCCCCGATCTATTCGGCTGCTTTTTTTCTTTTCTAGGTTTTTTTTCTTTTTCCCGAACTTGTTTTCTTTTACAAATCTTCAAAACCCAAAAAAAACCCACCTTCCACCGTCTTACAAAACCCATCAACAATATAACATTGAATAAATTTTTTTGTAATATGTATGTGCATGACTTTCATGTCACGTGTTGAAGTTTTTTTTTTTTTTTTTTTTGTTATGATGTGCTCCAAAGGAATGCGTACATTGTATCATTGAATAAGATGGGTAAATGAAAGTTTTCATGTGTTGAACATTTGAATGGGCTGGCTTGTCATGTACCTCAAGAGTGTTAGCAACAAGCAAATCAGAGAAGGAAAAAGACAGCCTCCATTGCAACTTCAATTGCAGTCTATTTAATTTTATTTTATTTTTTTAAATCTAAAATACATTAGTGTATTTTTTTCATAATGAAAAAATAAAGAACAAAAATTAGGTCATATACTATTATATGACTCGTACACTATGATAATGCAGTATATATTACATTATCATAATGTATGGGGCTGTAAAACATGCTGTAAAAAAATTGTGTATCAGCGCTAATAAGATAAACGTGTGCCAACCTTGCCAAGTTTTATAACTTCTAATAATAATCTATAATAGCGGTGACAATAAAGTCAATTTTTTCCCAACTACCTGTTTGCTTAAGACAAAACAGATATGCTGCTTTGATTAAGACAAATCAGATATGCTGGTCATTTTACATTCATTTATTTTATTTCTTCATCGTGATACATATTGGATGTTTTCTAGTTGTGGAGAATATTTGGTGTATTTTATTAAAAGCCTTTGAACAGCAAGAAGAAACTTAGACCCTGTTTTGAGTTGCAACTATTGAAAACTCTCTGAACTACTAGTCCTGAAGTACTTGCTTGCTTGAATTGTCCTTGTAGGGTGTTATAGATGATTCTATACGAGTGGGGCTGAGTAACTGAATAAGGGATAAAATGGTGGAATGTTGTTGAGATTTTATAGTTAAGACTATGATTAAATCAAATGGTATATGAATGATTAATTTAACATGTACAATAATAAAAATATACGGATGATAAATATGTTGGTATATTATTTTGAGTGGTAATTTAAATGATACGATTGTGTTTCCCCCCATGTTTTTCTATTTTAATGAGTATCTGATCGAGGTTGGGTTATGTATAATATTGATGGTCTTTGTGTTCTTTTTTTTTGCCAGGTGCGGGTTCAGAAGAAGGTGGAGAAGGCTATTGCAGTTCCACGCCCCACAAGGATACTCATCTTTGGATGTTGTTCATGCTTATGTATAATATTGATGGTCATTGTGATCTTTTTTTTCTTGTACTTGATCCTGGCCATTAAATGACTGTATCAATTGGATTATGATACTAATACTGTAATATATATATTCACTGCTCTAAAACGGTTTTTTTATTTGAGAATATTGTAACATTCTCATGTATTTATCTATTGTAGCATGAAAATATATGCAGCTCTATGTTTGTGTGCTTGGATTATATTTGATGATCTACAGGGTTTTTTGTCAATCATAAAATGTTGTAATATTCTCTTGTATTTATCTTGTATATTTATCATGTCATAAAAAGCACATATGGCCCATGTTATTTTTAAAAAATCTGTATAAGCTTCTATCAGGTTCTCTAAAGTAATCAAAGTGCAGTATCTAATAATTTATTAAATAGACATATATCAAAGTATTTTTTTCTTAATAAATAGAAAAAATAAGCAAATCATCAAAGTTTTCAACCAAACATCAAATTACATTCAACACTTATTAAATAGACCAAAACACCATTATCATAAGCTCTACTCTTTAGTACTTAACCAAACACACTTATTTTCATAAGTTCTTATCATTTCCGCTAAACTAAACATTTTTTCTTCTGAACTGATAAAAAAATTTCAGAACTTATATAATTTACACTTATGAATCAGGACTTAAAATCAGTTTTCCGCTGAACCAAACGACCCCCAGTCTAATAATTACAAGATTCTTTTTATGCATGTCATGATGTCATGGAATTATTTAAAATACTAATATCTTTGTTATTTATTTTTTTAACTTGGTTTTACAGTATTCCAGGCATTTCCTGTATTCAAACCCAGCTCAACCTTTCGGTCCAGAGGATTTGACGATGATATATTCAATCCATTTTATAACTTTTTCTGCAGTTTAGAAGGGGTCTCCTAGCTATTTATGTAATACAAAACGCAGTATATATTGTGTTATTGAAAGTATATGAAAGTTACAATTTTTCATTTTCTTAAAAAAAATGCAAAAAGTGTATTTCAATATACAATTCACTTTTTATAACAATGAGTATTTCGATGAGAAAGTATATATTTTTTTATAAAAAAAAAACCAATGAGAACTGCGAACAGGTTGCACATAGTGCTGCTGGACATTATGACATGTATCTTTATTGGAAGGTGTTTAATTAATCTCAAATTTAGACATGCCAAAACATAATTCATTTTTATTTTCCGACACATTCAAAGGTCACGAAGCTGATGAAGTGATGGTGGATGATCTTCGGAGGCTGGCAAAATATATCTTCTTTTTTATTGATAATTATTTTTTCTTGATTAAATCTTGGCAAGACTCGAGCATAAATCTTCCTACTAAAGAAGATGTGCCTCTCTCATCTTGCCAAGAGGAGGCAAATATATCATGCTGATTGCAAAGGCATTCTTTTGAAATTCATTAAACTGTCTAATGTAATTTAAATTTTCACTTTTTTGGAAGTCCTAGATATACCTCATAGAGTTTCTACTGTAATAAACGTCTGTAATGTTAATTGTTGTATTTGTGATTTAAGTCTGACTGTTATTGTTTGTGATTTGATGTGAATTCTTGTGAATTGCGATGAACTTTGAGGAATTCGATCGAGAATGAAAACCTGAGCCTTAGCTTACCAGTCTGGATATAGAAAATGAAGCCATAAAAGATGTTAAGATCCATATATGGAATCAGCTTTAATTTGAATTCAATTAAGAACAAAGTCTCAACGGATTGGCTGGATACTAATATTTCTGTAGATTATTAATATTAATTTGAATGAACAAGGGATATGTTAATGATGCAGAATGGGTGGCGGATGCGTTTCAGGGGCAATGAACCCGAAAGGGTCCATTTGAAGATTTTTAATTATTTACAGAAAAACCGGCTAATAGAAATAAATGGCGCCCCGAACTTGGAATTGGCTGAAATTTTTACTGGATGTAGATGTCGAGGAGATCTTCAAGAATTGTCGCTATGCCACAACACGTGTTTATTTTTTCATTTTTCCCATTTTTTGGCCTTCAAAATGGCATTTTTGCTATTTTTAGTAACTTTTTAGATTTAACGTATCTGCTTCATAATAATTCGGATTTGACCGAAGTCAAATCCCACGATCTTCTAAGATCTCCTATAATTAGTTATAACAAACTTTTGTTTTTGCTATTTTTAGTAAGTTTTTCCCTATTATAAAAAGGAGGCTTGTAACATAGGGTTTTCAACTTTTATTAATATATTTTCTAAGTTTTAGTATTCTCTTTGAAAATTGTGTTTGTTGAAGGATCTCAACGCTTGTTGGATTTTTATTTTAGTTTTTTGCTGCGTTAATTAAACTGAAATTTTAGGATCATGCAACATGGATACTATAATGTAAAAATATATATATATAACTGTAATTCATATATTTTTTGCATTGGATAAAAAAGCAAGGAACAAAATGGATGTAATGAGCAGCTTTATTAAAGGATGCCAATGGCTTTTCCATGGGAAAAAGTAAAACGGAGAAATTGAAGCAAAAAATATTTCGATAACAACCGACATACATAAATATTGGTTTTTGTTATTTAAATAATCATCATGATTTAAATAGATAAATATAAATAACATGTATATACCTCCATTAAACACAACTCACGATTTATTTACTTCAATAGGATATAACTATTAAAATTTATCCACGCTAAACAAACATGTTCTAAAATTGAGTCTATTCTACTGCCTCATTTAGGAAACATATGGGACCAGAAGGAATAAACTAAAAGAGAAAAATAAAAACTTAAAGAATTGAGGACTTGGTAGCCCTATTTTTGCAGCTTTGGTAGCTCACAAATTCTAAAAGCCACACTCACGAGTCACGACCATAAAAAAAATGTTATACTTGAGTTATTTCATTTTTTGCATATCAAACACAATTCGATTTACTATTGTGATTTCATCTACTGTGTTAAATGGCATGATGTTGATAACTGCGTAATCTACACCTATGAAGGAATAGAGTAACAACCCCATTGTGGCCACACGCATATGTTGAGCGATAAGAAACTGAATTGATGTTAGGACCAGTTTGGTCGCTCTTCTGATTCTTATTCTTGTAACACCCAAATAAATAGTATTAGAGCATCTCCAATGGGGTCTTCATTTTGAATACTCCTATTGAAGATTTTAGACTTTTGAATACCCTTGAACTCCAATTGAATCTTCATTTTAAAGATTTTGCTGTTTTAAATACTCATCAACTCTAATGGTGAATCTTCAATTTTTTTGTATAGGTCTTCCAATCACTATTTTGATTTGTTAAAATTCTCATTGTATCATTTGTCTCTTTCATCTTTATTGTTTATTAACATTTGGGTGCTGCTACCTAGGCCCTAAAAATTAAGCCCCATTTGTGAGCCCCAATAGGTGGCACTCTCCTATTGGTTTCCTATTTGATTTTTTCTAACTACCAAAATGACAATGACAAGACTACCCTTCTTATAATTTTAAAAATAAATTCTAACTAACTAATATTCAAATTAAACCTCATAACTGAATCCCACAAAAGGTGGCACCATTAAATCTTCTCTCTGACCTAACATATTTCTAAAAACTTTGAATTTTAGGGTTTTGATTTAGGTGAAACCATATGAACGAAAAATACAGATTTCTTCCCATAAAAATAGAATTGGAATTTAAATTTAAATACATGTGTATCTAGATTTGAATTAACAAATACCTTAAAAAAAATGAGCTGGAATTCAAATTCAGATAAAGATGTATCTGGATTTGAATGAATAAATAACTTCAAAGAATGGGCTGGGATTCAAATTCAGATACGGGTGTATCTGAATTTGAATTAACCGATACCTTAAAAGAATGGGCTAAGATTCAAATTCAGATACAGGTGTATCTTGATTTGAATTAACAATTCAAAGAATGGGCTGGGATTCAAATTCAGATACAGGTGTATCTGGATTTGAATTAAGTGATACCTTAAAAGAATGGGCTGAGATTCAAATCCAGATACAGGTGTATCTGGATTTGAATTAACAAATACCTTTAATATGCATAATTATACACATAAACAACAACATAAACGATTATACAAATAACATCTAAACACAAAAGTCCCAATTTAATACCGACAATTCCTTTGCGAGCTTCTGATAGGGGCTTCCATGGCTGCTCTCTGCCCTTCCCTCTCCGAGTCAACTTGCTTCCTCCTCATTATATTCTGGACCCCCATGACAACCCCTCTCTCTGTTTCAACCCCACCTCCTCAATCACATCTCTTCTCTCTAACTCAAATAAATCAATTCCTCAAATGAGTTTTTATCTGATAAACTAGAAAAAGCTTCCCCCCAAATAAAAAAATCATTTCTTTAATCAAACAAACCCTCAAAATGATCAATCCTCAAATGGTTCCTCGAATCAATTGTAAACAATGGCTTTAATTTGAATTTAATTGCTTTTTTAAAAAAAGAACAAACCAAATCGTAACCACCTCGTAAATTAAGGGATTGGTTATGATATAAAAAGCACAAATTATATGAAAGGGGTAAATTGGATATTTCAATCTTGCCACCTCATGGGGCTTGAGATGGGGTCTATTAATTGGGGCCCAAAAATCATTATTGTTAACATTTATGTCCTAATTTTAATGTAAATAACCAAATTATATTAACTCTACATTTACATATAAAAAAATTTAATATTAACATTGATTTGTTATTACGTCATGAAAATGTTACAGTTCAAATCCGGTTAACCGAACAATTGAACAGGTGACTCTTTATCCCATTCATTTTTCCAATTCAATGAATTATTTGATTTTTGAAACATTGCTTTTAAACTTTACATGAAATTTTTTTGTAAATTTTTTTTCAAAATTTCATATTTTTATTAAATACAAATAGAAAATTAGAAATTTATAATTTTGTATGAGTTAAATATCATTTATCAAAAATTATTATAAGTTAAGAATGTCATTTTAGGCATTAAAATGCAATAACGTCAGGTGACGTCGGGAGAAGCAGGTTAAGGGAGAAGCAGGTTTTTAACGCGTTGAAGAATTCGATGAAAATACAAACAAAATGCAGTAATTATTGACAAACGCAGACGCTATTAGAGAGTGTTTGCTTGCGAGTCTGCGTTGGGGAGTGTTTGTTGACGCAAATGTGGGGTGAACGCCCTGCCAAACGGGGGGCCTAAGCAGAATTCTCTTGAATTTCTACGAAATCAATCAGAACTGATTTTTCAGACCAGGAGTGACCAAGCTGGCCCTTACTTGGTAAAACTTTCCTCAAAGTCATCAATATCCTGAACGCAAAAAATGCATGATACTGTGCAAAAAACTTTCCTACTAGCTGTCCCAATTAAAACATCCGATGGAACCAGAAATAAATCAGTGCAATCACCCTCAAAATCAACCCTGAAAAGGGAATCACCCCAGCCCTGTACAGAAAATGAGAGTTCAAAGAGGACTGGATACATAACAACATTGCTACATTGATATATATTAAAGGTTTCAAGGGGTTTCTTGATAGTCCAACACCATACCCCAAACACGATACACGCGCAGCAAAAAAAAAAGGGCCCTGCCTGCGCAATTGCATACAAAGCATAGCTAAAACTGCATCAAGGTGATAAAGCAGCTCTTCAGACTTCTTTGCTTCATCTTGCTACCATCACCTCATCGCAGATGCCATTCCTCCAAAAAACAGTGACTGGAAAAGAAAATAGTACAAAACCATGAGGTTGTGCATAAAATAAGCTAAATTGTAAGATGAAAATGATAGCTACCAATGTAAACATATGAAGGCTAAGGCACGTTGGAACCAATTCTTAAACTGATTTTACTTCTGCAAAATCAATTTTTAGATAAACTGTTCCAAATGGGTATTTTTAAATCTTAGCTATTGCTTTCAGGTTTTGGTTTATGTGTTGAAAATCAACAAAACTACTTTTTTCATAAAAGCTGGTTAAGAAAATCTTGTATGAAAAAGATGGTCAAGAGCACTTTTACGAAAAAAATGGGTTCCAATACACCCCACCAATGTAACATCTCTGATGCATAAAAGTGGTGTACATCCATGATACTAAAACTAAAAGCATTAAAATAAATTCTACTAGAAATTTTGCATATATGTGAAAATACATCATATTATGTGCATGACAGGGTCATATCTTGATGCTCACATGGAAGAATTATGTTTCACATAATTCAACTATACTAATGCACATTCTATCCCACATCTACAGCTTCAATGACATTTTTCTTGGAAAGTACATGGTGTGATGCATGAAGCACCCCCAGCACAAGAGGACTAACGCATTGAATGAATTATAAAAAATCTAATGCAACCCATAGTGGCCCCATCTAAATCTAGTTACCCACCTAAATAGAACAAGTTGGTGGATGGTCTATTCCACAATCACAAGGCATACACTGGTTGAGATCCATGAGACAAGCAGAAGCTTATGTGATTTAGTGACCAGAGAATGGATTGTAATGGTTGGAAACTGATCAATGAAGAGTATTACAATAGTTTATATTTCTTATAAAGAAGCATACACGAAGGACAAACACAAATCAAACAAATGATAATCATGATGCAAAGTGAATCATGTGATGAGTAACTTACAGTATATGATAAGAAAATTTCATGCATGACGAAACATGGTATGTGAGCGATTCTATTTATCACCAAAAACATTTATGCATGAGTTTCAGATTTTGATAAGTTCTAGTGTCACTTACATGTTTTCTAGAGCCATCAAAATTCTCCACGGCAGCTGGTGGACCCACATAAGCATTTCTTCATTTTCCGGCTACCAGGATTGGCTTGACCCAAACCATAATCATAAGTCAATTCAGTCATTGGAGGGATGTGCCTCAGCGCAAAGAACATAATATGAGGATATTTCTCATCATTGTGATCATGCAGAACTGGCTGCCAAAAAACATTTGGCGAGCAGCTATGGTTCATAAACCGGGACATATTCCCCATCTTCCCTGCATCGATATAAAAGGAGAACGGCTTTGCTCCATCATTCAAATCATCAGTCCTCGATTCCCCGAGTAACTCTGGGATATAGTTCCATCCAAGAGCCTTCTCGTCAATGTTGTTCGCCTCAAAAATATATTCATTATCATCCACTTCATCACCATCCATCCCCTTGATTTCATCCAAGACTTGCCCAGTAAATTCACATATAAAAGTGCCGGCACGGATAGGATCCCACGACCGCAGACCCCAACCTTTGTCACTCGTTTAAACACCTCAAACTGAAGTCTGATCCCTCTCTGAGTGACACGGTTACGACAGCTGACCGAACACGGACAAGAGGCCCCACACTCGTAAAGCATGGACTTATGACTCACAAGAAAACCCGTCGAACTATACGGAAGATCACCATCATTTTTCTGAGAACAAGCACAATCAGGATCTCCCGGTATGCAAACGCTGCTGCATGCACATCCATGACGAGGTGCGATCGGTACATAGTTGTTTGGATAGTTCACTTTCACCGAGTACGTAAAATGGGCTGGCCCCCTCTCATCATCCAACTCATTCACAAGGATAACTGGAATGCTTTCTGCTCCCGAGGAGATGTCCGGAAGGATGGCATTCCCTCGGGAGGCGGATTATCCCTCCATTGCTGAGTCAACTTCCAAACTAACAGCCCGTTGGGCTGACCAGGAACCCTCTCCAACTTATATTTATAGATGTTAAACCCCGTTTTCCCCTTATCCATCCATAACTGCTGAACCTTGTACAGACCATCGTAGAAGTATATCCGCCCGGCAGGAGTTGTAAGGTCTCTCACACCCCGTGTCACCCGGACAAGATTTCCCCTACGCAGGCTTCTCTCGAGGGCAAGGTTCCCCCTCTCAAGCTTCTGATCGTCAGCCTGCTTACCCTCTCTATACGTAGATCCGCCTTGTCCAGTATAAATAAGGATGTTCGGATCATCGTCCTCATCCTCATAACCACCTGAAGTGACTATACTTATCGCTATAGGTTCCTCCCCATCATCAAACTTTGAAGTCATGTAATCAATCCCTCCCTGGACCGGCGTATGCAAACCGACCAAGCACATCTCAATCCTAAAGAAGAAGAGGTCCCCAACCTCGATCCCGGGGATCCCTCCAATCCTCTTCCCTTTGGTGGCTCGAAGCCCACGAGTCATCATGATGTTGCCCGCCTTCAAATCTGGCCTCCGGGAGACACCGGGAGACATGTCCTTTGCGTCTTCAAGCTGTAGAAGCCTCCGACGGAGGGCATCAAATGTCTTCATGACCTCTCCGACCGGCCCGCGGTCGCCCCCATCCGCCAAAGAGAACGTGAAGCCATCATCAACATTCTCAACACTCTTGTACCGCTTGCTCTGCCGAGTTCTCCCTTCGCTGCTGCCCTCGGCGTCTTGCAACCTAAAGCTGCTGATGGGGATGGGCTGAGGGAAGGACCTCGAAGAGACAGGTCGGTCCACGGTTCTCTTCCTCGCAGT
The DNA here is from genome assembly GCA_030737845.1 of Acorus calamus. Lineage (NCBI taxonomy): Eukaryota > Viridiplantae > Streptophyta > Magnoliopsida > Acorales > Acoraceae > Acorus > Acorus calamus. The sequence goes on along the minus strand of CM060861.1, from coordinate 5,873,038 downwards.
CTTACGGGTTCGGGAACTACCCGCTCCACCATTGGACGATTCGGGGGTCTTACCGGATATCGGGCGCCTTTGGGACTCGGGGGTAGCGAACATGGCAGGCTGAGTGAAGGAGGGCAATGGGTTCATGCCGGGGGCAGCGGAGGAGCCGTCGGGAGGGGCGACTTGGGAAAACGCATACGCGGGGAAAAACGGAGTCAAGCATCGAATAGGTTTCACATCCAAAACATCTCCTTGGTTGTCCATATCTTTCCCCTTCCAAAAAGAGGTTTTTTAGGTTATTTAAGGTACCTGAAGTAGAATATTGAAGAACCAAGTCTCAAATTTGATGTGGGTTTTGAATTTAGGATCAACTGAAACACTTTTCTTTCGATTTCTGATGTAAATATGAAATATCGCACACAATACATGCTAATATCAGTACAATTTGTGATGGAGAACAACATAAAAGAGAGGCTTTTAGGTTTTACAAAGTCACAAATAGTGATAAATTGACAGATTTTGAACAAAAAAAAAAGTGGAAATGTAAACCTAAACCACGAAAAAGACAAATAAAGAGTCTTCAAAGAACAGATTAAAAAAAAAACGTGAATTTTTTGATATGGGTTTCTGATGATCTGACAAAGAAACTACCACCAACTCCAAACAAGCACGGATTCACCCAAAACAAAGTGCGATTTTTAACAAACCCATCTAAATATCCATCCAAAAATTCATTTTTTTAAAATAAAAACTTGAATAGATTCGACGACAATATAACACAAAGAGAAAACATACCTCAGATTTGTTGATAGAGGTCGATTTTGATCTCTTCAGAGTTTGATTTGAAGTGAAGCTCTCTGTGTGTCGGGTTTTGGTTCGAAAGAGACCTTTTTTCGAGTGTTGAAAGTGGAGGCACAGATCTCGACACGTTCATCAGTCTCGGGATTCGTGATTTCTAGATCGAACGGTCAGGTTTCGGACATGAGGAGGTCGGTCTTGAGTCAGATGTTACTGAGGTACCACTTATCACTGGAGGTGTTTATGAGTTTAGGCCAAGTTAATTACGTCATGAGTGGTTTCCAACAAACCATTAATATGTTGCCATTTTATTTGGTCTTCACTCTTCAATGACCTAGGTCATTGTCACGTGCTTTTTCAATACAGGTAGGTAGATTGAGATAGTGATACACTTGGTCCCATTTGGGTATGTAAAATCAATTTTTCATAATTAATTTTAAATAAATATGTTTAAATTTTAGTTTTTTATTTATAAGTTTAAAAATTATGAGAAAAAAATGATCGAGAAGTCGAGAATAGTTTTTTTTTAAATTGATTGTTTAAAATTGGTTTTAAACATATCCTCCCTTAACAATGATGTGACGTAATTGATATGAGTTTGAATATATTCAGATGGAGTAAACTGATTTTATCCTATACTTTATAAAGAAGTCTAAGGTTCCGTTTGACAATGCATCGAGAGACATCGTATATCCGAAAGTCATCTCATGGTGGAGAAACTTTGTTTTGAGGCGTTGAAAACTCATGAAAAAATAGCCTTTGAACACACATTTTCAATCGGAAATGCGAATGCCACTTTTACGTTTGGATTGGAGATGGAGTTCCACCGCGTCCATTGACACAAGCACGCGCACGCAGATGCACACACAAACTGATTTAGTTGCTCATCTCAATTTAAATAATAAAAAAATTATTTAAAATTGGATGATGCTACAACTAACCCTAGGTTTTAGCACTACCTTAATTTAGAAGTTATATATCGATAAATAGAACAAAAATTAGAAAATATTGCCCTTCGAGATCTAGGTTACCTTCAATTGTACTTGTTTAGAAAGGTACATTGTTTATGACAAAATATCAATGCAATCATTCCTGTCACTTTCTGCAATCTTTAATATGTTTTAAATTTTTTTTGAATGTACACTGAAAAAACCAAACTCATAAAACACTACACAAACTTAAAACTTAAAAATGTATGTATTAGATTTATTCTAGTATATATTTCTTCATCTTTAATGTAAAACATGTTACTTCATTAGACTATACTTCAAAATTTTCAAAGCATGTTTGAAATGGAAAAATAATTTTTTTTAAATATACTACTGCTGGGCCAACCCTGATATTAGGAATTGTAGATGAGGTATTAGGCAAACTCATAAAATGAGATTCCTGTATATCTATACTAAAAATATTTGAGTGTCAAAAGAAAATTGTTGCCTGAGCTAAAACAAAAATTGAAAAATAAATGTATTTAAAAAAATTCATCGTGTTTTTTTATTATAAAAGAAATAAAAATAACAAAAAAAAAGCTATTTCCTCTGTAACAAAAAAACTCACGGTCCATTCTCTCTCTCATAACAATAAGGAAAATGTTATAAATCATTTCTACAGTTTAAAACTTAAACCACACGTGTTTTTATTTTCTTTTAAAATAATATAAACATCATCGAATTAGATAATGTTTTAATATTTAAAAAAATGTATGTCGCTCAATTTCAAATTGAATGAACCAATTTTTAGTAAATACATAAAAATTTAACGAGAAATATACATTGTTTAGCAAAGTATATGTTTCATTAAATTCCTAATAAAATTTTTAAGACTGCATTTTGAACTGTAAAAAAAGTATGAAAGCACCCAATAAAGCAGGACAATAGCGCCCAACGGGCTGGCCCGTCTCGTGTTGTGGTGGCCCGCTTCAGGTCTGCGGTGCCAGCCCGTTATAGTTTAACTCTGTCCAATGATTAAGGGAAGCCTGTAAATTATCTGAAAAAAAATCTACATTCGCTTCAAACCCGTATTTAAAATCCGAAATATCTAATATTTAAATATTCAAAGTGTGGACATGGATGTCCGTGTATATCCAATTTGAAAAATATCTGAATTAGACATATATATTAAAATTATACATGTTTGTATTATATATCGTTCATATTTGTTATCTTGTATAATTAATCAGATATTATATATATAAATATTATATATATATATGTATATATAGTCTGAAAGAGAGAATAAGTTTTAAAATCTAATATATCATTCATTCTATTATTTCATATTTAGACACATTAATTATTCAAAATTATCTGAAAAATATCTGTATCCAATAAAAAATATTCATATCCAATTCATATCCAACGAAATCCGAATTCGAAAATTAATATCTATATTTAAATGATTAGAACAAAATATAGATATTAACATATCTGATTCACATCCAATCAGTTGAGAGATTAGTAGATTAGTAGAGATTGAGGAATTCATATAGTGTAAAAAAAGTGTGCATATTAATGAGTAGATGCAGTTTTATTTACTCTCATTCACAATATCTTTTTTCCCATGTATCACCACTTCGAACATTAAAGCCCACAGTTTCACTAAAAGAAAATATCTTTTGGAAAAATATATACTTCCTTGAAAGAAGAATACATAAAAATAAAGTAAATACTCCTTGAACGCGCCATTTTTAATGTAATAAACCACCTCATTCAATATCAATTCTTCAGTAGTTAAAAATTCTAAAGATGCAACAATGTGAATTAAACACTCTCCCAACTCAAATTGAGAATCTAAAAGTCGCAGAGTTGTTGCAGATATGATCTATGTCTGTACATGGAGATTCATTTCTCCAATATGAATGCTAACTATAATTTTAAGGTGATGAGCTTTCACTGAACCTTCTCACCACTACCCATCCGCCACTTCTCCTCCTCTACCTGTTCCAGCAATGCTTCCAGCTCGGCTTCTGTTAGTCCCTCCAACCGTTTCTGCAGCAACCAAGAAAGTTAACTCATTTGTCAATGGAAACGGCAAGTCATTCGATCCATAAATCAAAAGACTTGACGAGCTAGGCCCCATTTGTAGCCAGTTTTCTAAAACAGTTTATGCTCTAGATCATAATCAATTCTGAAAAAATTACTCTCAACCAGCTTTTTCATTAAACTGTTTTGTGGACTTCAATAACATAAAAACCAAAATCGGAAACCAAATGTTGATACTAAAAAATACCCGTTTGACAATCAAACTGAGCCTAGATGGAAATGGGCGTGACTTTGAATGTTATCATGACATAAGTTTGGTCAACATAAAATGGTAGAGGAAAAATTATGTTAATTGATGCTGATGTTTTAAAGTTACATTATGCAATTGCATGCAGTTGACTTTTTTTTTCTAATATTATAGGTAAAGAAGGCTTAAATCTTGCCAAGAAGACATTAATCTTGTTTGTATCTTGTGTTCTATTATCCTAAAATATTTTAACAGAAATGGTAGTTGTAAGTTTTTTTTTTTTTTCAGTTTTAATTTTATGACACCATATCAACACAGAATTGCACAAAAGATCATTCTGTCAGAAACAATGGATCTGATATAAGATGATGTGCTAACCTCCATGACTTGCTTCTCATATTTCCTGAGTTGTTGGGCATATGTCATCTCTTTGTTTGATACTCTGAAAATATATGTTGAAATCCATCCAATCGTCAGCCCTAACACAAGCACGAGCTGAACAACGTTACCGGCTTGCAGAGGATCAACTCCGAAAAACTGTACGGGGGATTTACAACAGAATCAATGACTTTTTCATTAAATATATAATCCAGTATAATTTTTAAACAAGATGTTCCAAAGATACCTCCAATCCACTCTTCAAACCAACACCTATTACAGTCACTCCAAGACCAATCAGTAACACATCCTTCCTACTGTATCCAAAAGGTACCTGAACCATTATTTGAAATAAGAGAAATGAAATAAAAAAATTTAGTGAAACATTTACCTCATTAAATATTGTATATATCACATTAAATATTTTCTTTCACATACTAAGAATGAGTTTATTCGATTAAAAAATGAGCGATGTGCACTTTTGATCAAAATATATAATGATGTTTACTATTTTTTTTAAAATGAAAATATGCAAGATATGGGTTCTAGTTGATGAATGTAACCGAGTTAAACATTTTCCTTTCGTAAAAACTACCTACAATCAATTTTTCATAAAAACCATTTTTATTTACTTTTAGGTCTAGTTCGACATGGAAATAAGGGGTTAAAATAAGAAAAAAATTGGGTTAAATCACTTGTTATCCCATATGACATAAAAAAAATGAGAATAAAAGATGGACAATTGTTCACATTTTGAGATAAAAAATGATAATAGTTTGTTCTAGATAAAAGGTGGAATAGACTGTCCAAATTTTTTATCCCTATTTTGTAAAATTAGGATAACATCTATGACTACCATTCCAAAAAAAAAAAGAATGTGTTCCACAGAACAATATTAATACCTCATTAATAGGAAGGGCAAATTTCATATTTTTTAAAATAAATTAAAAGTTATCTCATATTTGATCAAAATGCAAGATTGATGATAATAACACAAAAAAATGAGGATAATAAAAAGCATTATCAAATGCAAATCTAAATAAATATTTTTTCCCCATAAATTAGGCTAACTTATCCAAAAAATTTATCCATTTATCAAACTAGGCCTTAGAATTGATTTAACAAGGGGATAAATGTTGAGATAAGAGATAATTATGAAAATAATGAGTGGGGGGGCAACTTATCCCCATATGGTATAAAAAATAATTAGGATAAAATGCGGACAATTGTCCCGATTTTAAAATAAAAATAGAAATATTTTATTTCACCTAAAGGCTGAAATAACATTTATCCTCACTTTTTGTTCAAATTTTAACAAATATAAATATAAGTAAAATTAATAAACTTTTTATTCCCTAAAATTAGAATAATTTATCCTCAAAACCTTCTCTCCTTACCAAACTAACCCTTAGCATATAACAATCAACCAAATCTCTTTAATTTCTTTAATGAAAGGACTTAGATTGGAGTTTTACCACCCTTCGTGAGGAAAGATTTGACCAAAAATAAAAAGCAAAAAACTTATCAATAAAAAAAAAGTGTAAAAACCAAAATCAAAAACATATTTGGAACCGACCATCTGAAAACTGATGGGCAGAATCAATTTCATGCAAACAAACAGGGCCTAAAATCAAAATAGAAGCTAAGAAATACAAAACATATTGGTACAATTGCTTACATATATTTTTTATGGGTAAAACTCACACATATCGCCTTGGCCTTACACACGTATATAGAAATCCCAAAGGGTAACTAAAAATAAGCCTTTTGGGACTCTTGCCTCTTGGACTGACATTTGCATCAGTATAGAGAATTAGAGCTTGTATCAGGGGATCAATGCTACACGATCTACTACACACATTATTATAGTCTCTTCTAGTTCTGAGCACAACAGTCAGAGTTCCTTCCACATCAGAATTCTCGGATCATCAGGAGCTGATGCAGCCTCTACGACCTGTTAAGAAACCCAATTCAAGATAATCTTAAAGGTATGGCACGTATGGTAGGGGAAAATTAGGGAAATACAAACATATATATGCAGCAGCTGTGACATTCCACACGAATGCGATGCGGTTGTGAATAGATAAATCAGGATCTCAAGAAAATTATAGTTCAATTTTAGAATGAGTGATTACCTGAAAGAAGAAACATCAAAATATTTGCACTTGAAACCTATAAATCCAGCAACAGATATATGTATGACATGGAAAGTAAAGAAGAGTTGATGGTTGCTGTCACTTAAGCTTTGTCAAATACGTTTTGAGTCCGCATCCGAAAATAAAAAATTATATGATATTGGAATATTTGAAATAATTTAAAAGCGGATATAAGAATACCCAAGTCCGTAACTGCTTAGAATTGAACTGATATGTTATCCAATTATATATGTTTTTATTATAAACTGTTTAAATTTGATTATCTTATATGAATGACTATAATTCTTAAATTTTACATATCATTGCATCAATCATGAAAAAAAACTAGGTTAAATTGAATGCCTACTATAGATAGTGAATTTTGGTTTGGATGTTCAAGGCCGGAAGAATGGGAAACTGATGTAAATTATTGCTTTTCAAGTATTAGCAATAGGTAGTGTAATGCTTGCTCATAAATCAAGCCTGACTCTTTGAGAGTTTGTTTGACATGGGACAAAGACAGCAAACTCTAATCACACAATAAAATCAAAAGGGCATTTTGCACTCCATCTATGAGGTGCGTTATAAATGGAGTGATGCGTACAAAGTACAAATTTGATTAAGACTGAAAGACGAACAACAAACTTCAATCTAAACGAACCTGGAAACCAGCCTTCAGGTACAGATCTTGAGCAGTCTTGTTGTCTGCATTTGCATGGATGTATAACTGCTTCATTCCTATTGATGACCCAATACAATAAGGGTTAATATTGAGACAAAAAAAATAAATCATCCAACCCTGTTTAAATAATATTACCTTCTAAGGTGGCAACATCAGTTGCCAGACAAAGCATATTTGATGCAATCCCCTGTCGGCGGGCAAATTTAGCCACACACACATTGGCAATATAAGCATATTTGTGTGAATCGCAATCCTCATTGCTAAACAGGACGGAAGAGGTTTTTTTAATTTCCTAGAGATAAGTTATGAAGTAAGATCACAAACATTAAGAAATATTGCATAGAAGTAAAGAGGAAACAAAATCAAATCCCAAAGGGTATCCACTGTTAAAAGCATAGGGTTTGACATTTTGCAAAGACATGGAAGGGAGAAAAGATATGGGTGGCTTGTGATGGTTCCCAGGAAATAAATAACAACATTCTACTTACCCCAGGAAAGTTTTCGCCTTGTAACAACCTCCGGATGCTTATGTCAAGTGTTCCTACAACACTCTTCAATACATTTCGTCTTACATTTGGCTCTTCCTTCTTAACCTGAAATGCAAAATATTGTTCAGTTGAACTGTTATGGAGAGATCAAGAAGCAGCATATTGATGCATGATAAAGTCCAGAGATGAATGTTTCTGTCATAATCCTTTTGTAATAATTGTAACTCAAGTACATAACTGGGAGTAGTTGATTCCAAAATGTAAAAGAAATTCAAACTATGGTTTGACATATCTCAGCAAATGATAGAATAACTAAAAATAATCCTGCATTGATCATTGAGAACTGAGCTTAAGAAGTTTATTGCATGGGGTGTGCACCAAAATTCCTTTTTTTAGTCGATGGGTATTATGTGATCAATCCAAGTTCAAAATATATTGTCATGTCTGCTCTCTTAAATTAAATAGCCCATCTAAGTTTTGTGCTTAATATATAAATAAATAAATAAAGTTTGCAAACTTATACAGGCTGGAATGGCAAAATTTTGGCATGATTGTTAACCATGAAAATTTTATTAAAAGAAGAGAGAAAATAAATCAAATTGAACTCATATTTGAATGATTGAATTATAGAATGTGTAGTTCCTTTTCTTTCCCTGACAATGTAAGTAATGCATCCACAATCATCTTCAGGAAATGGCATTATGAATTTTCCACATTATTCCAGGTTTAATGCATCCAGAATCGGTGTCAACTTGAAGAACTTGATGACTAGAAACATCAACAAAATAAATGAGCACAATGACTGAAAAATAAAACATATATTTAATAACATACAGCAATCATGCAAGTACACTTCATTGAGTTTCCATCCCTCCCAGCACATCGGCGTTTCAATGCATAGTACTCCTGGAATCAGCAACGATTGTAATGAGAGAGAAAAGTGTTGAAATAGAGTTAAAGAAAAAGGTAAAAAACTGTGAGTATATAATGAATATGTTTCATGACCAAAGTCAGAAAAATAAACACACATCCTAACAAGGTCGGATTTCATTTATTTTTTTATTCAAAAATGACGTTCAATGAAATTTCTTTCTCGCATTCTGGCATGCAAATGTTTTTTTGATGAAACTAGAAGGAATACTTCACCTTTGCTGCATACTCCCTTTTAAAATTCTCTACATGGCTGTGCAAATCAAAATTTCCACAATCAATCCTCGGCATCCAATATAATAAAAAAACTGAAAATAACAACTGTCGAATGAAGTTCCCAAACAGATATTAAGTTACAAGATCTTTATTTTGAAGAGAATTGTAAACTGACCGCACATACAACGCTGATTCACAGTGGCCTTCTGCCCTCAGATATGCAGCTGTCTGTAATGCAGCACAATATACACAAATAACATCACCAAATTTGTTGAATGAACAGGTGCATGAACATGGAAGAAAAACACCAAAAAGACAAAAGAAAACCATAGGACCAACCCAGTATTCTTCATCAAGTAGAGCACTGCGGGCGACATAATTACCAAAAGCCCTTCTTGGCCCTTCGCACAATTCTTCCTCACTTGGCTGCAACCTGTCAAAAGATAGCTCGGGATGCTTTGATTCATCGTTTCCTGATGTAATTGAATGCCATAGATTTGGGGACGCATCCTTGCATTGAACTTCCACAAATTTCCATCGACCACGTGACACTGGAAACTTTTCCCTAAAATGAAAAAAAAAATGGCAGTAAGAAAAATATCCAATATACATGAGAAAAACACAGAATTCAACATAGTATTGGACAGAATAATAAGTATCTGTTCCAAAGTCATATCTAAATTATAAAAGGGACTGAGAAGTATGCAAAAATCCATTAACAACCAGGTTTGAAAACTGACCTAGTTTTTCTTTCCATCAGAAATGGATAGATATTTAAAATACAAACAGATAATCTTAATTTAACAGTACAAACGCATAATCTGATAAAAGTCACATAACCAATAAAAAGACATTCCAAAACGCATAATCCGAGTTTCTTGATGCATCAAATGAAATTCTTGTTCAGAACTAGATATACAACTAATCTGAGCAAACCAAAATGAAAGACTTTCTTTACCCAAACGAGGACGGAATCTTGGCAGCGCATGAGATGTTGCGAAATCTCTTCCTTGTAAAGGCCGCCCGATTCACCCGCAGAGGGAGAAAAGGAGATTTCTTTTGAAACAACGGAAAATCTTGAAAAGGAGTACCGAAACCCACTCTAATCGCCATTTCATCAAAGCAAAAGCTCACAACACGCGAAGATCATTAACCTAAGCTCGAAAGAAACCCGGATTTCAAGGAAATTGTTCGATCTCCATGGATCGAATCACTCAAATTAAACCAAGAATTCGAGATTCAACACGAACGGAGGCTGTGGAGAGTCACGTATGGAGCAATTAAAAGAGAAACATCTGAAACCCTAAATCGGTGAGAGGGAGCCCGCCATTTTTGAAAGGGAAAAGCAGAAACCCTAAAAAAAGGGAAATGAAGGTTCGCAAGAGTGACGTATGCCGTCGGAAGGTATTTATACATTCTTCTCCGAATGGATCGCGTCGCGAGTATTCGTTTTTATCCATTTTCTTTTTAGAGTAAATTGCATGTACACCCCTTGAAGTTTGTAAAACTAGCAGAGACACCCCTTATACTTTAACCCCCCGTTTGGGGTGGGGAATAAAGGGTAGATATGGGAGAATACAGTAGAATAAGCTCCAAACAGCTGTTTGTTTGACAAGAATAAACTTTGATAGTTATGTCTGGATAAGCTAGGATAAGCCTGATAACTATTCTAAGAAAATGGTGGAATTGCTTATCAGGGCTTATCTATGCCCATAGATAAAAATACTCTTCTCTGTCATTTTAAAATATTTATCTCACCTGACATTCTCTGCATACATTTCAAAAACTGTCACATATATCATATTACACTCATATCTCTTATACTTATTCCCAAACACAAATAATTTATGCAGGGTATAATTGTCATTTAAAAAGTCATAAATTTTTATCCATCTCTTATCAACCACTTATCCTTATTTTATTCAAGGTGAACCAAACAACAAAAAGATCAATTTTACGTTTTCCAATGAAAATAACAGAAAAAAAAACAACCAAACAAAAATTTACTTATTCAGCATGGATTGTTATCTATCCCAATATAGCTATCAAGGACAAATAATCTTATGTCGCACCCCAAACGGACCCTAAAAAATATACACTTACAACCCCTTATTGTAATTTTAAAAGTACATACTTACACCCCGTTATATCTTAATTTAAAAATGTTATTGTAACATTCAAAATAATATTTGATACTTACATTCATACATTTTAAGTAATAAAAAATATTTTTACATTTTAAACTAACATCCATATATCTTAATTAATATAAATCATTCATACATTTCAAGTAATCTTATTTCTCATGTGAGTACATAAATCATTTTTGTCCCCTACTACTTGGTGCAGTGGTCTGTATTTCTCATGTTATCGTTTTCACTGTATTATCATGCAATTTTAATTGATAGATGGTATAAATTTTTAAACCACAAGAGGTGTCTTTGCAGGTTTTATAAACATGAGAGGGTCGAAATGTATTTTACCCTTTTTTTTTTAATTACACTGTGACGTATGTTTTGTCTAAAATGATACATTCAGCTCCCACTATAGTTAATACCGATTTTCTTTTTCTTTAAAATCATAGTCACCAAATGAAGTGCATGTTATTGTATTAAATTTAATATATACTAAAATACATTAGTGTATTGTTTTTCAAGTTAAAAAAATTTACGTTTTATATTATGATAAAACCACATACACTATGATAGCACAACATATACTATGTTATCATAGCGTATGAGACTGCAAAACGTGTTGCAAAACAGAGTGAGTCTATAAGTGCTTTTAAGTAAAATGACAAGCAATCCAGCTCTTCTAGAGAGATTAAGTTGGGCCTTTGTAGGCCCACGAAGAACAATGAAACTCGAGGCACCCGCTTTAGTTGGAATGGGTAGTTGATACATTTGTACAAAGCGTTGATACACTCAATCTGTTTTATAGCTCCATAGAATGTGATAATATATATATTACGTTATCATAGTGTGTATGATACTATCATAATGCATTAAATAAAAAAATATTTTTAAAAATACATTTATGTATCTCAGTGTAAACTTCATTTCATATAATATAGTGTACTTCAATAAAAGTGTATAAGGTGTGGACTACAAATGGGATGTACATGTCACTTTCCTACAATATATATTGTGACAACGAAACACATATTTTACGATTATAAGTGTATTTAGTGTATATTTCACTTTTATAACAATAAATACGAATGTATATCTTTTGATTGGTTTATTTAAATAGAAATTTCACATTTTAAAATAACATCGATCAATATATATTTTTTAAAAATCAAAATATATAGTTGGAATTGCACATGGGGCTAAATGTATCATTTCTTTTGTGGGCAATTTTAAATATTTGCATATGGTACTACCGTACTAGTTTGATAAATTTTTAAAAAGTATGATTAATTCAATAATTATTCAATTAACTATAATTATATTTATATATATTTTTTTAAAATAATTTGTAAAGTTTTATAATAATTATAATTATATTTATATAAAGAGACCCATATAAATACCTACAATTAAATACGTATTGATATGAATGTGAACATTGATACCAATACACAACTCCCACATGCACATGAATATAAAAAGGGTTTTGTTAACGAGTGCCCTCAGGGCATTGGTTAACCCACATTAATTGGTCACTTTTTAGGTAACTTAATGAATTAATTATGATATGGTTAAAAAAAATGAAAGATTTTTTAAAATACTAATAACACCCCTAATAAATTCACCACATTTTTTTCTTCTTCTCTCTCATACCATATTTTTTCCCTCCAATATTTTTTTCTTCTTCCCTCCCATACCCGATTTACTTGTAAATAATAAATAATATATAAAAAATTAAATTTATACACAAAAAAATATTGTTCAATTGTTTGGTATAGTACACATACTTTTTTTTACATAAATAGGACATTTTTCTTGAATTTATCTTATTTATACTTATAACATTTTTTATTTTTAAACATTGTGTAAGAGGATAAAATTGGGTGTGGGAGAGAAGAAAAAAAATGTGGTGAATTTATTAGGGGTGTTGTTGGTATTTTAAAAAATCTTTCATTTTTTTTTAACCATACAATAATTAATTTGTTAAGTTGCCTAAAAAGTGAGTAATTAATGTTGATTAACCAGTGCCCTAAGGGCACTCGTTAACAAAACCCATAATATAAATACGTTAACTTTTGGATATCATCATATTTGGTTAATCTCAAATAATGAAATATCACTTGTACTAAAGGTGCGTTTAGATGTGAGGTTGAAACACTAAGATTCTTAAAATTTTATGTTTCAAATTTCAGTTTTTCGAAAAGCTATGTTTTATTATATTTTTAACCGTAAAATTTTTTGGCTTTAAAATAAAGATTGCGATTTAAAAAATTAAATGCTAAAAATGTGTTTAGATCTGAATTTAAAAATTTTTAACTTTTAAAACGCAGAATCTATCTAAACTTATTTCCAAACGGATCCTAAATGCAAACATATTTATCTACTTAATTTAAAAGTTTATTAGCTTTTAATATAAAAAGTGTACATTTAATAAAAATGAAAATGAGTTTTTAAGAGTCGAATATTATTAAGTTATTTTTTATAAAATTATATATATTTTCGTTCTTTTGTCAATCGTCCAAGATAGTGATTCATGAGAAATGATAGAATCTAGCCATTGTTGGATGTGACCTCATTAGAGTTTATTTCACAAAGAACTGTGAAACAGGTGGAATGATTATTTGATTCAATGGATTAGTAACAAAACCAACCAAACCAATGGGATTGCAAAACACACATTTGTTTAAGATAAATCTTTGACTGATTGGGACAATTCAGAAAATAATAATAATAATGGTCCAATCCAAATGAAAGTGAGTGGTTTATATGATTAGGCAGACCAACGCTGCACCTGGTCCTTCAGTTGACCTCAAAACATGCTGCATTATGCTTGGTTATTTAAACACTAACCCCCGTTTGGGTGAAGAATAAACCAAGAATTGGGGAGAATATAATAGAATAAGTCTCAAACAGCTGTTTGTTTGACAAGAATAAACCTTGATAGTTATGTCTGGATAAGCTAGAATAAGGTCTGATAACTATTCTAAGAAAATGGTGGAATTGCTTATCAAGGCTTATCTATGCCAAATTGCCAATGGATAAAAATACTCTTCTCTGTCATTTTAAAATATTTATTTCACCTAACACTCTCTGCACACATTCCAAAAACTATCACATCTATCATATCACACCCATATCTCTTATACTTATTCCCAAACACAAATAATTTATGCAGGGGTATAATTGTCATTTAAAAATCATAAACTCTTATTCATCTCTTATCTACCACTTATCCTTACTTTATTCAAGGTGAACCAAACAACAAAAAAATCAATTTTACGTTTCCCAATGAGAATAACAGAAAAGACAACCAAACAAAAATTTACCTATTCAACATGGATTGTTATCTATCCCAGTATAGCTATCAAGGATGAATAACCTTATGTCACACCCCAAACGGGCCCTAAAAACATCTTAAAATAATAACACATGATGCGATTTTTGGTTTTCCAATATCTTGGTATTGATAGTAGAAATCTACTATTCTAGTTCTATCATGGGAGAAAATGTTATCTTCATGCCTTGAATACACATAAATAAATGGAAAAAATTCAGATAACCCCTTGTCAACTGTTTGAAATCTACGTAACCCTTGATTTTTACTAAGGTCCATGTAACCTCCTAAAACACCAATGTAGATCTAAGATAATCCCCTAAATTAAATTTTCATTCACAAATGATGAATATTTCAACAAATATTACTTTTAACCGTGACTGAAAACATAATATGATAAAAACTTTCTATAATTTGTTAAAAATATAAAAAAACACAATACGATTTTATCCCTCATGATAGATTGTGAAACTCTATCCGAAGGGATAAAATTGTCATTCCTCATTTTTCACATATTGTATGGGGTTTTTGTTATACTACGTTTTCAACTAAGATTAATCAAACAAGATATTAGTAGAATAAATAAAAATTTAACTCATGAAACTATTTGGATTTACATAGAAATTTTCAGAAGGTTATATGAACTTTAGCAAAAGTCAATAGATTATATGGATTTCAAACATGTTACAAGGGGTTATATGGATATTTTTCTAAATAAATACATGATCAACACCAAATCTCATCAAAATTTTAAGGTAAACGTGTTTGAACGAGAGTTTTAGAATCGGTGATCTCTTAACAATCAAAAAATCATTTTTTAAATAGTTTTTTTTGTTTTTATGGAAATAAAACAAATGCATAGTATTTTCAAATTGTTCTAAACATTTTTTTTAGGATTTTTTATTTTCAAGTCTCTATAAACTATATGATTTAGTGATTGATTCCTCACTTTTTTATATTACAATTTAAATTCCTAGATTATTTAAATGATATGTTCATTTTTAGTTTTTCACATAGACTAATAAGAAAATCAAACAATTCAGTAATAGAAGAGGACTAATAAGGAATATACCCCTTAAATTTAGAGACTTAAATCATAATATCGATCACTAAATCATATAATTATGAGAACTAAAAAATAAAAATCCCCTTTTGTTTTTTAACTTAGCGTGTTCTGTGCGCATGAGGAGGAGACCTTAGACCACCTCATTTGTAGCTGCTTGGAGCTGGGAAGATTCTGGTCCATGATTGGCGCGGTGACACAACTAGGTTGTGGCTTTCAAAACACTGACGAAATGTGGGAAGCATGAAGAGCTCTCACAACCCCGAGTGACAACTCCGTCCGAGTGAAGGTTTTGGGGATGATTATCCCAACAACGCCGTGGGTTGTATAACGTTCTAGAAATGACATTATCTTCAATGACGAAGCGGGGCGGCATAGCGGTTTTGGAGGACTAGTTGTCTCAACTAACTCTAATATAGCTTGCCTCTCTTTTTTCATTTTATTTTTCTTTTATCTTCTTCTCCTATCCCAATTCAGACTATGTAACTTCGATCTATCTATAAAATGGTGACATTTATCCACCCTTTCCAAAAAAAAAAAAAAAAAAAAACTTGGCGTGATCAAATAACATCGGCCTAAGAGAGAGACCAAATCTTAATATTAATGTAACAATAAAAACAATAATAAAAACGTATAAAACAAGACCATTGAAAAAACGCCTCTCCCTCTCTTTCTCTCTCTTAACCAAAACCGAAACCCTCTCTCTGCCAATCGATCACCCGCTCCCAAACCAACCCTCCCTCCCTCTCTCTCTCTCTCTAAAAAGAGGGGCCAAAGAAGACGAGCCCCCTCAGCTTCACCATCACCTCCGCCGCCTCATGAGGGACCAACCCGCGACGGCGACGGCGGCGGCGAACGCCGTCGCCGAATGGGGGTACTCGAGGCCCGTGGTGATGGCCCTCGACGCCGCGTGGAACCTCGCGTTCGTCCTCGTCTCGGCGGGAGCGCTGACGTCGACGGCGAGGGAGAGGCCGTCCGTCCCAATTAGGGCCTGGATCGTCGGGTACGCCCTTCAGTGTTTGCTTCACGTGCGTTTCACCTGGGCTGAGTACCGGCGGAGGGGACGGGGAGAGGCGGAGTGGGTGGCGGCCCAACGGAGGTAGCTTTAGCTGGATTTATTATTATTATTATTATTTTTTAATGTTTGGTTTGATTTATTTGTAGATGATCTCGTGTTTTTTGGCTGATTGAATGATTTTCAGTTTAGGAATATATGATTAATATTTGATGAGATGAGATTCTGTTGATCAGATGAAAATAAGGTTCATATTTTTGTGCATTTTGTTCTTATTTTTTGGATTTGTTTTAGCTGAGTTGTGTTTTGTTTGTTTGAATTTTTGGACGATTTTTGTGTTTTTGAGTGATTGAATGATTAATTTGTTTCAGTAATATAGTGTGTTTTTTTGTTTATTTTTTTTTTTAGGAATATTGGTGGCTACTTGCTAGCAATATATGGTGTTATGTTACCTTGATGTATGGGTGATTTGGTTGACTGCAGCATAGTTTTTGTGTGATTTTTATTTGATCAGATTCAATCATTCAAATAAGGTTCATATTTTTGTGCATTGTGTTCTTATTTTGTGGATTTTTTTTATTTATTTGTTCGATATTTTTTTGTCGGTGTTGGAGTTTGATTATCAGCTGCCTTTGACTTGGTGGTTCTAGGCTTGTAGTTTAAATATTCTATACTCTTAAATAGTCAAAGTTGGTAGGAATTCTACAACCAAATTTTATTAGATAGAACGTAGGGTACAATGCCATTCATAACCACTAATTTTTATATACTTATGGGTAATCCTTTTTTTTTTCTTTCCGAGAAAGCGCACTTTTGTTAAATTTATGAAAATAAATCACCTTTTAATATGAAAAGCATTTTTTTATAATTCAAAAGCTGTGTTCACTTTGAAAATGCATTTGGGTTAAGTTTAATTCTTGCAGAATCATCCAAACGTATTTCCAAACATTATCTTACACATAAGTAGAGCTTCCGTGGTTAATGTGAAGATCATGTCTTCTGATGCTCTCTTATTACTATATTCTGATCATTTGGAATGTTAGTTTACTTATGATATAATGTTTGATGATCTTTAAGTGTAAGGGTGCTTGTTTATCCATGCATTTAAATGGCCCTGCCAGATCTATATACAAGTTTGTCAGAGACTTCGTATCCATTAAATCTACAACTAAACTAATTTAATTTCTCTTTCTTTTCCCCGGGATTGCTAAAAGACTGGAGACCTTGACTACTATGCTCTCAGTTGTATGGTGGTTGCTTGGATTCTATTGGATTCTTGTTGGTGGCCAAACACTCGTGCAAGATGCTCCTCATCTTTACTGGTAAGTCACAAGTTGGGATGTGCATTTCCCTTTATTTTCATGATCTTTTTTGTTCTAGAAAACTATTTCGTTAGCACAATTTTGCTTTTTATTGTTGTGTTCTTCGAAAATATCCCCTCATGATTCCAATCTCAAGATCTAGACCTGCATGGTGTTGTGTTTGTAAAATAAAAAGCAAATGTTAATAGGTTTTCCAGACATGGTGATGTTTTAGTAACCAAATGGCAAATGTTTTTAGTCCTATATTTTATGTAAATCCAAGCAGGTGATGTTATAACATAATACTTACGTTTTTTCTTGTAATGGAGTGCAGGTTGACGGTGGTGTTTCTTGCGTTTGATCTGTTTTTTGTAGTGTTCTGCATTTTATTGGGATGCTTTATTGGCATTGCCTTGTGTTGCTGCTTACCATGCGTGATAGCAATTTTATATGCTATGGCCGGTCGTGAAGGTGCAACCGAGGCCGACATCAACTCTCTTCCCAGGTTCAAGTACCGCCAAGACAAACAGCGAGGGGCTTTTGGTGCAGATAAGCAGCACACAGCTGTGAAAATGACTGATTCGAATAGTGATTCCATGGATGACCTAGTGCTTCCACCTGAGGACTCGGTGAGTTAGTTTAAGCTCTTGTTTATGTACATGCTCAACTCTGTTGCTTTGCTGGTATTTTTCTCTTATATGGCCTCTTTCAATTTCTGGGACCCATATTTCTTATATTGTTTCTGTAATTTGGAGGCTCTATTCTTGTGAATTTTAGAATCTAATGAAAAGAGTGGCTAGTATGAAATGTATACGAGGACAATAATCATCCTGGTGGTCAATTAGAAGACTGTTTCCAAAATGATTCTCCTAATGGGGACTGTCTGTGTAATGTATACACTTCAACCAATGAATTACTCTATCAAAACCTGTGATTTGACTTTTTTGCTTGTTGTGGAAGGGAGGTACTTATTAAAAGTGATGGATTTACTTGAATGTTAGTGTAAGATATTTAAAATCAAGGAACATTGATCTTATTTGGCACTTCACTCCAAGGAAACAATTTTTGGACATGATTGAGTGAGTGGTATGCTTCTCTGTGCCTCCGTGAATTATGCTCAGATTCAGAACTACGGTGGTTTTTTCCTCTCTTCCTCTTTTCACTTTCACAATATATTGTCAATTGACAAGCCTTAGTTTGTCTATCCAGAGAAGTTGTAGAACAACAAAATAATGCCAAAAAAAGAAAAGAGAGAGATTGGTAGAAGCATGTTAATAAGTGCATAGTTCTTTGCTTCAAAAAATAAGTGCATAGTTCTTTTTCTCCGATAGGTAAGTGGTGGAATTTGAATCAAGGTTCTCATCGTCGCAAATTTTGTTGTCAACCATTGAGTTATCGAGTCCAACCCCAATAGGGAGATGGTGGTCCATCCGTTGTTACGGTTTATTTCCCAAGTTGTGAAGAATTCGTCTGTGATTTTGATATCAGCTCGATGTTGGCAATATAAGGTTCACATCTTCCAGTTGTGTTCACTTCATACTAAATTTAAAATCATAGTTTATCCACTATTGAATTCTTGCCAAATTCCTTCATGATAGTTTATTGATCTTGCATGTGAAACAGTTTAGTGAGACTGTCTAATGTTGCTAGAAACGTTTCAGGAATGTTGCATTTGCCTCGTCCAGTATGAAGATGGGGTGGCGCTGCACTCTCTTCAATGTGGTCACCATTTTCATTCCGGGTGCATCGTCAAGTGGCTCCGTATAAATGCAACTTGCCCCCTATGCAAATTCAACATTCTCAAAGGTGATGAGCATGTCTGACTCCTTTGGTCTCTGTTGGATTGACATCAGTAGTACATGTAACCATGTTCGCCATCGAAGAGCCATGATTTTGATGATCGTATATGCAAGTTTCGGGAAAAGCCCTTCATGAGAGAGGAGTTAAAGTTTCTCGAGTTGATTTTTTTTTAAACCTCAATTCATTACCTCTGAACATGAAGAAAGTGAGGCACTTGTATTTCAAAGGCAGATATATGCTTTATATGGTAGAACTGGTACATGGTGTTGTATCCCATTGATGGTGAACTAGCTCTCTTTTGGCAATTTTAATATACATAAAGAACATTTTTTCATCCTACCTTACTGGTTGGACTTTTGGCCCAGATATTTATTATTGAACTCCATGGATCATAACATACACACACGTGCGTGCACACACACACATATTTATATGATTCAATCATACATTATCTTACAGTTGTCACACACATTTCCTGAGGAGATGATCCTTCAGAGTAGGAAAAAACTTTAAGAAATCATGCAGCTGTCTCTTCTTCATGCAGACAGCAGGAAGAGTTAAAAATGCTTGGCAGGGTTTTTAAAAGAAAAAAAATCACAAGCAAGCATGCCTGTGAGAAAGTTGAAATCCAAACAATGATCAACATTTTCCATCCTAACGCAAGCTCCAGAAAGGAATCCAAACATCTCATGTTTGAAATGCTAACTTCTTTTTTATGCCAATATCATCACAACAACATGAAAGCATTGAATTCGCTTGAAAAAATTGCAATTTTAAACCAAGTCAGCTAAACATTGAAGAAGGAGAAAGACACCTTCAGACCCGCTTT
This sequence comes from Acorus calamus, assembly GCA_030737845.1. NCBI lineage: Eukaryota > Viridiplantae > Streptophyta > Magnoliopsida > Acorales > Acoraceae > Acorus > Acorus calamus. The sequence goes on along the minus strand of CM060861.1, from coordinate 5,852,730 downwards.
GTGAGGTCACAGTACGAGCATCAAACATTCTTGTTCTTCTTCATCTTCGAAGGAGGCCATCGGCCCTTCTTCCTCAAGTGCCTCTTCCGGACGAGCCGTTTCCTCCTCAGCCTCAGCTTCTTGGCCAGCTTCATCTTCAGCCTTTGCTCAAGGATCATCTGCTTCTTGGACTCCAGGGGGAGATTCTCCACTGAAACAACCTCCTCACTCCCACCTTCCGATGGCAAATCGAGGCTCTCGACACCCTTCGCATCGATGTTGTCCGAAGTTGCTAAGGCAATCACGGGCATTTTCCTTGCACGGTCAGCAAATGAACTTGGGCACCCAAATCCATTGGAAGGCACTGGTTGCAAGGTGAGGTTCTTTCTTGGCAACCTGGGGACTGAAGGAAAGAAAGAGATGCAAAGGAAAAACAAAACCAATTTGGAAATTTAGAGCTTCTATAGAAAGAGTTTCATCAGTGACAATGCAAAAACTAACATAGCATGCTTTCCTTTTGCAGTGTAATAAAAGAATGAACAAAAGGACATTCTATCAACTTGTGTAGAATCATAAGCATGGTCACGATGTTTGTGTACGGTAGATATGTGGTAAAGTTTATGTTCGGAATGATAAGTGTATATTCCCAAATAATACAAGATAGTTATTCTAATCCTTAGTATAAAAATTGTGTGAAGACTTTAATATTGGGTGTAAAGGAGAGATGTGGTGACAACCAAGACAAGTTTTTTTAATTTACGAAGAATGCGATAAACCAACAGAACTAAATGGATATCCAGATCCTGAATTTACTAAATGCACAGTTCAATGAATAGAAATTTGTTCAATCAATGTATCCAATCGAAGAACTTTTCCTAACATCAGATGATTTTGTGACTATGAAAAGAACCCAAAAGCAGTAGAAAAACCACATAATTAAGGCAATCCATTGCATTTTCAAAGGCAAAATATAAAAAATTAAAGAACCCCAATGTAGGAAATCATGCAATGAACAATTGAGAGAAAGCGTAAACCAACAAATCCAGATGAGAAAAAAAAGCAACATTTCGGATTGCGAAAGGGAAGGGAGAAAGAGACACATAAAACCCATATAACAAAAATCACAGGAAACACAATGGAAAGCATAGATTCAAAGAAAACCCAATATAGAAAAACACGAAACCAGCATAAAAGAAGCGATCTTTATAACATATCAATAACAAGAGGCATACAAAACAGAACATGAACCCAGTTGAGGCCCCAAAACAAACAGGGGACGTGCATTCGGAGAGAGAGGACAAACTTACGACGGAGAGCTCCAATGGCGGTGGAGGGCTTCAGAGGTAAAGGAGAGGACGAAAGGAGGAAGGAAGGGAGAGGAGAGAGAAAGAGAGCCATTTCTCACTCACTGCATCTGCTTTTTTTTTTTGGTTTTGGATAAGTCCCCTCTTTTACTACACCACTCTCTCCTTTGTAATTTGTATACATGGTTGAAGAATGGATGGTGGGGTTGCAAAGGATTCTAAAATGAGTTTTTGGTGCTCCGCAGGTGTAAGTTACAGACCTGGTGTATTGGTATGTTCTTTGGCTGTTTGGACGAGGAGATAAAGATAAGCCTATTGGTTTTGAATTATTAAAACAGACGATGTACTCATTTTGGTTAACCACTTGTATTCACAAGATATAAATCTTGTTATAATTTTTTTATACTTTTCATAAATAAATCTATAGCGTATAACTATAACACCTCATACTATAAGTGTTGTATTATTGTCGATGATTTTGACTACACAAATTAATGTTATTATACATGTAAAATATGTGCTCACATAATCATGAATTTACACCTTACTCTTATTCTTTAATGAAACTATTTGATTCTTGACATCTTCCTCTAGCCTACTTCCTTAAATCGTGTTATTATAAAATAATTTAGAATAAACAAATATTGATATTTTAGATTCTCTTTTTAAAGTTGTATTATTTTACTCGATTAATTTTATAATTATGTTAAATTATCATTACTTTTTATAAGCCAAAGAGATCGACATATCTAATTATTTTTGTATTTTTTATAAATTGGGGTTAATAATATATCCAGGGGTTTGTTGTAATTTGACCATTATTACATCGATTAAAGCCTTAAACCCTACGAAGAATCCATATTTATTCAGGCCAGAGAGAGAGAGAGCGAGCGACAAACCTAGTTTTCAAAAACCCCCCAAAAATTCGATCTTTGTTTAAAATCACGAGTGATGCCTTGTTTTCCCCCTCCGGGGGCCGTGACTGTCTGCGAAATCAATCGCGATTTGAGTGAGTACCCCCAAAAAAATCTCCGTTTCTTTCAATTGGGTTCCTTTGTTTAGGGTTTCTTTAGCTGAGATGATTTTGTTCTTTTTTGCCTTTCAATGCAGTCACTGCCGAATGTTTGTCTGAAGACGGTGCCAAAGACGCTTATGGGAAAGTTCTTGTATGTTCTGTTACTTGATTTTTGATGTCTCTATTGTTGTGATTTTGGTCAGTTTTTATGTAGATGAGTTATTGTTCAAATTTGCATTCATACAGCACTATGTGATCGAACAGACGCCGATGAATAAAATGTATATTTAGTTACATTATTCACAACACTAAATTTGTGGAATTAGATAACAATTGCATATATGCACGATAAGTGTATGAATGTTTTCCTAGTATCCATATTTGTGTCAATGCTGGCATTTGATTTTGGCGCCACATCAACGTGGATGCAATATGTGGAGACAACAGATGGATGAATATTTTTTTTATGTCATTATGGATGTAGTACTGCATGATTGAGCAAATGCCGATGAGTAAATCATATTGTTGGTGAAGTCATTATGCTTGTAGTATGCTTGAATTGTGGCTTTGCATGTCAATTGCATATATGTATGATAAGTCCATGCATGCTTTCCTAGCATCCATATATGTGTCCATGCTTGCGTGGCATCATTGCTCAGGCATTTGATTGTGGTGTCATGTTGGCGTGGGTTTAACGCGTGGAGATGGATGAGCAACATTTTCTTATTGTTGACATAGTATTGCATGATTGAGTGTTGGTAATTATTGGATGTTGGATTTAGACAATTGTAATTCTTTGAGAATTTGGTACGCAGGGAATTGTTTTCAGTCCGATTCCTTTCCAGTCGGATCTCTTGCTGCCCAAATCCGAAGAGGGTAATGAGCAGGTACAGGAAGATGCTGAGCCGAAAAGCGGTTTAACTGCTCTTCAGTCGATCTTAAGCGAGTCATTGAAATGGGTTTTCCCTCCCAAGGATGTAAGTTGGTTTGGTTATTGGATTTTATTTTCTTTATTTTGATGAATGTACACTATTTGGAGCTTCACAATACAAATTTCAGCTTTGCTTCACTCTGTGTTATAGGTGAATTTGTTGGCAGAACTTGATATTCAAGGTCTTAGTTGGCACCAACATAAACACATTTTAGCATTTATTTCTGGGCCAAATCAGATTTCTATCCGTGACTATGAGGATTCAGGTATGTAAGTTTACGTATTTGAATCATTAGTTGTGTCTTTTTTTTATACATCAGGCATTTGTTTTGTAATTACATAGATTTTTTCCTTAATATTTGGTATTTATTTTAATTAGTCAGTTAAGTTTACATGCATTCCAATTTAAACTTTTGATCGGTTATGTTCTTGTTGATAGAAGGAAAGGATCCGTGCATTCTGATTAGTGAGGCCCAAAGAGATATTAAAATGATAGAGTGGAGGCCAAATGGAGGGAAGACCCTCTCTGTAGCATGCAAGCAAGTATCCTGACATTATTGTCTTGTTTATTAGTGGTGACATGCTAGCTATGCTCTTTTATGTTTAGAATCTTTTGTGATTTCATTATTACTGACTTTAATTTTTTATTTCCAGGGGTGGAATATGCATTTGGTCTGCTTCTTATCCAGGCAATACACCGGCTGTAAGATCTGGAATTGCCACATCCCTTGGCACCATTTCTAGAGGCTCTAGTGTCCGATGGATGCTAGTTGATTTCCTACGATGCCCTAGTGGTGAACAAGTTAGCACAATTTCTTGGAATCCTAATGGAAGATATCCGATCCAATTTTCATGAGTTCTTATAGTCAATTTATGAGTGTTTTTCTATTCTCTCATGTTTATTTTGTACTAATTGGCATGCACTCAAGCCTCTAATGCATACTTATAATCACTGAGCAATAATAGCAGTCCTGATTAATTTTTACAAGAACTTTGCTTCAAAACATGCTAGGTTCAACATTTTCTCTGAATCTTCCTTGACATTTATTACATATTTGGCATCTGCCTCTTGTGAGAGCTCATCATTCACCATATGGGATTTTGCTCAAGGTACCATAAACCCTCTTTTTTTTTCTGTCACTGTTTCTTACTTTGATTATGAAATGTAAACATTTTACGGTGAAATGTGAAAGTAATTTCACCAATAAGGAAATCTCATGCTCATAGTAGAGATATCCTGGTTACGAGCTTGCAATCAATTATCTGCCTTTATGTGACCTTTTCTCCTCAAAAGTTTAATTTTTTTAAAAGCTGATGCATGAATCATGGCAGTTCAAGATTTGAGCAATAGCTGTATAAGTTGTATGGTTGCACAACTGTTTCTAATTCATGTCAAGCACTTACATATGTTAATGAAACAGAAACTAGATGATATAAAAAACATTAGAATTGATGAGTGTGTGGGAAACTTGCCAGGAACTCGCTGACATTACTAGAAAATTTAGTCATTGTGATCAGCAAGTACCTATGTTATCAGGATCCTTCGTTTGGGGTTTCGTATCCGTATTCGATCCTTCTTGTGCTTGATATGACACTACTAGAGTGTCCTTCACTTCAGTTTAATTTTCCCAAAATTTGAAGGATTCCTGTACCCCATCCTTTTGTACCCAATCCTTGTACTTATTATTTTCTCTCTATTTCCATTCATGTGTTGTTAGGTTCAGTTTGTGTCTTGGAATTGTCATTTCTGTTTTTTCCTTTTTTTAGTTTTATTGAAGCCACCATGATTTTCATTGGACTTGTTAGAAGTCACTTCGCTGGAATTATGCCCAAAATCAGTCAACAAACTTGGTGGTAGAATATCTAACTCTCTCTCTCTCTCTGTCAAGAGAAAAAAAAATCAGTTTATCTCTTGTATTTGGTTGTCATGATGTGTATGTTTTCATCCATTCTCATCATGCATGTATCTGCATTTGTTCATTTCACGTATGCAAAGGCATTTGCATATTTTGCTGTCCAACACTAGCATGCAGGATAAGACTGGCTCAATGTTGTTGTAAAAGTTTCCCTTTAACCCTTAACATTGTGGATGTATGACATATCTGGAAGAGCATTTCATTTGGTTGTGACATTTCTTTAGGTTTATTTTCTTCCATTTCATTTCTGTTCCTCTTTGAACAATTATTTTGATGTCATTGGTTTTACAATTTCTTTTCTCTATCAACAGGGTTAGGAACTCCCATCCGTCGAGGATTAGGGGGCATATCGATGCTGAAATGGTCGCCAACAGGAGATTACTTTTTCACTGCAAAGTTGTATGGTCATTGTAATCACTCCTACATTTAGAGAGCTATCTGTGAAGGAATATTATGCTATTTTTTAATTCTTATAGACATACTGACTCAAATGCCCTTTTTTTGGCAGTGATGGGACTTTTTATCTTTGGGAGACAAACACTTGGACATCAGAACCATGGTCCTCAACTGGTGGACCCGTAAAGGTAATTAATTTAGTGAAATTATTTGATGTTGATTTCTTTCTGAAGCATATCCATTTATCCCCTTACAAGTTAGCACTTTCAAAAAGGCATCTTCCCTCATAGTAAATAAACGTGAAATTGGCACATAGAATGCTCTTAACGTGACAATTTGGAGCTGTCATTTAATGTTTTTATGTAGAGGTTGCTTTTCTAATTTAATGGAATTTAACTTTTTTTTACAAAAATCATTTTTGCCAAGTATATTTATTTTCTGTATCAGATGGTTGTATAGCGAATTAGCGATTGTTATGTTTTCATAGACACAAACCCATCTTTGCTAGTCTATGTTAAGAAAATATCAACAGTACTTTTTGAGCAACTTTCTCTTAATTCCAGGGTGCAACTTGGAATCCGGATGGTCGGATGATTTTGATTGCTTTCTCAGAATCCACAACACTGGGATCAGTTCATTTTGCATCAAGGCCTCCTTCTCTAGGTAATCCTCATTTCAAGTTATTTACATTTTTTTCCAAATTGATTGGTGGTGGTTATCAAGTTATGAATTGTGGTATTTCTCAGCATTTGTGAGAATGAAATTTTGACTCATTTTCATAATTTTTTTTGTTTGGCATCATATACATTTCTTCCCTCAAAAAATACTGTAAAGTCAAAAGCCATAGTGATGATTTAAATTATATCTGAGATAATTTTCTTTTATTTTTCACATAAGACATTTTGAGGAACATAATAAGTTGCTTGTTCTTTTTGTACATAAAATTTGTTGAATTTCACATTGTATCAAGATTTATTGAATTTTCAATGTTTATTGCAGATGCTCACCTACTCCCTGTTGATTTACCAGAAATAGCTTCCTTGACTGGCAGGTAAAGATTTTCTTGCTGCAATGTAGTATACTAGTATTGGTGATCTTTGGCTTTCAACTGTATATCTGGGGTCTATGTATGATAAAATAAGTAAAATCCTGCACATCACATGTATTTACACCTGAAATTGGGCCACCAAAATAAGATTACTCCATTTATATTGTTGATGTGCCCACTCAAATCTACTATTTCTGAAACATTTACTTGTTTATGACCTCCTAAAATTACCTTAACTGATGATTATCGATTAATTCGGTTCTTAAAAAATGATTAATAGACAATGAGGAGGCTGGCTGTGAAGGTAGGAGAACAGACACTGCATTCTTTTTCCTTTTGGTAATGCCTGTCACTGCTTTATTCACACACACTATACTTTTTAGAGGTGGTTCTTTGTTTCAATTGCTATCCTCTGATGTTTTCTTACCTTGCTCTGCAAAAGTTGTTCATGATAGATAGATTGTATGTGTGCAGTCAGGGGATTGAGAAGATTGCCTGGGATGCCTCAGGAGATAGATTGGCAGTGGCATATAAAGGTGGAGATGATAAGTACAATGGTCTTGTAGCGGTATATGACATAAGGAGGACACCTCTTATCTTAGCTTCATTGATGTTAGTTTCCTTCTACCCCTAAAATTCCTTTCATTTTTCATCATCATTATCCATATTGTATTTCACCTTATTCATTCCCCAATCACAAGCTCTCTTTTGAATAAAAATGCAGTGGTTTCATTCGGGGCCCTGGAGAAAATCCAAAGCCTCTTGGATTTGCCTTTCACAGCAAGTTCAGACAAGGGTCTTTGCTATCAGTGGTAAGTGATATATGTTAAAAATTGTCCAGACAATGTTGTCTAAATGGCATAACTTTTCATGAATAGTGCACTGTTGATCATTCTTTTTGCCTTTATTTCAGTGTTGGAGCACTGGCTGGTGCTGTTCATATCCCCTGATATTCCGGTCACATCTCCTTCCTTAGTAAAAGGTAATATCTCTGTTTGATATCATGTGAAATCAAAATTGGATATGAAATTTTTTCACTCCAAGACTTCAGAAAGCCAATCTGTGCACGTGAGTCCTAAGTTGCTGATTGTTTTACTATGTCTATGTGATTACTTGCCAGATGATATATTTTGATTAGCCTATCCGGGGACTTGAAGTTCAACTGAGATAACAAGAGTTGATATAAATTCGTGTAGAATTGGCTGCATTTGTTCTCTCTCGAAAGCTGCATGACTTCACTCTTTTGAGTTACCTTCACATCTTTATTTTTCCTCTACTGAAATTGTTGTGGATTAAGAATTTATTTATTTATTTTATAGAGGGGAGAATTGTTGGGGTTTGATGTAAAAGGACCGTTTATACCATCTTCACATGGTTTTGTGTAATTGACTGAATGAGGAACCACCACAGCAACAATTCCTTGTGACCATCTTTATCCCCTCATACAATTTTTCAGAGAAATTGAGATATAACTTATGTTTGAGTGTAATACCATATGTTTGAGTGTAATACTATTTTGCTAATATATGGAAAAAAAAAATTCTGCTTGGGTATTGGGAACCCCTGTAATTTTATTGCACAAAACTCTGTTCTCTCTCTCAAATTCCATTCCAAATCCAATTGAATTTTTTTTTTTGATGGGCAACTCCAGAATAGTTATTTGAGTTCTATTTGTGTTTGTTTTCTATTCCCATTGTATTGTGATAGTTGTTCCTATTAATGAATAAAAAGAAAAAAAGGGGTTACCAGTTCCATGATGTCCATCCCCGGTCTCGACCTGGATTTTTATTACATATTGAGTGTTGTGTTCATATACGTTCGATGTTATATTGAATGATGTATATAATTTGTTGAAAGTTTTTAAATTTATTATAAATGAATCTTTTTCATTCGTTACGAAGGTATATATATTTTTCATGATATATCTTATTTTACTATATTTGATAACATGTGTGGATTATACGTGAAGTGGGGGACTGTAAACTGTCATACCATAACATTCACATTCAAAATCCAAAGGCCGCTTATATTAGCACCCCACAAAATTATTTTTATACACCCTTTTTGGAGTTCAATTATTTTGTTGAAAGGGTGTACAAAATCACCCAAATTTAATCTACTTAATTTGTAGCTTCTTCATCTTCATCTCCACCTTTTCCTATTCCCCCCCTTGTCTCATCATCTGCGAGACATCGGCATCACCTTTCTCTCTAGCTCCATCTTCTCATAATGTCTCATCGTTGGCGCCATCTAGGTACGACAACACCTTCCTTTTGGTGATAGAATAAAAAAAAAGAACCAACAAATAAATTTCATACATTAAGTACACGTTAATTCTAAATTAGATATTTACATTACAAAAGCATAAATATAGAATGAGACGTGTTTATGGATTAGAGGGACGCAAATAGAGTCATCCATCGGATAATGGATCGGGTCGGGTTGCGTCGGGCTGGTTTTTAAAACATGGTCCCGGTTGCGTTTCGGATTTGGCGGGAAACCCTGCAGATCTAGGGTTTCTACTCCAGAAGCTCCTCTGAAAATGGCGACTCCCGGAGTTGATTCTATGGTTCGGGAGAAGCACTTCTCGGGGAGGAGGGATCGTAAGCTCTCGGCGATGAATCCAAATGAGAAGTCGAAGCGGCGGCGAAAGTCTGAGAAGAAGAAGATGTCTAGGGTTTCGAGGTTCGAAACGGGGGATTTCGACTGGGCGAAGGCCTTCCCTTACACGTGGTGGCCCGGCAGGGTCTACCTCCGGGGGGTCTCCACTGTCTCCGTCGCGTTCTTCGGATGCGATAAGACGCGGCGGTTTTGTGTCACGGATGTCCGCGATTTCGAGGAGGACTACCCGCAGATGATCAGGACGGTCGAGGCGAGGTTGGAGGATGAGATCGATCGCGTTCTCGGTGAGTTCGGTAAGAGCGTTGAAAGGAAGGGTTTGTCGGGGTTCCGGGCGGAGGAGGTGTTGGGTTTCGTGAAGGAGATGGCGGTCTCCACATGGGTTGGGGATTCTGGGGCCGCTAGAGTGGCTAGATTGGCTGGGCAGGTCGGCGTGTATCGGGCTCGCACCAATTTTGGGTCTGATTTGGAAGGTAAGCATGAAAAGCTAACTTTCCATTGTTTTTGCTATTTTTTTTACTTTGAAGTTTTAGTTTTCCGTGAAGTGAGTGTTTGAATGGTTTAGGTTTCAAAAATATTTTTTTGAACTTTGTTTTGGAATATCGGGATCTAGTAATATTAATTTGAAAAAGTTACTCGTTGAACATGCTTCAAGCTACAATTGTTTGGTTTCACCCTTGGCTCATTGACTATAAGAGTATGCTGAATTATAATTGTGACCAAAATAATGTATTAACCTCCAATTGTGATGTGATCTTAATTGATCTTTCAAAGTGATTGATGTGATTAGGTAGATCACTTTTCTCAGGTCTGCATGAGCGTGATTGTAGATGTCCTAAACTCTGTCAGTATACCTTCTCTAATTGCACTTTCACTGAATTGGTTTTCATTTTTTAATTTCATTTATGCATCATCTCTTAAATTGTTTCTCCATTAGTGGTTGCATGTTGTTTGTGGATAATTGGTTGGTAGCACTTCACTTTGATCAGGTTGGTTCTGGGTCTGCTGAAGTTATAATAAACTGCTCCAGTACGAAGTTGGAAATTTTGTCCTAACCAATCACACGTTGGAATAGGCTCTTTAAGGAATTAAGTTTGGGTTAGTTTTTTTCCCTTTAAATGGATTGGAGTCATCATATTAAGAAAGATGACACCTCTTGAACAAGAGAGCTGAGGGATCTCCAAAGATGGTACAAAAGGAAAGTAGATAACTAAAAGAGAGAAGAAAACAAAGCATTGAACTAGAAGAACTCCCTCAATAGTTACCGTGAAAAATTATATGAGTGTCTACATTCATATTCATATTATGGATGTTTTTGATCCATAATGATTATTTGTTTTCATTTTCTTATGCACTTTTTTTTTTCTTCTGATAGCATCCTTTCATAATTTGTTCTCTTGTCAGGCACTCAGGTAGAAAAATCATCCAATCCCTTGTCAGAGGATGAGATTTCAAACTTAAATGAAGATGTAAAAGATTTGCACAATAAACAGGAAGACAGTCAGGTTATCTGCTTATTAAACACCATGGATGAGTTTGTCCCTGATTTACAGTATGCCCAAGATGATTATGTTTCTGACTTGAGTAATTCAAGATCAAATTTTTGGCTTTACAGTAGTTCATGCAGTACAAAACTTAGCCGATAATGGTGAATCAGAACAGTTACATACAGAGGTGAATAGCAACTCAAGTTTATCAAATCCGGGGGTAGTTTGTCAGGCTGCAGATTCTGGGGTTGAAGCTTGTGAAGATGATGAGAATGAAGTGGTGGATTTATGTAGAGATGATGACTCTTTGATTCATCCAGATGGTGGTGCAGAAGTGACCCATTTGAAGCATGAAGATGACAAAATCTTTGCTGCTGAAGAACAATCAACTAATCAGAGCATGAAAATATATTCTCTTAAGATTGTGAAACACATACGGTCCCTTGCACTGGACCCTTTTTTTTTCAGGAAAAGGAAGTTGAAATCTATATCTAAAAAAATGTTGAAGATTCGTCATTTATGTTCAGAATATTCACGATACCACTTCTGCGAATGATGCTTTAGAGAGTGATTTTTCTAAGTGAGGATGAAATGTTTGCTGCTGAAGAACACCCTACTAACCAGAGCATGAACAGATTTCCTCATAACATTGTGAAACACATACAGTCCCTTGCAGTGGACCCATTTTTTTACAGGAAGTTGAAATCTATATCTAAAAAAATGTTGAAGCTTCGTCATTTTATGTCCCTGAATATCCATGATATCACTTCTCCAGATGATACTTTAGGGGGTGATTTTCTAAGTGAAAATAGTGAAAACTTGGAAGCCTGTGATTTTGAACGACATGACTATTGAAACTGGTTCCAAGGGTAACAATGACGATGAAGATGATGGTACTTGTGAAAATCTTCATAAGGTGTTGTGGCATTTACATTCCGTTGCATCAAACCAATATTCCTTAAAGGCTGAGAGCTTGAGATTTGTCATTCCAGAAATTCTGAATTACAGGGAGATGTTGTACCAACATAAAAATGATATTGCCTCTCCGGATGACACCTCTGAGCATATTCGTGAACCTGAAATGAGCAGTCTATCAGAAGTTGATGAGCTCAGACATCCAAGTAAAAATGGTAATGTGAAAATGTGCTCTGTTCATATGAATGACAGTGGCGCAGAAAGTAATACTAGTTGTGGAGTCGTGCATAATATGTTGATGCGCATACATTGTCTTGCCCTAGATCCCTTTTGTTTGGGTAGGAAGAAATTGAGGTCTATATGCCAAGAAGTCTTGGTTTTTCGCAAGTTAGTGTACTTGAATGTCCCTGATCTCCCTCACTCAAATTCCACTCCCAAGTATGGTTTTATGAATGAGGTGAACAAATCTGTGTTGATCGAAGAGTTCCACAATTCTCACACATCAACAAGGATGTGAAAAACTCACAGTTTGATGAAAAGGGTTCTGCTGATAAGATTCAAGGCATGAGGGAAGTTTCTGGGATCAAGGAGTCTCTGTGTCTGAGTACTGAGGTTACTAGGACTTTTCCTGGTGAAAAGGTTAATATTGCAAGTGATTTAGACAGAAAAAGTTTACTGACACTCCCTTTTAATGGTGGTGATGAGAGACCCTTTCTTCAGCAGAAGAGCATGGTTCGTCCAGTTGGTCACATGGAAAATGGCTCAAGTAGTGCCCCAAAACTATGTCGGAATTTGACCCTTCCCATAAATGGCTTTATGGAGGGCAGGGGCAAAGGAAAAGGAAGCCTGATCAATCCATTGCGTCTGATCCATCCAAGTTAAGCAGAACTCAGGCCTCATATTTAGTAAGAAAACAAAACACGAGTTCCTTGAAAATGGTCAATTTAAGCTCAAGCTGTACTGAATCTCATCCTGATGAGGGGAAACGTGCTGCCAACAATATAACCAACAAACTTATACATAGTGCCTCTGATAATCATGTGAAGTTTCTGTCCAGCAGCAAGCCCGTCGTTGATGTGAAAGTTGTGCGTGGTCCTAGTCGGAGATCAATTGAGAGTTTGCATGCAAATCGGAGATCCACAAAACCCGTTATTTCTGATTTCTCCCAGAAACACCCCAGGCAACCCTTTTACCCAACAACTAGATTATATGCATCTCCCCTGGAGATTGACAGGTCAGTCTTGCCTGGGAATGAAATTAGGCAATTGGGCCGTAATAGATCTCTTGGATGTTCACAATCATTACACATGAAGTTTCCGAAGGATTTCACTCTTCCTTCCAAAGAAGATCTGGTAAAGAAGTTTGGTGTATTTGGACCGCTGGAGTATAGGAGAACCAAGGTCTTTTTATATATGGGTTCTGCTCAGGTGGTTTTCTTGGATCCGCATGATGCTGCAGCGGCTTATCAATTTTTGAAAAGGAAAAGTGTATTCGGTAAAGCCATGGTGAGGTTTTGGCTTGATGAGCATGAAAGTTCCAGAAGAACAAGCATCGCTGAAGTTTCGTATTAATCAGCTTTGGATTTGAAATCTTGCCTCAAAAGACCTGATGTCCATAGAGAGAAGGATCAGAAGAATTTGTCCCGAGTTCAGTTCTCCAGTGATAATCAGACCACCACCTCTGATTATGCCTGTGATAGCAGTGAGGTTACAAGACCAGATATTTCCCCACAGATAATGCAGCTTCTGGATAATTGTGATCAATTGGTGTGCAACATTAAACAAAGTCTGGGGCTTGAATCGATTTACTCGGTCTTTACCCATGATTTTTCCTGCATAGCATATCTGTTATGGTCGATGAACCGAAATGTTGAAGTAGATAATTCCATTTTGGATTTCAAAGGACCTTCTGTGGTGGTGTATGGGAATTGAATTTTGACAAAGTCACTTGTGTAAGACTTGTATACATACTAGGTTCTATTCCCCTCAAAATGAAGATAGTGGGTGTGTTGTATTTTGTTTCCCCATCATGCTTGGTTTTGAATATCAGGCATCACAGTTGTACCTAGAACTTTTTGTGATATAATAGCCTCGTATGTGTGGCAACACAGATGTCCCTCAAACTTTTTGTTGATACATGAAAGGAGCTTCCAGTTTTTAAATGTGACTTATATTTCTGGTATTCAAATAAAGTGTCATTTTTTGAATTCTAGATGAATGGGCCACTTACACAGTCAATAGTAAGAGATCAATTGGGGGGTGGGGGTAGGCTGACTTCTGTATCTAGAGAATTTATTAGCTGATGTTTTATAGTATATATAAATGTATTGATTCATTTTTTTAAAAAAAATTCACCATGAATGTTAAGGTGTTTTGAGTTACGGTGGGTATCCTTTCATCTCATCTATATTTAAAACACCAAACCACCTCTAACTCTTGGCAAGTTGTCAGAGATTTTACTCTTTCACTAATGCTCCGTTTGGTTGCACGATTGGGTTGAATTCTACTTTTTGAAAAGCTAAAATTCTAAAATCATGTAGTCAAACGGGTCGGATTCTGTCGGAATAAAAAGCTGGATTCTTTTTAATTTCTCTCTCGAAATCCGTGTTTTTAAAATCTCAAAACAATGATTTTTGGTCAGAATTGTTTTTTTGAATTGAAAATCAACTTTTTCGATCAAACATTAAACTCCTTACAAATATTGATTCCTGAATTTAAAAAAAGCATAAAAAAAGTGAAGGTCTAAAATCATCTTAAAAAGCATCTTTATTCCAAAATCTATTTTTCAATATGTGTTTCCAAACGGAGCCTAAGGGTCCGTTTGGTTGCGCGTTTGGGCGGGTTCCGCTTTTTCAAAAAGCGGATTCCGCCCAAACGCGCAACCAAACGGGTTGGATTCCAGCGGAATCAAAAGCTGGATTCCTTTTAATTTTTCTCTCGAAGTCCGTGTTTTTAAAATCTAAAAAAGAACGCTTTTTTGTTGGAATCGATTTTTTGAATTGAAAAACAACTTTTTCTACCAAACATTAAATTCCTTCCAAATATTGATTCCTGAATTAAAAAAAACATCCCAAAAAAATCAAAGGGCTAAAATCATCTTAAAAAGCAGCTTTATTCTAAAATCTACTTTTCAATATGTGTTTCCAAACGGACCCTAAGTACATGTTTGAAAACACAGTTTGAAAATCAGCTTTTAGTTTTTGCAGATTTATGCACACCTTTTGAGGGTGTAATGATAATGATTTGATGGTGTAATAATGATGGCTGCTTTATAAAACACAGATTTCAAGGTGCAGTTTAGAGATAAAATCTAGTAATGATGATGTACTTAAGTTGACCTGTTTGGTAACAGCTTTTAGCTTTTAAATGATGATGGAATTTGACTTGATGTGACCCCAAAAGCTAAAAGCTGCTTTTGAGATTGTTGGCTGCAAAAGCCAAAAGCAGCTTTTAGGATCACATCAATTCAAATACATCATCATTTAAAAGCTAAAAGCTAAAAGCTGTTACCAAACATATCAACTTAAATACACCATCATTACTAGATTTTATCTCTAAAACTGTGCCTCGAAATCTGTGTTTCATAAAGCAGCCATAATCATTACACTATCAAATCATCATCATTACACTCTCAAAACATCATCATTCACTCTCAAAAGGTGTGCATAAAGCTGCAAAAGCTAAAAGCTGATTTTCAAACCGTGTTTCCAAACAGGCACTAAGGCTGTATGTTGAAACACGAAGATTCTTAGAATCTTGTGTTTCAAACTCATTTTTAAAAAAACATGCTTTATTAGATTTTTAACTGCAAAGTTTTTTAGCCTAAAAAAATGGTGATTTGAAAAATTAAAAGTTGAAAATGTGTTTGGATTTGAATTTGAGAATTTGTAGCATGGAATGTGGGTTCAAGTTTTCCTCTTGACAGGAGAATACTCAAGTATGAAAAATAACCCCTTTTACTGTCTAAGAATTCATGCTCATGGATTCTTCTTATTTTTTGTGTATATGTTGGTCTTTATTCATCTCATAGAAAAATTAACATCGCGCATAGGAATTCATGTTGTTCTTCTCATGATTAAATGCTCTTCCATTTTTTTGTAAATTGGGGTTTCAGTACATTTTGGACTTTTTAAGCATTTTTTTTTTGTTGGAAAAAAGCCCTACTGGGGCTTCAAGTACTAGTAGTCATGTACAATAAAAGGCTCCTGCACATCCTGAACATATTGGCAGCAGTTTTGCAGTGAAAAAAACACAATTTCTTATGCAATTTTATATTCAACCGTGTGAATCGATAACAATATTAATTACGGTTTTTTTTTTTTTACCATGTATATCATCTAAAAATATAATATTTATTTTTTATAACAACTTCAAATAACTTATTTATTTTTATATCATTGAAATATGTGAAAATTATGTATATTTAACATCCTAAATAACTACTATTCAGTTTTTTGTTAAAACTGTTAGGGCCCGTTTGGGGTGTGACATAAGATTATTCGCCCTTGATAGCTATACTGGGATAGATAACAATTCATGTTGAATAGTTAAATTTTTGTTTGGTTGTCTTTTTTGTTATTCTTATTGGAAAACGTAAAATTGATCTTTTTGTTGTTTGGTTCACCTTGAATAAAGTAAGGATAAGTAGTAGATAAGAGATAGATAAGAGTTT